>OU343216.1:63320543-63365160 GCA_910596185.1 Chrysanthemum makinoi | reverse complement strand
GGATCGGGGAGAATGTGTGATTTAAATTGATTTAAACTGATAATTCGTAAATGGTTTTATAAGGATGTACAAGCCTCCTTCCCACATGTGACAAACGATTTCAAATTTTCCATGCACATGTTGAAGGGGAGCATCTATCTTAAACCTATGATTTGAAACGTGATAACTTATCTCAAGGTGCATGTTCTCTCTAGTATGTGCAAAACTCTTTTCAAATCTCGAGGCACATATTGAGGGAGAGCAAAATCATGAAAACCCTATCCTTCCCAAAATGCTTTATCTACTTGATTCGATTAGGGAAGTGATGTTGATATTTTTGAAAATGGTAATCAAAGAAGTTAATTCTTTCTCTTGCCTCCGCGTGGAAAACTATTTCAAATACTTGATTCACATGTTGAGGGGGAGTTCTTCTTCTAAAAATATCAAAACAATTCAGGTACAAAATGCTTTGATAAAATATCATAAGTATCTGGATTGATTTTCAAATGGTTTTCAATTGGTTCCTATGGCAGATGAACAATACCAAAAAGACCAACCAACTTTACATTATGTATGGTGATATAAGGATGATAAGGTTAGGTATGTGTTCCCATGATCCGCTAGAACCTGAGGGATCTACCTGTGGACTATCCACTAGTTAGTGTAGAGTTCTTAGGTATGATGATAAAAGGAGAAAAATGAGATATGGAAGAGTGCGTGACTAGATGAAGCTAGTAATCGAATAAACCCAACAAGGTTCTAGCTATGAAGTCTCTGTAGCACAAGGGGTTGAAGAATGAAAAGAATTGAATGAGAAAAGGGTGAAAACAAATAGCCCTCCATTTATTCAACCTTTAGGTAAAACCGGTTCAATTCATATGCTACCGATGGTAACATCGGTATTGAAGACAAGACGCCATGGACCCAAAGACGACCGCACTTCAACTTTTCCAAACCACTCAAGTTCCTCTTAAAAGGACTTGTTTCATTCTCAACCGACATTATCTATCGACTTTCTTAGAGATTGTTGATATTGAAGAGGACCCTCTCCCTAGTCTCCTATATAGGATCCAAATATGCACAAATTGAGTCTAGAGCCACGAGATCATCAATAAATCTCATTAGGACACTTTCAATGAAGACTCTGTTTCACACAATGTGGAAAGAGAGATTATATCTTGAGTCCTACGCAGTAACCTTGTGGTATTGCCGTAACATCCGAAAGTGATGTGTTTACATATTCAACAATGAAGATGGAAAGCCTTCTCGAGCCAACATCTAACAAGCTCCTAGTAGGTGGCATGTGAGATCTATTATACATATCAACCATGTGACAACCTGAACGAAACAATGGGGCGATTCAATCTTTTGAATCAATCCCGTTCAAAGTTATGGATTGTCGGATACCTTTGAAAAACCGGTCTTTGTGCTTTAAAACTCTTTTCATTAGCACGCCGACCGTGTACTAATTTTTCAAATCAAAAGGTGTTTTATGATTGATAATTGATTTTCATTAAACCTTCGTTATATTGCAAAAACAATTTCTATTGAGCAATACACCATTGTTTTTCCAATCTCTTTTCATCAATCGGACGAATTGGCCGGTTCACTCACCGTTGTCTTCTTTGAGACGTTCGGTTTGAGAACGCTAGAGCAGCTGTAAAACCTCGCAGGAAATTCTTTGGAATTATACCGATCACGCAAGACTGTACTGATCAACGGGGAACCGTGGGCCGTGTACCTCAATTCATCGAAAGTGACAAAAACACTTTCGTGCGCTATTGCTAATGCCTTATGCAGTACACCCGACGCTTGCGTACCGATCGTAATGAAGCGGTCAATCCATAGCCGCATGCTCACCTAACACATTCATCTCAAAAGAAATCATGATTAGTGCATCAATGACTCTGATATTATCACTCCATGCTTCGCTACGCTGCGCCAATATCATGAATCAACTAATGCTTCCGCTACTCTGATGAGAAGATATCATGATCCAGAATGTGAGCATGTCGGTCCGGAAGTCACAACATCACATAATACCAACACCACAATGGATGTATCAGAGATTTTCTATTAGCCGATGATCTCAAAAGCTGGCTCAACATTATTATCACGTGGATCAGGAAAAGACCTCCACTTGGATTAACCAAACATGCAATGAGTGGAATCAATGACTACGAAGCCGGAGCAAAGTACTACATCAAGAATGCAAGATCAATTGTTAATGTAATATCTGATTGTATTCAATGTCATTTTAGTATATGGTTGAGGTGACCTCCCTAAGGGGGAGATTGTTAGGAATTAGAAATTCTATGTATTAAAGAGTCGGTCACCTCAAGTATATGTAATCGTTAGAAAGCTTGTAGTCATAGTTATTTAATGTTAAGTAGTATTTAGTTTAGTAACAACGCGGGAGGACGGACGGTCTTTACCCAATGTATGCCCCGATCCACGCCGCCATGTGGCGATTTATGTAAGACTATAAATACTCTACCCCAAGGGGAGAGAGTTGAGCTCATATAATATTTTTCACTTTCTCTCACTAAGTTCCCTAAACCTCTAACTTTATCTCTCTAGAATTCCATTATACGCCACTTTGTGTTATGGTTTGATGTGTATGTGAAATCCAATATCCAACATAATGCTTCATCCTTTGTATGTAACAAATAAACATAAAGTAACCTAGAAGCACTATCAATAAACGTCACAAAGTACTTCTATTCCCCAAAAGAAGGAGTGCATAGGAAAATCACACAGATCATCAAATTTAGGAGCTCGGCCTCACGTAATTAACACCCTCAAAAGGGTTTCTTGGTAATCTTGGCAACATGCAAGTTTTACACTTTTAGTGTCCATGTCAAAGTCGGGATTAAACCATCCCTAGACATATCTTGCATTCTTTTTATAATGTACATGGCCAAGCTCAGTATGCCATAGGGTAGAGTCAGTCTGTTATATGTGGTCACAAAAGCTGAAATAACACCGCTGCCAGTAGTATTAGCCTGAACATTTGATTACAAATAACCAAACCAATAAAAACACCATTCTTAGAAAGAAGCACAAATTTATCAGACTCAATAACTTGTTTATATCCATGATTATTCAAAACACTACTTGAAACCAAGTCTTTCCTTATATCAGGAACATGAATAACATTAAACAAAGTTACAATCTTTCCTGAACTAAAATTAAGATCTACACAACCACGACCATGCACCAAGGTCGTTGACTCATTTCCCATGTGAAGAATAGAACCATCATTCAGTGACTCATAAGTCTTGAACCAAATTTCTATCTTACACACATGAACTGTTGCACTAGAGTCAACCCACCACGCAACATCATCACCCTGCACATAAAAAGATTCAGATACATATGTAACATAATAAATCTGAAAAGACTTATTAAACATATTCTGACCTTTCAGTGAGTTAGCTGATCCACCACTCGAACCTTTAGTGCCGATCCATCTTGTTTTTACCACCAACTTTAACACCCTTGCAGTCCCTTTTAACGTGACCAGTCTTGCCACATTTCTAACAAGTAGGTGTTGCCTTCTTGTTAGGATCTGCCTTGTGTTATCATGATATTTGCGTTTGACTTTTTGTTCATTGTACCGTGGAGTTGTTATGCTCCACCATATTGACAACATATGGTCCAGTAGCATTGCTACTCTTTGGCTTGTCATTATCTTGCATCTTGAGAGATTCCTCAATGCCATGGATGATCTGCCCAACTCAACCAGAGTTAACTCCTCTTTCTTATGTTTCAAGGTATGCTTTAAATCTTTCCAAGAAAAGAGGAGTTTGTCAATGACACAAGAGACTTTAATAGCCCTATCCATGTGCATATTGTGTTGTGTAAACCTTAGAAGTATTCAAGAAGTTCATTGTATTGTTCCATAACTGGTCTTGAATCAGTCATTTTGTAATTTGTGAAATTACTAACAAGGGACTTCTTACTTGATGCATCCTCAGCCATATATTTGGCATCCAAGGAATCCCACAGTTCTTTGGAAGATTCAAAGTTCTGATAAATATCAAACAGAGAATCCGACATACCATTGAGAATAAGACCTCTGCATATGTAGTCATCATTCTCCCATTTGCTCCTCCTCCTGATCTGCTCCACAGTAGCATCGTCACCATCATCGAATGGTGTGGTTAGCTCTATACACCACACTCATACTTGATGCAGCAGAAGTGCATCTTCTTCTGCCACCTCCTAAAGTCCACCCCTTCAAACTTATCCAAATTAGCAAAATTTGAAGCCATGTGTTTCATTGCGCAGCTTACCATTGATTATCACAAAATAGTTTACTTTGATTGTTGGCATGTATCTCCCAGAACAGGGTTAAGACAATCAATGACAGTAGCAATACCACTAGGTGGTTACCGGATATCACTTGGAATCGTGTGACCACTTTCCAAAGTAAACTATTCGACCCTAATGCCTGGTAGACAATATTATCTTATGATTTGGATAAGACCAAATGCAGTTAGAGAATTAGGCACAATTCTATAACCCTTTCGCTAATAAGTGTTTACGTTTTCTGTATGTTCTTCATGCATATTCAGATCTCCTATTTATAGGAGGTTACTCTTAGCTAGTCAAATGGAATTATGAGTATTAATCGGCCCATTAATAGCCTCATCATTATCCCCATTATAGCCGTTAGTGGTTACATGACCAATTAAACGTGGTCATTAAGCAGTTGTAACTGCCATTTAGCAGTACTTTAACACTAGCAATATTTTCATACCATTAGCGTGACTTTCACACTAGCAGACTTTCATAAGTGTTATCAGTGGATACACTGCTTCCGGAATCCACAAGCTCAGTGGAAAACACAAGTCGTGGAAACATGCTTATCGTGGAAACACTGCTTATCAGTGAAACCACAAGCAAGACTTTCCACGCTAAAGACTTTCTACTAGCACTACCAATACAAAACCACTACAAGAGTCGGTGTTCATGGACCTTATGGGTGTACACTCGTGACCTCCCAACCCATTACAAGGTGTGAACTAATCCCACAAGTGCACTAAATTTTCCAACAAGGTTGTATCATGGTTTTTATGTGACAAAAGAGTTGGTATTTTATGTGTTGTTAACTCGTATCAAAACATACGTATAGAGGGTAAAACCCACGACCAAATCAGAATCAAAAGGAGAAAGACGAGATGGTGGTGATACCTTGTCGTGAAAGAGAGAAAAGGAAACAAAAACTCGAAACAAATCAGCCCTTTGTGTGCCCTAGAGCACCACGACCAACAGGTCCAAACCCATGACCAAACTTAAGCCAAAACCCACGACAGCAACACCCCAACAACCTCCCTTTTGCCCTAGAAACCCATGACCTGAAGTACCACATCCTCGACCAAGAAACCTTGATCATAGCAGCCTTACAACGATTACAAATCTCCCTTGAATTCCCTTGTGTATGCTCATTTTTTTTCTGGATCGAATGGGAGGATTCCCATGGTTTGCCGTCACTTTTTCTTGGAGGAACTAGGGTTTATTTTGTGATTGAATAGGTAAATATGGTAGTGATAATGAGAGTAATGGGGAGAATTAATTGGAACGAATTTTAGGGAGGGGGTGATATGCGTTTACTTGTACCGAAATTAGGGGGAGATTAATGGCATAATTAAATTTCCTTATTTACAAAATGTATTAATTATTTGTTTAGTTTAAATGTTTATTTGTAACTTGTACATGTTTTAATATAATGTGGCGCTTTAGAAATCATTTAGTTGTGTAACATTTATTTATAGTCATAAGTGAAAAATATATTCTTCGTAGTCTTGCATAACTAATTTATGATTCAAGTGTTAAACGTATTTAACGAGATTGACGTGTTTTACGATTTTTCATATTTATTTAACTCGAGGGGCAAAAAGGTCATTTAACACGTTTAAGATTTTGAGGGTTTTACAGCATGCATCATCTTTTCTTTCACCTAACAGCTTCTTCTCAAGCATAGCCCTACAAATACTGTTTGGAAGTGGATACTCCACTTCTGTAAGCATATAAAGAATTGCAGTTTCTAATTCCAAATAGTGCACCTAAAAAGTGTGGAAATATCTCCATCTGATCACTTGTTCTTGACATGTCAGCTTCCACATTTTATCATCAGCATATGGTGTCTCAAACATGGTCTTCAAGTCACCCCAGAGGACTCTTTCATATTCCTCCAGTTCTTTGTCACCATGCTTCTCCATCATCAGTTGGTACATGGTCTTCAAATCATCCCTGGACAAATCACTCAATAAACCAGGAAAGTTCACATATATAGTGTCGGTGTGATTTTCCCTTACTATCAGGTAACCTAACTTGTTCCCATTTTGATGATGTGAACCTTTGCAATCTTAGCAGAAGTGCCAACCTGTACGAATGGAGCCCATGGCAAACTCTTCTGATGACAGTTCATCAACCTTATCCTTCATGTACTCTTCCACTTCATTCTTAACCTTAGTCTTATCCTTTTTCACTCCTTTCTTTCCAGTGGATTTCTTCCTTGTCAACTTCACAACTGGTTGCTTAACCTCAACTTCCTCCTCTTTCTATATAGTTTTTGGCTTATCACCAAGTTTTTCAAATCAGAACCTTTTCAGTCTTTGCAATCTTCGCTTCTTAGCATCCTTTGGTTGAAGATTGAAACCTCTGCTTTTAAGCTTTGAAACTTCCAACTCTGAATCCATTGGAGTAAATCTTTTAATTTGGTGCACTACTTTTTCAAATTCGCTTTTAGATCATCGCCTTCAATTTCTTTAACTGGCCCAACGTCCAGCTAGGATTCCCTTGACTTTTGATGTAGTGGATCATATAATCCCTTTGCTCACCTTTGGTCAGGGTGGTCTGTGCATCCTTTCTCTTTCTCTCTCTTCGAGAAGCCTCTTCTTCTCATTAATCATCTCTCAACCATTTTCCTTGCATAGTTTTCCCCAATATCGGAAGGATATCTCTGTTTACTAATAATCTGGCCCTTATAGTATCCCATTCTTCATCAGTGTAGAATTTGGCAGATTCTAGAATTTCCTTTTGTTTTGGTCTTTAGTTAATTCTGGTTCCTCCTGCAGGTTTTGGCAATCAACTCATCATTCAATGTTTGTTCCGCAAGTTTAGCTTCTGACCTCATCCTCTGCTTGAATCCTAGCAATCTCAAATAAGCTAGCTTCATCTTCTGTGAGTTGCTTTTTGGTCTTCACCGGCTCAGAAGATTCTTGCACTATTCCTTTGCCTTCCCTCTGCACAAACTCCTCACCAGTACTACCTGGATCACTACCAGGATTAATATGTTCAGTAGCAGTATTAACTTCAGATCAAGCCAGTATTAAAATCTTCATCAAAAGCGATTTAATTTCAGCACCACCAGGACTATCTTTAGTAAAGTCACCAGACTTATCCACTCCACCGAACTTGCGCTTCTTTATCCATCTCTTCTTAAAGGATTTCTTCTGACTGAAATTCTTAAATAAGATTTCAGCTGCTTCCAATCCTTGAGGACTAATTTGAGTTTCCTCAGAGGATTCCTCACCTTCTGAGTCTGTAATGTCTATCCCATTCTGTTTGAATTTCCCCTCCAATTTCTTAACTCTTTTGAGCAACGTCAAAACAGTAGTCCCAGTGACTTCTTGGTCTTCTTCAAGTTTTTCTCCAACTCATCAACCCTTGAAATCAGTTGTGGAACCAGTTGAAGTAGATCTTCCATAGATAAGGAACTGGGTTCTGCTGGAGGAGTGGGTGTTGGAGGTTGTGGTTGAGGAATTACTGGTGGTTCTTCCTCCTGACTGGGTGAAGGTGGTGGGGGTGTTGGTGTCCTCTGTTCAAACTCTGGTTTTTCTGGTTCAGATGTAGGTTGAGCCTGAGCTTCAGATGTAGCATTAGGAGATGGAACAGATATAGATGTACCTGTAGGGTCAGTAGCAACAGCAGGAAACATAGCAGGAAAAAGTGGCCTGTGTACCCCTTCAAAACCCCTTTTCATATTACCAAATATCTTTTTAGTGAAAGGGACAACAATGTAAGGATGTTTGCTTGCTGTTTCAACATTTAAGATCATTTGCAAAAATTTTGGGTACATCAAAAACTTTTTCTTATTATTGGCATTAGCAACCATGGCATCAAAAATCATTTTTGAAAAATTGAAGAGTCTGCCAGTGGAGAGACAGACTAATGCAGAAGCAATATTGCTTCCAAATTGATCCCATCCACCACTTTTAGAGCTCATACAATGTAAAAGATGATGCACAAGGAAACGCCATTGTGGCGTAAAATGACTTTTCCAAAAAGTGAATGTTCCATCAGTTAGATATCTGATATTTCCCAATCCCTGAAAGAGGTCATTATTTGGCAACATTGAAATCCCTGAGGCATCAGCCAATTAAAGCTTGCTTCTGACTCTCGATGAATACTCTAAAGTATCAATAGTTGCATTTAACTCTAGTGTCCCATCAGCAATAGTTCTAGCATAGCAGGCTGTAACAACTTTGACTAGGGAATCATAGATAGTTGGATTATGAGTAAGGGCATACCTGATATGACTACCATTTAGAAAGTCCACTATCTGCTCGAAGCCTGTGCTTTCGCAGGCTTTTTGAGAAATCCCACTTGATTGTGCTTGTCTACAAACTTTAATTGTACCATCTTCATGTTAATTGAAATACTGGTAGTGCAGCGCAATTAGGGTTTAGTGCTGGTAAGGAGACTTAATCGAAAGAAAAGATTTAAACTTTTAAAGATTAGGATAAAGTAATTAAAGGATAAATATGACTTCTAAAAATAAAAATTATCCATATAAATACTTCTGACCACCTAAAATTAGGTAACGGTACTATTTAGACAGTAAACATCGTTTTTTCCCTCGACCAGTACTAACGGTAAAATTTTTGCACTACCAGACTAAAAAATGGTTAAACAGACTTAACAATGACATCACCAGAATTAACACTATACTATAGCACATCAACTAGCACAGCTTCCATACATCTCCAATTTGTGAGAATTCTTGCTTTTCAACATAAATCCTTAAACAAGTACAAAATAATATACCTAATGTGATTTAACTAATATTAAGTATTATAAACATAAATCCTTAAACAAGTACAAAAAATCGAATGTCTTTATGCTTTAAAAGAGTGAAATATGATAAAGGTAGAGTGCGACAACTTGACCATAACATGGTTCACTGGATTTTCGATAACAACACCTCCATAGTCGGTTCGATAGTAGTCACTTCGTGACTCGTTACCCAAGTCACGTCGATCCACACGTGGAAATATGTTATCATTGTGCTGGTGAATGACGGTACTAAATTCCTCATCGGCTTCGTCATACTTATCTTTGTAATTCTTGGGAGGTTTCTTAAACACAATAGAAATTTTTTTATCTACCTGGTCTTTCACATAAAACACTTGTTGTGCATGTGTGGCTAATATGAATTGATCAACCTTGTGGCCTAAACTAGTTAGGTCAACCAATGTATACCCACGAGTAGTATCACATTTCACACCACCAGCTTTGTGATTAACCCAATCACATTTGAAAAGAGGAATTTGAATGTAACGGTAATCTAGTTCCCATATCTCTTGTAAAACCCCATAATAATATGCTTGTCTTGTGGTTGCAAGTTCTTTAGATATGTGCAGATCTAATGCCTCAACACTAACCCCATTGTTCTGGTAAACTTTGCCTTCATGACATTTCATACGAAAAGTATACCCATTGATGTGATATGCATCATATTTCACATGTTCCATAGGATATCCACCTTACAGTTTCTGATACACTTTTGTCGATTTCTAACTCTCAACCTGAATTTCATTACAAGTATATATTAGCTCAAAAGAATAAGTACACCAATTTTTAGATCAAAATGGGCTAAGAAATAAGGTTTAGAAAGGGTATGTTTAGTAACATAAGATTAATTACTTCTTTGCATAACCACTTGGCAAAATATTTGTTGTGCTCATTCTCCAGAAATGCTATTCGTTTACCCGGGTTTTCTGTTTTCAAAACTTGCTTGTGTCGCCTGAAACAATGTGTTTGATTATTATATTTGATAGATCATTTTCAGTAACGAAATAGACATGTGTTAGTAACACTTACTCGATATACGGTACAATTTCATCTGTATTATTTATTACATACAAATGTGTTTTCTGAAAGAGTTCCGCAGAAACTTCACTTGATTTTGCGGCCCGACAATGGCTTTCCTTCCTCATTTTCATCTATTTCATGTTTATCAGGTGGGATATCAACATTTTTCATGGATTTATGATATTCGCTAAAAAACTCTATATTGTTTCTTCCTCAATAGTTCCTCAGCAATGCATCCTTCGGTCTATTTATGTTCACATGTCCTTTAATAACCTTCATACATCTTTCGAATGGATACATCCACCGAAAGCATATGGGACAACATAATTTTACCTCCCTAGTTAGGTGCACCGTCAAATGTATCATAATATCAAAGAATGATGGAGGAAAGAACTTCTAGTAGTGGCACGTGTCACTACCAGTTCTGCTTGCATATTATCTAGTTCTTGCAATATTATTTCTTTGCAACATATTGATTTAAAGAAAAAGCAAAACCTGATAATAGCATATCGTGTGTGTGGGTGCATGATGAACGTGATTGAATGGGTAGAAACTCTTGCATTAGCATGTGATAGTCATACGATTTTAGGCCAATGAGCTTCCTATCCTTTAGGCTGAACAAACTAGAGAAATTTGAACAATAGCCTTGTGGTACCCTGATGTTGTGTAAAGTTTCACAAAAAATATCTTTTTCAGCATTCGTTAATGTGTAACCTGCTGGAGGTAGTGTTGTTTTGTCTTGTTCTTGCATATCAAACAACTCTTGTTTTACCCCCAACTCAGCCAGATCCAATCGAGCATTCAGTCCATCTTTCATCTTTCCTAGAACATGTAGCAAAGTTCGACGAGTCTCAACATTCTTTTCTACATGCATAAAATCAGTACAATGTAGAATAGAATTATGCCTCAAATACCTAAGTTTTCGATACCAAATGTTGAATTTCTTCCAATACGCACCGTTTTGTCCGTTTACTTGGCTTGAACTACCCTCTACTTCTGTTATGTTTCTTTTCTAATTTTGAATCTTCCCACCTCTGCCTCTTGTATCTTCTTGGTTTTCTGATGCATTATTGTTTGTCTTCCTTTTCCCACTTATTTTCAATATGTTGTACCTCGTTGTATATTTGTTCCCCGGTCATTAGATTTGGAGCCGGGAGAAATTCTTGTTGTCCATTAAATGCCTTCCTTTGCCTTCTGAACGGATGGTCATATGGTAGATATCGTCTGTGACCAACGTAACTTTGCTTGGATGAGAGAGAAAGTCTAACACAGTTTGTATCTTTCCCACATACGACACAATCTTTGAACGTAATCAGCCACATAATGTACCAAGTGCAGGGTAATCATTTATTGTCCATAACACAACGACACGTAGATTAAAGTTATATTTTGTGGATGCATCATATGTATCAACCTTTATCGAATAAGGTTTGCAGATCATCAACCAACGGTTCTAAAAAAAACATCGATATCATTTCCCGGGTATCCCGATATTAATACCGAAAGCATGATAAACTTTTCATACACAACCATGGAGGAAGGTTGTATATGACAGTTAAAACTGGCCATACACTGTGATGCCTATTTCCTGAGTTGACGTCAACCCCATCAGACGATATTCCTAGCCGTAGATTTCTTGTATCTTCAGCAACTTTGGGGAATTTTTCATCTATGGTACGCCGTGCCTTGGAATCTGTGGGGTGCGTAACACACCATCGGTTATCCTCCATGTCGCGTGCCATCTTAAATCTTCTGAAATACTTTCTAGCTTAAATAGTCGTTGCATTCTTGGTATAATTGGAAAGTACCACATTACCTTTGCTGGAATGTTTTCGTACACTTTATGTGTCTTATTATCCACCTTCCATCTTGATATCCCACAAGTTCGACACGCAGTCAAATCCTTGTCATCCTTCCAGTAAAGAAGGCATTTGTTGATACATACATGTATCTTTGTGTATCCTGATCCCATCAATTTCAAATTTTTTTTGGCTTGATAAGTTTTTTCCACCATTTCAAGTACGGTAGCATCTTCTTTAACATTCCTAGTAATTCAGAAAGAACTTATCGAACATCCGTACTTACCCTTCAAGTTGAGTAGTTTAACTATTGCGGACAACTTTGTGAAGTCAGGACATCCTTCGTAAAGAGGCTTCTCTGCATCTAATAATAATTGTTGAAACTTGACAAGATCATCCTCATCAAAATTATCTTTTGTAGCATTAACCATTTCTACTGTTGTTGGGGCATCTGTTGGAATATATGAAGCAAAATCCGTGTCGTCAACAAACTATGTTGTAGCATTAACAGTGTTTTGGTACTTATTGATGACTCATCCTTCTCTCCATGTTTAGTCCAGTTTTGGTAGCTTAGATCAAACCCATTTCAATAAATGAAACTCACTTTCTCCACTTTATGCTCTATGTGGTTTAAACAATCTGTACACGGACATGGCATTAAAAGATCATTTTTATACTGTGGGTCGATTGTTCCCCATCTCGCAAGTTGTGTACTGCATAATCAATAAACGCCATCTCCATCAACATAAGATTTGTTGGTCCTATTAGTTCTTATCCAAGACTTGTCCATGTTTATAAATGTGTCCCACTTATCCGAGTAGCAATGTTTATAAATGTAGTCCCTGCAGGCATGTTAAAAAGATAGTCCAAGTTATTGAAGATTATAGAAGACAACATCAAACTGCCATTGATGATCTTAAAAGTTAAAAAAGACATTCCAAGTAATGAGGATAGCTCAAAGATTGAATGTGGCATTGAATTATGCTAAGAATTGAATAAAGTCTAATGAAACAGTTCCTAAAGGGGTGTTTGGGTCAAGAAAAAATAAGAAATTAACTAGCTAAATTCTGGTTCCATGTTCAAGTGGTAACAGGCTTAACATGGTTACTTATATTTTTTAACCAGTTAACTATCTAAATTAACCAAGAAAATGACATAATTTACAAGAGGATATCTCAAAACAAATGTTCAATTAGCTAATAGGCTTAACAGGGTTACTTATATATTTTATGTGTTAGAACGATGTGTACAAAAGGAAGATAACAATACTTACCAGGGTGGACTGACCTGGGTCTATGACGGGAGAGTTGTGGTGGTTGACGGATTTGTGGTGAGAGGAGAGGGAGGTGTGGCGGTGACAGGAGGAGGAGTTAGTTTGTGCGATTAGTTTGGAATGGGCTTGATGCAAACTTTGGGGGGAATAAATTTAATTTGTGGGGGGAATTCTAAATTTGCTTAAATTTTTGAAAAGTTTTCATATTAGTTTAAAAAGGTTTTTCTCTTTTGATTTAATGATTTTTTTTTTCATTTAATTAGTTTAAAAAAGTTTTTTATTCATAATAAATAAAATAAATTCAGAAAAATACAAATCTTATTTTTTTAAAAAAATTATTTTTAAGTATTTAGGACTTTTAAAAAATAATTTTAATTTTTATGCTTAAATTTCCAATATTTGGTATTTTTAGGATTAAGTGCATTTTAGGTTATTTCGACTTTTGTTACTTGATTTATTTGCTTATTTAGTTGTTTTTAGTTTATGTTTCGTAAATTTATTCACAAAATCTAAATATCTTTCATTATTCAAAATCACCCGATCACAAACCGAACGCGAATTTCCATTCATACTTCGTTGGGACTTAAAACGACCTGGGAATATCTCATATTTTCAAAATATTGTGTTTTGACTTTCTTTTACCAAATTGAGATTTTCCTCTGGGTAGAGAGCAAATTGACCAGTTGGTCGGGTTTTTCATAATATAATATTATATATACTATTGATTGAATCATGTCGTAACATGACACTCTAAGCAACTATAACCCAATGCTTGTGACCCATATGATGTCAAATACCTACTAATGAATGTGACCAGTGATAACGTAATACCCGACCCACCATGTGAACTAGCCATTATCATCGGTCTTGCATGGGTTGCAACCGGGTAGTAGGTGTATAGTTATAAAGGTGTTATATGAACTGTATTAAAGTTATTAAGGGGGGGCACGTTAATTTTGACATTTGAGGAGGACATAAAATCATTAACTCATATGTCTTACTCAAAACACTGTGTGAAACTGTGTTTAGGGTTGCGTTAGATAAGTTGGGCACGGCACACAACCCTTGTGCATTTTCACCGTTTTAGTCGGCCCTGTAGTGTCCGTTCATACGTTTTCTTAGTTTTGTACACGTTTTCGTCCGTTTTTGTACGTTTTTACACGTTTTCGTCTATTTTCATATGTTTTCATCCGTTTTCTCTCTTTTACATACTAACGTACATTTTATTAAGTTCTTATACGTTATTCTATATTGCTTTTTATCCGTTTTCATCCGTTTTAGCCATTTTCATATGTTTTTAAGACTTTTTGGCCTGCTTTCATATGCTTTCTTACACTTTTACACATTTTCTACGTTTTCACACGTTTGCGTCTGTTCGCATGTTTTTTGTCCGTTTTCGTATGTCTTTGTCCTTTTTAATCAGTTTTTATACGTTTTCGTTTTTGTTTACACATTTTCGTCTGTGTTAACACTTTGTCGCTGGTTTTTCATGTTTTAGTCCGTTTGTATAGTTTTCATTCGTTTTCGTCCGTTTCTAGCCGTTTTCATCTATTTTAGACGTTTTCGTCGTTATCCTGTTACATATTAACGTACATTTTATTACGTTTTATACGTTTTCTCCTTTAGTCCGTTTTAGCCATTTTCATATGTTTTTAAGACTTTTTCGCCCGTTTTCATACGCTTTCTTACACTTTTACACATTTTCATATGTTTTTACACGTTTGCGTTTGTTTTCATACGACTTTGTCCTTTTTAATCAGTTTTTATACGTTTTCGTTTTTGTTTACACGTCCGGTTTACACTTTGTCGCTGGTTTTTCATGTTTTAGTCCGTTTGTATAAGTTTTTGTCCATTTTCGTCCGTTTCTAGCCGCTTTAATCTATTTTAGACGTTTTCGTACGTTTTCATACATTTCCATCTGTTTTACATATTAACGTACATTTTCTTACGTTCTCACACATTTTCGTCTGCTTTAGTCCGTTTTTTGTCCATTTTCATCCGTTTTAGTCATTTTCATATGTTTTTTAGACTTTTTCGCCCTTTTTCATACGCTTTCTTACACTTTTACACATTTTTCTACGTTTTTTACACGTTTTCGTCTGTTTTCATACGTTTTTGTCCGTTTTCGTACGTCTTTGTCCTTTTTAGTAAGTTTTTATACGTTTTCATTTTGTTTACACGTTTTCGTCCGTTTTTCCACTTTGTCGCAGGTTTCTATTATGTTTTAGTCCGTTTGTATAAGTTTTTGACCGTTTTCGTCCGTTTCTAGCCGTTTTCATGTATTTTAGACGTTTTTGTCCGTTTTCATCTGTTTTTCATATTAACGTACATTTTCTTAGGTTCCATACGTTTTCTTACGTTCTTACATGTTTTCGTTCGCTTTAGTCCGTTTTTTTCCGTTTATCCGTTTTTAAGACTTTTGAGTCAACCCAAGAAGCGAACAGAATTCATATTCGGTTTTCGGCTCGCTTCGGTTTAATCCTAGTTCGGTTCGGTTCGGTTTTCGTGTTGAACCGAATAAAAATATAACCGATTTAACGAAACCAAAAAACCCGATAACCGAACGGATAAACACCCCTAATTTATAGTGATAGTTTAGAAGGAGGACTTAGTTTGCGGTTTTAAGAATTAGGTCTTTATAGTTTGAATTCATAAGGACTATTTTAGTTACCACTACCAGTATCTCTGACTAGTTCTCGGTTTCTGGAGTTACAAGTATCTTCTCTATCACACTATCCCTACAACTCTTCTTCAACCTTTCTTATCAATCTTTCAATAATATCCTATTTTACCCAATTTCATTATTAATGGCAGCACCATCACGACAAAACCAATTGGTTAAGCGTGTTATTGGTGACCTAATTGAGTTTAGCGGGGAGACAACTGTTGATGGTTACATGAGTTTCTTCAAGGCTCAACAAATTTCCAGTCTCCGTGGCTTTATAAACCGGATGCCCGAAGAGGCCACCACAAAGAAGGAATGGGATTGGGCAGTTTAATGCTTTAATTGCTGATATGGAAGCTCTTGGAGATGGGACCATTTTGACACTTTGATGGATCTTAGGCATGACAGGGAGGCTGGGAGGACTAAGCTGCAGGGGTTGAATGATCTCATTACTCAAGCTGAAGAGGAAATTGAGGCCAAGGAAGAACAAATTCAGGCGATGAATGGTTGAAGGGTTGCTCGCTATGTAAAGGGATGGTTTCTTTTGCTCTAGTGTCATCTGTTTATAACGTCTAATGTCTTGGTTTAATATTATGGTTTGTAGATATATTAACAATGAAACATTTATGGATCTTTTGATGGTTTATCCATATGACACTCTAAAATATGTATGTTGATCCAATGGAATGGAATGAGATGCGTTCGCTAGTTTGTTTCATCTTTTTTTAATGTTGTTTTGCATTTAGGAATTGGTTGTGGTGTTTAAGTTCATATCTGGTAGAATGTATTATTGTAGGTTTGAGGTTGATCCAATGACAGTGGTGCACCCCATGTGTTGTGTTCAATGTTGAGCCATGGATATGCGATTCATAAGTGCTTTGCTTAGGTTGTACATTTTTTAGGTTGTTGTCAATTTTTTATGACTGGTTATGAAGTTTAGAAGTGGAGCGTTTGTGCATGACAATTATTTTGTATTGAACCACTAGATTTAGGGTGTTTTTGTTGTTGTTTTTGCTTTAAGTTAATTGTATTTACATGATTTCTTGATTTTTTTTACTGTTGGAGGATGTTAGAGCTTATTTAAGTGCTTATAAATAGCTTATTTATAGGCTTAAAGTAAGGTCTGAGGGCTATTTATTGTATCAGCAGTCCTTGGTTGGATTTAATTATTTTTGTGCTTACTTGTTTATCTAGGACTGCTTATTAGTTATAGTTGCTTAATTAGTTGCTTTAATTCCATTTTTTGCTTTTGTTTGTTCATTTGTATGTGCCATGTGGTGAGATTTTAGTGTAGCTGCAGTTATATGTGTCTTTGATACAACGGGTTTGAAGTTATATGGGTGTTTGGGACTGTGGGTAAGCACCATTTCTGTCATGGATGTTTTGGTTTCAAAAATTGCAGCAAAAAATGAAATATTTAAATTATATATTATCAATTTGGAGCCACATTTTAAAATTATCAAATTTGGAGCTAAATTTTAGCGAAAAGTTTTTAAATTACTTAGGAAATTATGGTTTCCTTAATTGAAAAACTGCCCCATCATGAACCCTAATTTTACTCCAATAAATCAGGCTTCAAGCAAAACAACCAGAACTTCAATTTTTACACCATTATTTACCAATTAAGTTTACTAATTTTCTTTAACATATTATTTCTGACGAATCATGGCAACTGAAACCAATTATCCGGATGATTTGGTTTATTCTGATCGTGAAAATGATAACCCTTTTGGATATGAATCAGAGGCGTATTCAGATGAGGGTGAGGATGTTGAAAACAACCATTCAAATGCGAATTTTGTTAAGAGGGGCATAACTAGGTTAGCTAAGTTTCGCAGGGAATATGGAAAAACCGACGGAATAAAGGTCAGTGTAACATTCGAAGCACTGAATAGGTTATTAGGAAAAAATAGAGCATTGTTTTCGAGTTTTTTGGGTGATTTGGTTCGTGAGCATATAGGTGTCGGGATTCTATCATGGAAGAAGGTTGATTCAGAAGCAAGAGATAAAATGTGGGATGAAATCACGGTACACATATACTTTTTTTTAACTAGTAGTGGCTTGGCTGTCGAAGGTACAAGGTGTTAATAAGTTTATCTTTGCATTTACATTATGTGCAACTAATTAACAACATTGTGTTAATCTTTGCAGCGATATTTTGATATTGACTTGACAGTCAGAAAGCTGATAATAAATCGTCTTGGTCAACTTCTAAGGAATTTCATAAGGAAATTGACAGAAAACTACATATTGCCCAACCAAAATACCCTTTCAAAACTTAATGAAGTCTCGACGAAGTATAGTGAAACTATAAAAGCCGAAGATTGGGTAAATAGTGTAAACTACACGGCCATCGAGGAATACAAGGTGTTAATTATTCATTTTATTCAAGTTCAAATATCTGTCACATTTGATGTTTCCATATATATTAGTTGTATACTACGCAGATTACTACATCTAAACACCTTTTTTATTTTGTGTTGCAAGGTGAAATCAGCTGCATCTAAAGTGGCGCGTTCCAAGACTGTTTATCAGCATACAATGGGACGAGGTGGATACGCCCGTGTGATAGACAAAATGGTAGCATTAAACATTTGCACATTTACATTTAATAGCATCATACTTTCGTTTATATTGGTTTATCTTACAAGTGTATGTATTTGATGTTTATAAGATCGAGAATAAAGAAATTGAACTAGATGAAGAACCACCGCGTGGTACGCCGTGGTTGAAAGGGAGGGTGAATAAAGACGAAGAATTTCACGATGATGATATCAGAACAGTTGGAGAAAAAATTGTAAGTTTGACTGCAAATTTTATTATTATGTTTATTGTTAGTTATAAGTTAATACTGATAGTGTATTAGTTAAAACTGTTAGTTATAAGTTAATACTGTTAGTTATAAGTTAATACAGGTAGAATTAAATAACCTATTTCCCATATTTTGTGTGCAGAAAGAAACGGAGGACAAGATCAAACAAGGAACCTTGAAGGTTGATCATGGCATTGATGCCATGACAGTTGTATTAGGTAAGGAAAAGGGAGGATATGCGAGAGGAGTTGGAGGTGGAGTAACCTACAAGAGGTATTTTGATCTGCCTCGAATCGTAAAAAGCATCTGATGAAAGAGTGGTGTTACTTCAAAGTGAACTTGATAATGAGAGACACCAAAGTCAAGAAAAAAAAGGTAATCCAGATTTGATGAATCAATTGGCTGCACAAAGGGGGCAGTTGCAGCCAACTTCAACTCCATTGACACCAACGGATGTAAGACATATTTTATGTTGGTTTTTTTTTGGGCAACAAATGTGAAATTATATTACCAATAGAATCCATGATCCAAAGACTCCTCCATATAACAATAGAATCTATTCAGCCTTAAGTTGAACTTGTTTCTTGACATAATAAAGTTACATTCCATCATTTTGTACCCTTTTAAATACTGTTGCAGTCTTCTTAAACAATTTATATTTCAGGTGTCTCCGGTTAACATTAATCTTATAAATAGCAGTTTGATGAGGATGCCCGAACACTGTTGCTGATTGATGAGAAAGCTAACGACCATCTCAGAAGTCTAATGGACTTGCAACTTTGGAAAAGGAAATGGAAATAAATGTAAGTAATAAATCATCCCCCTGGGATTTTTGAATTCTACATACATGTCTATTTACTGTTTCATATATATATATATATATATATATATATATATATATATATATATATATATATATATGAAACTGTTAAATCTGTTGCATCTAAGAAACCGGCTAGATAAAAACGAAAGGATTCTTCACGTCAAGATTCCCAATCACAAGAACATGAGTCTCCATTAATGGTACTACCACAACTATGTATTTAAACATTTTTATATGTTCTTTAGTTTAATTAATTTCTGATACATATATACATGCAACAAATTCTTTTTTTAGGCAATTAAGTGCAGACTGTAGCACTCAAAGAAATCAAGTTTTATTGCGTTGGGTACCGTGTACAAAACTGATGGAAAACAAATGATTCATAACAAACCACTCCCAAAGGATTGCTACAAAGTGTCTATTGACAAATCTTTAGTGGATGCAGCATGCATACCGGATGTAGGAAGTACCGATTTCAAAACAGTTAAGGACGCAGTAGGTGGTTTTTATGCATGGCCAAAGAATCAAGTGGTTTTCGATGAAAAGGTTCATACATGCATGTGTTTTATAAACCTACATATATCATTCTTCATATTTAATTCAGTGTTTGATACACCCGGATTTTGTTTCTTACAGGCAACACCACCAAGTACCATACAAATGATTGGTGAGAACAAAACTGCATCTAAATTACCAACGAAGCGCTACGTCACTATTGATGCTATGCAAAAGGAAGCTAAGAAGACCAAGAGTCAGAAGTCGTTAAATTATTGAGAATTATATTATGTACGACATTACAATTTTATATACATTCCAATTTTATTGTATTTGAATATGTTTTGATATATATATATATATATATATATGATTTTGTTTTGATAGATATCGATTTCTTATATGTGACTAAAAGATGCATATAGTCACAATTTTTAACACTTTTGGTCACTGTTTGCTTAATTCGTTGTGTGACTAAATGTTAGAAAAGGCCACACAAACATAAAATTCATGTGGCCGTTGGATGATCAATAGTCACACAAAACACACATTTCTTCACTTTAAACACCATATGGTCACACTTATTAACACTTTTGGCCACTTTATGCTTAATTGTATCTGACTAAATACCCAAAAAAAACATGCTTTGTGTGACTAAATGTTACAAAAGGCCACACAAACAAAATATTCAAGTGACCATTGGATGACCAATAGTCACACAAAATACACATTTCTTCACTTTAAACACCATATGCTCACACTTATTAACACTTTTGGCCACTTTATGCTTAATTGTATCTGACTAAAAACCCAAAAGCAACATGCTTTGTGTGACTAAATGTTACAAAAGGGCACACAAACATAAAATTCAAGTGGCCATTGGATGATCAATAGTCACACAAAATACACATTATTTCACTTTAAACACCATATGGTCACACTTATTAACACTTTTGGCCACTTTATGATTAATTGTATGTGACTAAATACCCAAAAAAAACATGCTTTGTGTGACTAAATGTTAGAAAAGGCCACACAAACATAAAATTCATGTGGCCATTGGATGATCAATAGTCACACAAAACACAAATTTCTTCACTTTAAACACCATATGGTTACACTTATTAACACTTTTGGCCACTTTATGCTTAATTGTATGTGACTAAATATAAAAAAAAAATGCTTTGTGTGACTATACAGTGTTTATGGTCACTAATACTGATTAATCCAACAAAATTTGTACCTAATTAGTCACACATGTTAAGGTTTTGGTTACTGTTTTGGAATAGAGACTAAAAAAAAGTCAAACATGTGACCGTAGGGTACCTATGGTCGCGCGACCTTTAGTCACACACACTCGAAAAATCATGTGTGACTATATGTATATCGTCACACTTATTGGGTGTAGCCAAATCCACTTTTTGTTCTAGTGAAATGTTCCATTTTGTTAATGGCTTTCGTGTAGTCTAGTAATCATGGCCTAGGACTGGTTGACTTGTACACATGTGGTAAGTCCCCCAGTCTAGCGTAATATAATTCCTGGATTATGGTGCGCTAGACTAATGTTTGTTGTGCAACTTATAGATAATTGCTGACGTATGAGCCTGAAGGGCGTTTGAGGCTGAAGGGTATCAAAGTCTGAAAGGGTCAGAGCCTTAGGGGACAGAGCCTAAGGGGTCAGATTCTAAGGGCATCAAAGCCTAAGGGAGTTAGAGCCTGAATGGTGTCTGAGCCTGAATGATGTGTGAGCCCGTTGGCATTTGAGTTTGATGTAAGGTACTTGGGGCCGACATTAAACTACTTGAGGCTAATTTAAGGCACTTGGGGCCAATGTTAAGCCATTCAAGGCTGATGTGAGGTTGAGTTTAAGCCGTAGAAGGCCGTATCAGGTCCCGTTTAAGCCGTATCAAGCCATGCCGAGCCATACCAGGCCACGTTTAAGTCGTGTTAGGACGTACCAGAGATCAGCCCGCCGTTATACCGGCCATGTCAGGCCATTTTCAAACCGTGTCAGATCGTGTACAGGTCGTGCCAGGCCTTGTTCAAACCACGTTCAGGTCGGATCAGGTCATTCCAGGTCATGAAGCAAGGATGAAAGGTAAGGGTGGTGATGAGTGCCTATTCACTCATCATTTTATACCCGTTAAACCCATAAAAATGACTAAAAACAACCAAATATACCAATTTATATTGAAAATATCATTGGATTGTGTTTTATGTCTCATAGGTACAAAAAGATTGAAAACGGAGCGAAAACGGACATTTTCGAATCAACTCGACAACGTTGTGCATTTAATCAAGTGAAGATGAAGTCAAAGTCAACCCCGGGATTTAGCAATGGAATGAGCATGGAAAAACGAACCCGAAACCATAATCAAATTTAATGGTTCAACCTGACCCATTAACCATTTTCACCTATTAGCCTTAATCCTTTTAACCTAAACCCTAAATTAATCCTAAACGTAATATAAACCTACTAGTACTATAAAACCCGGATCCTAATCAATTAACCAAAGCCCAGTCTATCCAAGCCCAACACCCTTTATACCTTACTAACCCATTTACCCTTAACCCGGTTTTATCCCAGTCAAACTCTAGGTCAAATAAAGGATAAAAATAGCACCAAGAGCACTATTTCCCTTTCTCCCGCCACTGTCCCTCTCAACACAGGAACAAGAAAAACCTTTATCACATGCTCTTCTCCACCTTGGTAATCCCCTTAAATCCCATTGGTTGATGAAGATGAAGACCCAAATGAATGGTTACAATTGAAGAGATTGGGCTCCAAGGCAATCCAATGGCTCGGATACAAGTTGAGAAAGCACAAGAAGCACATCTCTCATTTTCTCACACATAACAAGCACAACAAGAGGTAGAACCCTAGACTGAGTTCACTATAAATGGGGTCAATTTTAAGCCTTTGAGAAGGCAGTTAGTTTTTTTAGTTAAGAGTAGTTTTAGCTTAAAATTGTATTTTCCTTTTTAAATTCAAGCATTGTACTCTTTAAGTTATTAATGGAAATTAAATTTCAATTTAAAAGTGTTATTTATATTTCAGTTGAGGTTTTGAAATTTTGTTTATGATGTTTGAATTCCAAAAAGCTATTTCATAAGCTCGTTTGGTTATCTTTATAAGCTATAAATTTACACAAATAAGCTTCTTAATAGCTTATGCGTGTAAGTTGTTCACTCACATAAAAAATCACTCAATAGAAAAAAGAGCTTAATGGATGATAAGCCAAAAAGAGATGGGCTTATGGGTGTTCACTAGCTTGTCTATGACAAGCTAGAGCTTGTAGAATAGCTCTAAAAGCATTAATGAGACTTTTGTTTAGCTAAAGCTATTTGTAAGTTCAAAATTCCATTTCTTAGTATAAACTGCTTATTAGCTTATTCTTAATACTTAGTTGCTTATTTTACTGCTTTAATATGATTATTACTGTCTCTTATTGCTTATTGCTATCTATTTGCTGTTTGGATATCATTTGTCTAAGTTTTTCATAAAAAAATCTTCTAAAAACCAAAAATATTGCTTATTACTGTTAGCTTATTGTAAGTGCTTATTGTTAATAGTTTTATGCTTATTTGATCTTTTCTAAGTTAGAACTTAATATGTTTTCATTTTCTTAGTACAACTTAGCTTAAAACTTTGTAATAATCAAAAACAGTTTTCACTAAAGGGTGTTTCGCAAAAGCAGTAAAAACTGCTTGTGCTTTGTTTTGGTCATTAGTCCACTTGTTTCAAGTTCAAAATCATTTTAAGAAGTTTTTTTTTTTCATGTTTTATGTTAGTGTCAGGTAGTTTTGGGTCAAAATATTGAGTCTAGAAGTTTTTCCAAAAACTTCAAAAAGTCATAATAACAGTCCAAGTGCCTTCTTATTAGCTTATTCTTATGGCTTATTTTTAGTCAAAAACTCCTAAAAATTGGTTTTCTAAGTTCATTAGTAGGTAGTTTAGATATGTTTTGGGTTTGTAGCTTATTTTTAACTTTGAAATCAGTGGGTCAGTTTTTATAAAAATCTGAAAAGTCAAGTAAGCCCCAGCTGCCCTCCTTATCAGCTTATTTTAGAGCTTATTACTTGTTCTAAATGTTTGCACTTTGTTTTACAAGTTCTTGGGAAGCTTGTATATGTTGTTTTGTGGTCTTAGGGGTTTAGCTTGTTGAATTCTAGCTTTTACATTAGCTCAAAGTTGCCCCCTTAGGGCTGTTTTAGTACCAGCAGTTACCAGCAACTCATTTTAGTTTTAAGCCTTTTAGCTTATTGTTAGTGCTTATATAGAATAACTTTTAGCTTATTAAGTTTGCCCTTTAGGTTTTAAGTAGCTTATTAAGCTTGTGCCCTTTAATAACAATTAAACCTTTTATTTCTTAGTCTTTTATAAAACTGTTAAGCTTCTCAGCTTATTTTTCTGTTTATTTAAAGTTTTAAATTTTTTTTTACAAAAAGTCTTGGTTTAAAGCTTATAAAAAAGTTTTAAAAAGAAAAATTCAAAAAAAATAAAAATAAAAACTGGGAAGTCAGGGGTGACCGCTCGAACCCCTGACCTCAACCAGTTCAACACCTCACCACACACACCCTTAAACATTGCGCTCTAGGGACTTACATGTGTTAAGTTACACAATTTAATATTTAACCCACCTTTTGCACTTTAGGCTTATTTCCCTTTTCAGCTTAATTGCAGCTTATTCGTATAAGCTGTTTTTCCATTTATATTTTTCTTAAGTTCCTTTTAGTCTTAACTACTTTCCCTTTTTATTATAATTTTCCAAAATAATTTAGTATTTTTTTATAAATTTTCTAGAGAAAAAGTGTTTTTAATTCATAAAAAATAAAATAAAAGTCAAAAATATATCCAATTTTTTTCAAAGATTATTTTTAGTCATTTTGGACTTAGGAAAAATAAATTTGCATTCGTAGGGTTAAAAATTGAGAATTTGGTTTTTCCGAGCTCGTTACGTTCCCGGTTAAGCTCATTTTTAGTTTAAAGTGCGTTAGGACTTATTTATGCTTCGTTTTCTTAATTCATGTGCTTATTAGTTGCTTATTTAGTAGTTGCTTTTATTTCTTGCCTTATTTAAATTCCCATGTATTAATTTAAACTTAGAAAACAAACAAAAAAACGTGAAAACCCAAATTTCAAGCATTTTAATACCAAAGCTCAAACGACATCCTCGATTCACACCTCGTTGGGAAACGACCCGGGTATCACTGCCCGGTATCATATATCGTATTTCTGAGTTTTGTGTGTTCACCATGTTAATACAAATAAACCGTAAAAAGGTTTATTAATATTTTGCGATCTCTTTGTGTTTTGTTGATAACAAATGTAATGTTATCTTAAGTCAAATTATAAGGATACATGTTATTTTTGTAAAGCATTTACATATAGCCATTTAAATACAAAAAAGTAATAATTAAGCATTTGTTGTAATAGTGTATTAGGATGGGTAAAAACTATAACCCATGGACCATAACCCATGGATCTTAAACCCATACCAATAAAAACTTGATACAATATTAGATACATTGAATCTAAAGAAAACCCATGGACCAACCCATAACCCATGACCCATAACAAAAAACCCATGGGCAAAGAGGAGCGTACCACGGATCCCTAGGATTACACTAGCCGGATCCCAAGTGGAAGGGATCCGTGGAACAGAGGAGAAATTTTGCCAAATAGAGAGCCATTTCTTCATTCTAACTCACCCCTCTTCTTACTAAATCTCTCATACACTCTCATTCTCTTCTAACATATAGATCACTTGATCTAGAGAGTTGTTCTTCTTTCTTTTTATTTGTGATCCTCATATAGGTCCTTCTCTAAGGCGAGATCACGAGCATTCTACAAGTCATCCAAGCAAGGGGTCCTTGATTGATTTGTACCTCCGCAAGATTTCGTAAGATCTTGTATTTGATATTTCACATATTTGTTGTGTAATAGTTGTGTTGGTTTGGTCCACCGTGCTACGGACTCGGTATCTAGCTTTGTACCCGAAAAAGTGTAAGCAACGTTGTGAAGGCTTCTCCGCCAAGTGAAGGAGTTTGTTGACATAGTGCTTGAACTCTTAAGTAGGTGACTCGGGAGGAGTAAAGGAAGGTGACCTTGTAGTCGAACCACTATAAATCGGTTGTGTCATTTCTATCCCTTAACTTTATTTATTTGCTTGCATTATCATTAGATCTATACGCTCTCAACATCCATACGATTTCACATAATATCGAATCTAAAAGTTTTTGAAATCAACTTAAAATCGGCAAAACTATTCAACCCCCTTCTAGTTTTCCACAATTGGTATCAGAGCTAAGTTTATAAAAGTTTTAAAATAAAATTGTATTTTAAAAACTTTTCGATCACTATGGGTTCTCAAAATTATAAGGAAGGGCAATCTATGCAACGACCACCACTACTTGAAACTAATGGTTTTATATATTGGAAAAATAGATTCGAAACATATGTGAAGTCTAAAGATATTGATCTTTGGTACATTATTGTTGAAGGTGATTTTGAGGCTACCTCAAATGATGATAAAGGAAATTTAGTTCACATACCTCATGATAAACTAAACGATGAAATGAAGAAAAGCTTTCTAAAAATAGTGAAGCAAAAATGGTTTTATATAATGCTTTACCCAAAAAGGAATTCTAAAGAATTTCTATGCTTAAAACCTCTAAAGAAATTTGGAATTCTTTAGTTGTAACTCATCAAGGCAACCAACAAGTTAAAAATAATAAAATTGATTTATTTGTTCAACAATATGAACAATTTTCAATATCGGATGAGGAAACTATAGATCATTCATTTGCTAACTTTAATACTATTATTACATCTTTACAAGCACTTGATGAATCTTTTCTAGCCGTAACCATGTTAGGAGATATCTAAGGGCACTTCCATTCAAGTGGAGATCCAAGGTGACGGCAATCGAAGAGTCAAAAGATTTGACAATCCTCACCCTCGATGAACTCATAGGCAACCTAAAAGTCTACGAGCTTGTCCTTGCTAAAGATTCCCAAGCCTCAAAGGTGAAAGAGAAACACAAATCTCTTGCCCTTAAAGCCAAAAGGCTTCGAGCGATGAGGAGAACTCATCTTCGAAAGTAGTGACGACAAGAGTACGCTGGCGGTAAGGGACTTTAAAAAGTTCTTTAGAAGAAAGGGTAGATACGTCAAACAACCGTATGATGATAAGAAAGGCTTTCGGAAAAGCAAAGAGGACGAGAAGCCAAAGGATGATCGGACTTGCTTTAAATGTGGGGACCCAAACCACTTTATTAGTAAGTGTCCCAAACGGGATGATCAAAAGGCGCTCGTGAGCGGCACGTGGGGAATGAGCGAAGGAGAGGTGAAGAAATTTGTCTCATGGCAAATGACGAGGTATGTCACGAATACTATAGTAGCTCATCACTTGATGACGACTCATTGCATAATGAATATGATAAACTATGCAATATTAGCTTAAAACTAGTTAACAAAAACAAGCTTTTAAAGAGTCAAAATAAACGTTTAGATAAAGAAGTCATAGAATTAAAAGCAAAACTAAAACGCTTAGAGAAAGGTAAAATAGCAAGTTGTGAATGTGAACTTTATGCTCAACTTCAAACACTAGTGGATCACCTAGATTCTAAAATTGCTAGAATGAGCACGAACACTTTAGATACAATACTAGATAGTTAAAACGGTAACAATCAAAAGGGTTTAGGTAGTCAACAACTTGATCCATCAACTAGTGAAAGTAAAGAAACAAAATTTTTTAAAGAACTAGAAAACCACCAATCGTTGGCGGATCCCACGGATCCCCAAAAGGAACCGGCTAGTGTAGAAAAGGGATCCGTGGATCTCAAGCCAGAAGCAATAATGTAGCTTCTTCATCTAGAACTGAGTTTGTCATAGGTAATAGGAAGAAACCAAATCATGTCACCACTAGACAACCACCTCCAAAATATAATCCTACTTTTGCAAGAAACAAAGCTCCATCTTTTTCAAAACCTAATTCATTTAGGAGACCTAATAACGTTTACCCAAAAAGTAACCATCAAATGGGATGGAATCCAAACATGCAAAACCGTTTTCCTTTTCAAAACTTTGCTCCATGGAATGCATACTCATCTTATCCATACATGTCTAACATGAATGGAATGTTTAACACTAATGGACCCATGAACAAATGGGGACCAAACTTTTGAGTTTATTATTGTTTTAGGTGTGCTTAAAGGTCGACCTAGACCCGATGAATGGGTCAAGGATAGCGGTGCAAGGCACATGACCGAATAGATCTATTCTCCACATATGAATCCATTAATGGAGGTAATGTTGTGTTTGGAAATAGCAAAAGTAGAATCATCGGTAAAGGTACGATTTCTAACAAATCTCTAACCATTAACGATGTGTGTCACGTAGAAAACCTAAACTTTAATCTCTTAAGTATAGGACAAATATGTGATAAAAGTGCAATGTACTTTTTACCAAACCGTAGTAAGATACTAAAAATGGCATAACCATAGGAAGAGGAATTAGGAAACATGGAGTCTATGTCATTAAAATCGGTAATGAACCTAAAGACAAACTATGTCTTACCTCTATGGATGATACTTCGACCTTATGGCATCCAAGATTGGGTCACGCCAACATGCGACTTCTTCAATCGCTATCATCCAAAGATCTAGTAAGAGATCTACCTAAGTTAAAATATGAACATCATTTTGTGATGCTTGTAATGTAGGAAAACAAGCTCATTCGAGTCATAAAGCTAAAAACATGGTGTCCACAACTAGGTGTCTAGAATTACTACATATGGATTTATTTGGTCCATCCGCTATCCAAAGTTATGGAGGCAACTACTACACTTTGGTAATAGTGGATGACTACTCTAGGTATACATGGACAAAATTTTTAAAGAACAAAACGGAAACCTTTAACTATTTTGAAATATTAAGCAAAAAGATCCAAAGACAACTAGGAAGTCCCATAGTGTCTATTAGGACGGATCATGGTAGGGAATTCGATAATGAAGTGCAATTTGGAGCTTTCTGTGACGCTAATGGTATTTACTCACAACTGGCTCCACGACTCCACAATCGAATGGGGTAGTAGAAAGAAAGAATAGAACTCTACAAGAAATGAGTCGAACCATGCTTAATGAACAATCCATACCTCAAAAATTTTGGTGTAATGCCCTTGATACTTCAACGTATATACTCAATCGAGTCTTGATTAGACCAATCTTAGGAAAAACTCCATATGAGTTACTTCGAGGCAAAAAGCCTACGTTAAATCATTTTAGAGTCTTTGGTAGTAAATGTTTTATTCTTAACACTAAAGATTACCTTACAAAATTTGATCCTAAATCAACCGAAGGTATCTTTTTAGGTTATTCGCCAAATAGCAAAGCTTACGCCATATTAAACAAAGAAACAATGAAGGTAGAAGAGTCATTAAATATAAAATTTGATGAAAGTCCACCCAAACCCTCTCCACCTCTTGTCGATGACGAGATTATAGAAAGTGAAGCTATAGTAATAAAGAAAAAGATAAGTGAAGAAGAAGAACCTCTAAGTGATGAAATAATAAATATTAAAGAGTCTAAAGATCACCCTGTAGATAAAGTCATAGGAAAACTAAACGAACGAACATTAAGGTCTCAAGTTCAAAACCAAAGTAGCTTGTTTTGTTTCGTTTCAACCTTAGAACCTAAGAATACACAAGAAGCCATAAAAGATGAAAGTTGGGTAATGGCTATGCAAGAAGAACTAAATCAATTTGTTTCTAATGATGTTTGGACACTTGTCCCTCCACCTAGTAATCAAACCATAATAGGAACCAAATGGGTTTATAAAACAAATTAGATGCAAACGGAGTAGTGTCTAGGAACAAGGCTAGACTCGTTGCTCAAGGGTATAACCAACAAGAGGGAATAGACTTTGATGAGACCTACGACCCCGTGGCTAGATTAGAGTCTATAAGAATACTTCTTGCGTATGCTTGTGCTAATGATCTAAAGCTTTATCAAATGGATGTCAAAAGCGCTTTTCTAAATGGTTTCATAAATGAAGAAGTATATGTAGCTCAACCTCCAGGCTTCATTGATTTTGAAAACCCAAACATGTGTATAAATTAAAGAAAGCCCTTTATGGTCTTAAACAAGCTCCAAAAGCTTGGTATGATAGACTCAAGTCATTTCTAGTTAAACACAACTACACCATGGGGTTAGTTGACAACACACTTTTACTAAGAAAAGAGAGTCACATATAATCATAGTACAAATATATGTAGATGATATTATATTCCGATCCACTTGTCAAGACATGTGTGATGATTTCTCTAAAATCATGCATGACAAGTTCGAGATGAGTATGATGGGAGAACTTAGTTTTTTTCTTGGTCTACAAATAAAACAAGTAGAAGATGGTATCTTCTTTAATCAATCTAAGTACATCAAGGAGATGTTAAAGAAATTCGGTCTAGAAGAGTCAAAACCAATTAGGACTCCAATGTCATCCGACACCAAACTCACAAATGACGAGGACGGAGAACCGAGATAATACTAAATATCGTGGCATGATAGGTAGCCTTCTCTACCTCACGACAAGTAGGCCGGATATCATGTTTAGTGTTTACTTATGTGCTAGGTTTCAAGAAGACCCCAAAATATCAACACCTAGAAGCCGTAAAAAGGATATTTAGATATATTAAGGGTACAACACAATTAGGATTTGGTAATAGTGGATGACTACTCTAGGTATACATGACAAATTTTAAAGAACAAAACGAAACCTTTAACTATTTTGAAATATTAAGCAAAAAGATCCAAAGACAACTAGAAGTCCCATAGTGTCTATTAGGACGGATCATGGTAGTAGGAATCGATAATGAAGTGCATCTGAGCTTTTGTGACGCTAATGGTATTACTCACAACTTCTCGGCTCCACGCACTCCACAAACGAATGGGGTAGTAGAAAGAAAAGAATAGAACTCACAAGAAATGAGTCGAACCATGCTTAATGAACAATCCATACCTCAAAATTTTGGTGTAATGCCGTTGATACTTCAACGTATATACTCAATCGAGTCTTGATTAGACCAATCTTAGGAAAAACTCCACATGAGTTACTTCGAGGCAAAAAGCCTACGTTAAATCATTTTAGAGTCTTTGGTAGTAAATGTTTTATTCTTAACACTAAAGATTACCTTACAAAATTTGATCCTAAATCAACCGAAGGTATCTTTTTAGGTTATTCGCAAAATAGCAAAGCTTACGTCATATTAAACAAAGAAACAATGAAGGTAGAAGAGTCATTAAATATAAAATTTGATGAAAGTCCACCCAAACCCTCTCCACCTCTTGTCGATGACGAGATTATAGAAAGTGAAGCCATAGTAATAAAGAAAAAGATAAATGAAGAAGAAGAACCTCTAAGTGATGAAATAATAAACATTAAAGAGTCCAAAGATCACCCGTAGATAAAGTCATAGGAAAACTAAACGAACGAACATTAAGATCTCAAGTTCAAAACCAAAGTAGTTTGTTTTGTTTTGTTTCAACCTTAGAACCTAAGAATACACAAGAAGCCATAAAAGACGAAAGTTTGGTAATGGCTATGCAATAAGAACTAAATCAATTTGTTTCTAATGATGTTTTGACACTTGTCCCTCCACCTAGTAATCAAACCATAATAGGAACCAAATGGGTTTATAAAACAAATTAGATGCAAACGGAGTAGTGTCTAGGAACAAGGCTAGACTCGTGGCTCAAGGGTATAACCAACAAGAGAGAATAGACTTTGATGACCTACACCCCCTGGCTAGATTTTCATTAGAGTCTATAAGAATACTTCATGATGCTTGTGCTAATGATCTAAAGCTTTATCAAATGGATGTCAAAAGCGCTTTTCTAAATGGTGTCATAAATGAAGAAGTATATGTAGCTCAACCTCCGGCTTCATTGATTTTGAAAAACCCAAACATGTGTATAAATTAAAGAAAGCCCTTTATGGTCTTAAACAAGCTCCAAAAGCTTGGTATGATAGACTCAAGTCAATTCTAGTTAAACACAACTACACCATGGGGTTAGTTGACAACACACTTTTACTAAGAAAAGAGAGTCACATATAATCATATTACAAATATATGTAGATGATATTATATTCGGATCCACTTGTCAAGACATGTGTGATGATTTCTCTAAAATCATGCATGACGAGTTCGAGATGAGTATGATGGGAGAACTTAGTTTTCTTGGTCACAAATAAAAACAAGTAGAAGATGGTATCTTTTTTAATCAATCTAAGTACATCAAGGAGATGTTAAAGAAATTCGGTCTAGAAGAGTCAAACCAATTAGGACTCCAATGTCATCCGACACCAAACTCACAAAAGACGAGGACGGAGGAACTGTAGATAATACTAAATATCGCGGGCATGATAGGTAGCCTTCTACTCCTACCGCAAGTAGGCCGGATATCATGTTTAGTGTTTTCTTATGTGCTAGGCTCAAGAAGACCCCAAAATATCACACCTAATGAAAAAGGATATTTAGATATATTAAGGGTACAACACAAATTAGGATTTGTAATAGTGGATGACTACTCTAGGTATACATGGACAAAATTTTAAAGAACAAAACGGAAACCTTTAACTATTTTGAAATATTAAGCAAAAAGATCCAAAGACAACTAGAAAGTCCCATAGTGTCTATTAGGACGGATCATGGTAGGGAATTCGATAATGAAGTGCAATTCGGAGCTTTTGTGACGCTAATGGTATTACTCACAACTTCTCGGCTCCACGCACTCCACAATCGAATGGGGTAGTAGAAAGAAAGAATAGAACTCTACAAGAAATGAGTCCAACCATGCTTAATGAACAATCCACACCTCAAAATTTTTGTGTAATGCCGTTGATACTTCAACGATATACTCAATCGAGTCTTGATTAGACCAATCTTAGGAAAAACTCCATATGAGTTACTTCGAGGCAAAAGCCTACGTTAAATCACTTTAGAGTCTTTGGTAGTAAATCTTTATTCTTAACACTAAAGATTACCTTACAAAATTTGATCCTAAATCAACCGAAGGTATCCTTTTAGGTTATTCTTAAATAGCAAAGCTTACGCATATTAAAACAAAGAAACAATAAAGGTAGAAGAGTCATTAAATATTAAATTTGATGAAAGTCCACCCAAACCTTCTCCACCTCTTGTCGATGACGAGATTATAGAAAAAGTAGCCATAGTAATAAAGAAAAAGATAAGTGAAGAAGAAGAACCTCTAAGTGATGAAATAGTAAACATTAAAGAGTCCAAAGATCACCCCGTAGATAAAGTCATAGGAAAACTAAACCAACGAACATTAAGATCTCAAGTTCAAAACCAAAGTAGCTTGTTTTGTTTCGTTTCAACCTTAGAACCTAAGAATACACCAGAAGCCATAAAAGACGAAAGTTGGGTAATGGCTATGCAAATAAGAACTAAATCAATTTGTCTCTAATGATGTTTGGACACTTGTCCCTCCACCTAGTAATCAAACCATAATAGGAACCAAATGGGTTTATAAAACAAATTAGATGCAAACGGAGTAGTGTCTAGGAACAAGGCTAGACTCGTTGCTCAAGGGTATAACCAACAAGAGGGAATAGACTTTTATGAGACCTACGCCCCGGCTAGATTTTCAGTCTATAAGAATACTTCTTGCGTATGCTTGTGCTAATGATCTAAAGCTTTATCAAATGGATGTCAAAAAGCGCTTTTCTAAATGGTTTCATAAATGAAGAAGTATATATAGCTCAACCTCCGGGCTTCATTGATTTTGAAAAACCCAAACATGTGTATAAATTAAAGAAAGGCCTTTATGGTCTTAAACAAGCTCCAAAAGCTTGGTATGATAGACTCAAGTCATTTCTAGATAAACACAACTACACCCATGTTAGTTGACAACACACTTTTACTAAGAAAAGAGAGTCACATATAATCATAGTACAAATATATGTAGATGATATTATATTCTGATCCACTTGTCAAGACATGTGTGATGATTTCTCTAAAATCATGCATGACGAGTTCGATGAGTATATGATGGGAGAACTTAGTTTCTTTCTTGGTCTACAATAAAACAAGTAGAAGATGGTATCTTCTTTAATCAATCTAAGTACATCAAGGATATGTTAAAGAAATTCGCCTAGAAGAGTCAAACCAATTAGGACTCCAATGTCATCCGACACCAAACTCACAAAAGACGAGGACGGAGAATCCGAAGATAATACTAAATATCGTGGCATGATAGGTAGCCTTCTACCTCACGGCAAGTAGGCCGGATATCATGTTTAGTGTTTGCTTATGTGCTAGGTTTCAAGAAGACCCAAAAATATCACACCTAGAAGCCGTAAAAAGGATATTTAGATATATTAAGGGTACAACACAATTAGGATTTGGTAATAGTGGATGACTACTCTAGGTATACATGGACAAAATTTTAAAGAACAAAACGGAAACCTTTAACTATTTTGAAATATTAAGCAAAAAGATTCAAAGACAACTAGAAGTCCTATAGGTCTATTAGGATTTGATCATGGGACTTGAGCAATGAATGCAATTCGAGCTTTTGTGACGCTTAATGGTATTACTTCAACTTCCGACTCCACGACTCCACAATCGAATGGGGTAGTAGAAAGAAAGAATAGAACTCTACAAGAAATGAGTCGAACCATGTTTAATGAACAATCCACACCTCAAAATTTTTGGTGTAATGCCAAGATACTTCAACGTATATACTCAATCGAGTCTTGATTAGACCAATCTTAGGAAAAACTCACATGAGTTACTCGAGGCAAAAAGCCTACGTTAAATCATTTTAGAGTCTTGGTAGTAAATCTTTATTCAACACTAAAGATTACCTTACAAAATTTGATCCTAAATCAACCGAAGGTATCTTTATAGGTTATTCGCCAAATAGCAAAGCTTACATCATATTAAACAAAAGAAACAATGAAGGTAGAAGAGTCATTAAATATTAAATTTGATGAAAGTCCACCCAAACCCTTCCACCTTGTCGGCGATTTTAGATTATAGAAAGTGAAGCCATAGTAATAAAGAAAAGATATGAAGAAGAAGAACCTCTAAGTGATGAAATAGTAAACATTAAAGAGTCCAAAGATCACCCCGTAGATAAAGTCATAGGAAAACTAAACGAACGAACATTAAGATCTCAAGTTCAAAACCAAAGTAGCCAATTTTGTTTTGTTTCAACCTTAGAACCTAAGAATACACAAGAAGCCATAAAAGACGAAAGTTGGGTAAATGGCTATGCAAAAGAACTAAATCAATTTGTTTCTAATGATGTTTGGACACTTGTCCCTCCACCTAGTAATCAAAACATAATAGGAACCAAATGGGTTTATAAAAACAAATTAGATGCAAACGGAGTAGTGTTCTAGGAAAAGGCTAGACTTGCTCAAGGGTATAACCAACAAGAGGGAATAGACTTGATAAGACCTCACCCCTGGCTAGATTAGAGTCTATAAGAATACTCTTGCGAATGCTTGTGCTAATGATCTAAAGCTTTATCAAATGGATGTCAAGCGCTTTCTAAATGGTTTCAGAAATGAAGAAGTATATGTAGCTCAACCTCCGGGCTTCAATGATTTTGAAAAACCCAAACATGTGTATAAATTAAAGAAAGCCCTTTATGGTCTTAAACAAGCTCCAAAGCTTGGTATGATAGACTCAAGTCATTTCTAGTTAAACACAACTACACCATGGGGTTAGTTGACAACACACTTTTACTAAGAAAAGAGAGTCACATATAATCATAGTACAAATATATGTAGATGATATTATATTCGGATCCACTTGTCAAGACATGTGATGATTTCTCTAAAATCATGCATGACGAGTTCGAGATGAGTATGATGGGAGAACTTAGTTTTTTCTTGGTCTACAAATAAAACAAGTAGAAGATGGTATCTTCTTTAATCAATCTAAGTACATCAAGGAGATGTTAAAGAAATTCGGTCTAGAAGAGTCAAAACAAATTAGGACTCCAATGTCATCCACACCCAAACTACAAAAGACGAGGACGGAGAATCCGTAGATAATACTAAATATCGTGGCATGATAGGTAGCCTCTCCCTCTCACGCAAGTAGGCCGGATATCATGTTTAGTGTTTCTATGTGCTAGGTTTCAAGAAGACCCAAAATATCACACCTAGAAGCCGAAAAAGGATATTTAGATATATTAAGGTACAAACACAATTAGGATTTGGTAATAGTGGATGACTACTCTAGGTATACATGGACAAAATTTTAAAGAACAAAACGGAAACCTTTAACTATTTTGAAATATTAAGCAAAAAGATCCAAAGACAACTAGGAAGTCCCATAGTGTCTATTAGGACGGATCATGGTAGGGAATTCGATAATGAAGTGCAATTCGGAGCTTTTTTGTGACGCTAATGGTATTACTCACAACTTCTCGGCCCACGACCCACAATCGAATGGGGTAGTAGAAAGAAAGAATAGAACTCTCCAAGAAATGAGTCGAACCATGCTTAATGAACAATCCATACCTCAAAATTTTTGGTGTAATGCCCTTGATACTTCAACGATATACTCAATCGAAGTCTTGATTAGACCAATCTTAGGAAAAACTCCATATGAGTTACTTCGAGGCAAAAAGCCTACGTTAAATCATTTTAGAGTCTTTGGTAGTAAATGTTTTATTCTTAACACTAAAGATTACCTTACAAAATTTGATCCTAAATCAACCGAAGGTATCTTTTTAGGTTATTCGCCAAATAGCAAAGCTTACGCCATATTAAACAAAGAAACAATGAAGGTAGAAGAGTCATTAAATATTAAATTTGATGAAAGTCCACCCAAACCCTCTCCACCTCTTGTCGATGACGAGATTATAGAAAGTAAAGCTATAGTAATAAAGAAAAAGATAAGTGAAGAAGAAGAACCTCTAAGTGATGAAATAGTAAACATTAAAGAGTCCAAAGATCACCCCGTAGATAAAGTCATAGGAAAACTAAATGAACGAACATTAAGATCTCAAGTTCAAAACCAAAGTAGCTTGTTTTGTTTCGTTTCAACCTTAGAACCTAAGAATACACAAGAAGCCATAAAAGACGAAAGTTGGGTAATGGCTATGTAAGAAGAACTAAATCAATTTGTTTCTAATGATGTTTGGACACTTGTCCCTCCACCTAGTAATCAAACCATAATAGGAACCAAATGGGTTTATAAAACAAATTAGATGCAAACAGAGTAGTGTCTAGAGACAAGGCTAGACTCGTTGCCCAAGGGTATAACCAACAAGAAGGAATAGACTTTGATGAGACCTATCCCCCGTGGCTAGATTAGAGTCTATAAGAATACTTCTTGCGTATGCTTGTGCTAATGATCTAAAGCTTTATCAAATGGATGTCAAAGCGCTTTTCTAAATGGTGTCATAAATGAAGAAGTATATGTAGCTCAACCTCCAGGCTTCATTGATTTTGAAAACCCAAACATGTGTATAAATTAAAGAAAGCCCTTTATGGTCTTAAACAAGCTCCAAAAGCTTGGTATGATAGACTCAAGTCATTTCTAGTTAAACACAACTACACCATGGGTTAGTTGACAACACACTTTTACTAAGAAAAGAGAGTCACATATAATCATAGTACAAATATATGTAGATGATATTATATTCCGATCCACTTGTCAAGACATGTGTGATGATTTCTCTAAAATCATGCATGACGAGTTCGAGATGAGTATGATGGGAGAACTTAGTTTCTTTCTTGGTCCACAAATAAAACAAGTAGAAGATGGTATCTTCTTTAATCAATCTAAGTACATCAAGGAGATGTTAAAGAAATTCCGTCTAGAAGAGTCAAAACCAATTAGGACTCCAATGTCATCCGACACCAAACTCACAAAAGACGAGGACAGAGAATCCATAGATAATACTAAATATCGTGGCATGATAGGTAGCCTTCTCTACCTCACGGCAAGTAGGCCGGATATCATGTTTAGTGTTTTCTTATGTGCTAGGTTTCAAGAAGACCCCAAAATATCACACCTAGAAGCCGTAAAAAGGATATTTAGATACATTAAGGTACAACACAATTAGGATTATGGTATCCTAAGGGCACGGGAGTAGAAACAATTATTGTATATGCAGATTCCTGACCACGGTGATGACGTATTGATAGAAAAGTACAAGTGGGGTATGTACTTTTATGGGATGTTGTTTAACATCTTGGTTTTCTAAGAAACAAACGGCATTTGCAATATCAACAACCGGCCGTAGTACGCCTCCGCGCAAAGCATGCAACAAGCACTATGGATGAAACAAGCGTTATTAGACTACGACATCCATCTAAGCAACATAGCCATCCTATGTGACAACAAAGGTGCAATTGATCTAAGCAAGAATCCGTATTGCATTCTCGCACAAAGCATATAGAGATTCGTCATCACTTCCTAAGAGACAATGTTCAAAAGGGGAACATCTCTATTGAGAAGGTAGCATCCGGAGACAACATAGCCGACGTCCTCACCAAACCGAAGCGGGAACAATTCAACCTACTTCGTCTTGGTCTTGGTCTAATGGAACAAACGTCGTAATTTAATTGACTCTACAAGGTATGTAAACACTAGCCTTCTTCTTTCTGAGTCTAGGATTTCTATTTCACGCACAACTCACAAATAATACGGGAATTTTCAAAACCCAAGATGAGTTTTTTTTTTTTACTTATAATTTTCTTATTTGTTAAGCCTACTTTCACAATGTTTTCTAAAAGGATGATACCTTCCCGTATCAATTTCACAAAAGCAATTTCTCACGTCTAGGACAAATCGCTTTTCATTATTAATACAAAGTAAAAACCCGTTTCATTGCATCTCATGTCTTTTGAATGCTAAAGGGGACACATAACTAATATGTGTTTTCCGGTACATTCATTTAAGCAACAATGAATTAGGAGCATTGATAACACAAAATTACGTACTCATGTACTAAATATGTGTTTTCGGGTTATCTCAATAGGATGCTTTTACACTTCTAGTTTATTTTCTATTCTTTTTAGAGGTCGAGATAACCGAAACTCCAAATAGTTTGCATATAGGCACAAACTAGGCAAAAATGTTTCCTAAAGGAAAATTTTGTGTCCTGAACAACAGACCCACGGATCCCTTTATGCCGGACGTATCCTCAGAAGGAAGGATCCGTGGATCCGTAATGTAGCTGTTTTCAACTTCTATTTTTTCACTTTGGATGAAAAATCCACATTTGCTTCATTTTTGGGAGTATGCTCTTTAATGCTTGTGTTCTCATAATCATATGCCTTGAATTCATATCTAATCATTAGATTTTAATCCACATTTTGGGTCAAGCATTCATTACAATGCTTTGTTTTTCTATATATATAACTCCCAAAATGCTTGCATACTCCATCTCACAAACACACTTCATCATGTCATCCAAAACCCTTTAGAGAATCATCTAGTACAAACAATCATGATATCCAAACCTTTGTACTTCCACCATCCAAAATACCACAATCAAATGCTAGGATATCCGCACGGATTAGTATCCGATCTTGTTGTTTAGCAAAACCAACCTCAAATGGTTCATCCTCAACAAATAATTCACCACAAGATGCTTCCATTATAGCACCACCCTCATCACCAACAAGTACACCAACTTCATCACCACCTAAAATAACTCTTTTGGAACTCCTTAAGACTCCAACAAGATCTAACCAACCTAAAGAAAAGAATTAGTCTTTTCAACACCCCCCACATCTCCAAATACTATCTTTCAAGATCATGAAACATCACCACCATTAGCTCCCATCACATTACAAGAACATCTAGGTTCTTTTCCACCACCACTTATTAACATTCCGGATTGTGATCCATATTTTCCTATTTTCCACCACAACTTCCGCAAAACTCAAATCAAAACAACCCGAAAAACTTCATTACCCACATCATTTACATTGTGAACATTGCCAATCCACTAGGAAATTGCAATAGTTAGGGAAGAAATGCATTTCAAACTCAACCTCATCCTTGATCGTATCAATACCATTACTCATCAAAATCTCCATCCATAACCTTATGCAAGCATGGAAGGAATCACTACTACTATTTTTTTTCTACCTTTAGTATTATTTTTCTTTTGAAGTCATTTTCAAGAACAAGTCTTGTTCTTATTTTTACATTCTTGTAAGTGGCATACATACCACTACAATTTGTTGTTTTATTACAAGGCCTTTTTTACATACCTTGGCACCTAATCTTGATTCTCACAACACAAGATTATATAAGCATGTTACTAACCTTTCTTTTTATAGGAATTTTATTTTTTCTCTCTTGACGCCCCCAAACAAGGGAGCTACCGTCAAGGGGAGTTAGGAGTTTGTTTATTTCTTCCAAGGGTTAACTTTTGTTTCACAAAAAGGGGAGAAGAAGTAAAACTTAGGGGCTTTCAAAACTTACATCTATTTTTAAGTTTTACTCATAATAACATTATGTTTTGTCATCAACAAAAAGGGGAGTTTGTTAATACAAATAAACCAAAAACGCTTATTAATATTTTATCTCTTTATGTTTTGTTGATAACAAATGTAATGTTATCTTAAGTCAAATTATAAGGATACATGTTATTTTTGTAAAACATTTACATATAGCCATTTAAATACAAAATGTAATAATTAAGCATTTGTTGTAATAGTTTATTAGGATGGGTAAAAACTATAACCCATGGACCATAACCCATGGATCTTAAACCCATACCAAAGAAAACTTGATACAATGTATACTTAGATACATTGAATCTAGAGAAAACCCATGGACCAACCCATAACCCATGACCCATAACCAAAAACCCATGGGCAAAGAGGAGCGCACCACGGATCCCTAGGATTACACTAGCCGGATCCCAAGTGGAAGGGATCCGGGATCCGTGGGAACAGAGGAGAAATTTACCTATAAATAGAGAGCCATTTTCATTCTAACTCACCCTCTCTTACTAAATCTCTCATACACTCTCATTCTCTTCTAACATATAGATCACTTGATCTAGAGAGTTGTTCTTCTTTCTTTCTATTTGTGATCCATATATAGGTCCTTCTAAGGCAGATCACGAGCATTCTAAAGTCAAGTCATCCAAGCAAGGGGTCCTTGATTGATTTGTCACCCGCAAAGATTTCAGAGCGAAGATCTTGTATTTGATATTTCACATATTTGTTGTGTAATAGTTGAGTTGGTTTGGTCCACTGCTACGGACTGTATCTAGCTTTGTACCGGAAAAAGTGTAAGCAACGCTAGAAGGCTTCTCCGCCGAGTGAAGGAGTTTGTTGACATAGTGCTTGAACTCTCGAGTAGGTGACTCGGGGAGTGGAGTAGGGCAAGGAAGGTGACCTTGTAGCCGAACCACTATAAATCGGTTGTGTCATTTCTATCCCTTAAATTTATCTATTTGCTGGCATTATCATTATATCTATAAGTTCTCAACATCCATACGATTTCACATAATATCGAATCTAAAAGTTTTTGAAATCAACTAAAAATCGTCAAAACTATTCAACCCCGCCTTCTAGTTTTCCACAGTGTTAATAAGTGTGACCATATGGTGTTTAAAGTGAAGAAGCGTGTATTTTGTGTGACTATTGATCATCCAATGGCCACATGAATTTTATGTTTGTGTGGCCTTTTCTAACATTTAGTCACACAAAGCATGTTTGTTTTGGGTATTTAGTCACATACAATTAACCATAAAGTGGCTAAATGTGTTAATAAGTGTGACCATATGGTGTTTAAAGTGAAAGAAATGTGTATTTTGTGTGACTATTGCTCATCCAATGGCCACAAGAATTTTATGTTTGTGTGGCCTTTTCTAACATTTAGTCACACAAAGCATGTTTCTTTTGGGTATTTAGTCACATACAATTAACCATAAAGTGGCTAAAAGTGTTAATAAGTGTGACCATATGGTCTTTCAAGTGAAGAAATGTGTGTTTTGTGTGACTATTGCTCATCCATTGGTCACTTGAATTTTATGTTTGTGTGGCCTTTTCTAACATTTAGTCACACAAAGCATGTTTGTTTTGTGTATTTAGCCACATACAATTAAGCATAAAGTGGCCAAAAGTGTTAATAAGTGTGACCATATGGTGTTTTAAGTGAAGAAATGTGTGTTTTGTGTGACTATTGATCATCCTATGGCCACATTAATTTTATGTTTGTGTGGCCTTGTCACACCCCCAAATTACCTGTTTTGCAGCGGAATGGAATTCCTGGGGATTGACTGTCATAGCATCACAATCGCAGTTATATTGAACGACCTAAAGTGTCGTTTGGAAAACACATCGTTTGATTTAATAAAACAATCAGAGTTTACAAAATGTAGGTCCCAAATGAAAATCAACTTATGCGGAAATAAGTTTGTTGCAATCAAACAAATGATGTTTTAAAGTGCATAAATCCAGGAGAGACGCGTCGTCATCACGACTCTTATGATAAGTCCACATGCATGCCATGAAGTGTATGCCTTAGATACCTGAGATAAAACATGCTAAAAAGTGTCAACACAAAGGTTGAGTGAGTTCATAGAGTTTGTGTTGAAATGTAAAGCCTTTCAAAAATCGTTTATGCAGCAAAGGCATTGTAAATCCACTCAGTTCCAAGTTCCGCCCATACAAAACTTGCAACCTGTGTGTTCACAATCCACTGCCAAAATATGCATAGTTTATGTTCAAGTGCATGATGTCAAATGAATTCACATTATAGTGCATGACTTAATGTATCAATAATTACTTGACATAATTATACCAAGACATTTAGTTCAATGAAAATCCCAAGACATTCAGCTCAATGATGTTCCCAAGACATTTAGCTCAATAATAATCCCAAGACATTCAGCTCAATGATAATCCCAAGACATTCAGCTCAATGATAATCCCAAGACATTCAGCTCAATGATAATCCCAAGACATTCAGCTCAACAATAATCCAACATTCTTCCATGATTTATGATATAGGATATGACTAAACATTCAGTTCAATTAAGCAGGTAGTTTCAAATAATCATGATAGTCATAAAAATAGTTGAGCATGTATCTCCCCCAAAAGTATTTGAAAACAAGTAAAATAGGGGCTATGAAACTCACTTGGTAAAATGAGGCGATGACAAAAGTGAATACACTGAAATGAGGCGCAACCTCTAACCGCGACCTATTATGGATGATATGATATACAATAAGTCATGATGTAATGTTATGCATGCAATTCGTATGATATCTATACCACTTGTGAATTTTTGAAAATAATACTCTTCGTCGAAAAATACTCTTTTGACGTCTTGACCAATCTTAAATTACCTTGTAAGTATTTACGTCAAAATGACATCCTACGATAGTTTCTTAATGATTTATTGTGAAATTATAACTTTCGTCGAAATAAATGTCGTTGGAAAATTCATGAAAGTGACTAAAACGGCCTCGAAAAGCTAGTCGTAAAATGGTGTACGTCGAACGTTAGGAAACGAACTCAACGGTTTTGGAAAGCTTGTATCGTCATCTCAAAGTCTTAGTATTTAAGTTTTCATCCTAGAGGTTTCGATCATATAGAAAAATATAGGTTAAGTATGGCATTTGCGTCCAAAATATTGCATAAGGGTGATTTTTAGCAAAGTTTAAGCAGCCGTATTTAATCCATTACAACCCCGCTAAACAAACGGTTGGACATTTTGGAAAATATGTTTGGTGATCTCACTTTTATTAGAAGACATCTCTTTACAAAAAGTTCTACGTCAACGTTAAAAATAGCCTTCAATATGGTCACTTGTTTACCGTAGCACTTGTCTAATAGAAATAATATAGTTTTTCTTAAATAATAAAGTTACGGCAATTTTGTGTAAACGTGTATAGTTTAAGTTCTACAAATCCGTTTTCTACGTATATATAGTCCTTAGCTTCGTATCAAAGTATACTAATATATTTTTGATAAGTCGAAATAATTTATAACGCTTAAGACTCGTTTTTGACTCGTACAAACTAGAATTAACATGCTGAAATTTCAGGATATATCTATATTTCGTCGTCAAACTTGAAAAATTCATAACTTCTTCGTTATAACTCCGTTTTAATCCGTTCAAGCGGCCACGGATTCGTTTTAAAGTATATTTTCTAATTACCTAGGCCAAAAATTCGTGTCTACTGTCGGATTTTCCAGAAATACAAAACAAGATCAGACCACTTTTTATACTTGTCGAAAATAGTTTTTCTCGTACTAAACCTATTCCAATCCCTTCAAAACAACTCCAAAGCTATTCTAATCCTACCATACACCTTCTTAGGGTGTCATGGGTTCCTAGACATCATCAAGACCAATATATAACAAGGGAATAATTATAGGATGACTTTTATATATCAAACTCTAAAAATCAATGTAAAAATGGTATAAACAACAATAAGTCTTGCATGCTTGCACAAAATATGAAGAAATAAATATGAAATGAAAATGAAAGATGTAAAATGATAGTAATATGCTTACAAGCTACTATGATGAGGTGATTAGAACAAGGATTAACCTAAACACCCTAGGTTTTTATTTCAAAACCTTATATAAGAGTGTAATCTAGATTGTTTAACTTGAGCTTGGAAAAATTGTGATGATC
>OU343216.1:63299238-63320087 GCA_910596185.1 Chrysanthemum makinoi | reverse complement strand
GACTTACAAGAATGATCAATCATGCTTGGCATGCAAGAAGGGTAAACAACACAAAGCTTCCTGCAAGAAGCTTGAGGAGAGAACTATTAGAGAACCTTTGGAGCTGTTACAGATGGATTTGTTTGGACCGCCATTTCTGTGGCAAGTTTAAACAAGAAAAATTACTGCTTAGTTGTAACAGATGATTGCAGTAGATTCAGTTGGGTATTTTTCTTGGGTTTTAAAGATGATACTTTCGATACTATTCATACATTGATTATAGCCCTTGATAACCAATTGAGACTCAAGGTTAGATATTATGTTTGCAGTTTGTCTATGTGCTAGATATCAAGTCTCACCAAAGATCTCTCACATGAATGCAGTAAAGAGAATCTTCTGTTATTTGAAGCAACAACCAAAGTTGGGGTTGTGGTATCCTAAAGAGTCACCTTTTCACTTAGAGGCTTTTTCTGATAGTGATTATGTAGGTGATAACTACGATAGAAGATCAACCACTGGAGGATGCCAATATCTTGGAAGAAGATTAGTCTCCTGGCAATGCAAGAAACAAACAATTGCAGCAACATCCTCTACTGAAGCTGACTATGTAGCTGCTGCAAGTGCAAGCTGGACAAGTTTTGTGGATGCAAAATCAGCTCTTGGACTATGGATTCAATTTCAAGAATACTCCTATTAACATTGATAATGAGAGTACTATTTGTATTGTGAAGAATCCAGTCTATCATTCTAAGACCAAGCACATCCAGATTAGGCATCACTTTATCAGAGATTGCTATGATCACAGCTTATTAATGGTTAAGGTTCATACAGATGATAATGTAGCTGACTTACTTACCAAAGGTTTTGATGTTTCTAGATTCACTCACTTTGTGGTGAGCATTGGCATGATTAAGCTCTTGAGCTACATTTAAGGGGAGGACTATTTAGTATTTGTATAGTCCCTGTGTAATGCTTGAGGGAGGATAGTTATGTCTACTTAGTTTGTAAGAAGAAATTGGAAAAGTACTATTTTTAGTGAAAGTACCCGCTTGGAAAGTACTCTGCTTGGGAAAGTACTGCTTACGTGAAGTACCTGTTTGTCTTATTAAAGTACTGTTCCAACGGTTATCTTGAGGGGTAATTACTGCTAACGGTAACAATGTTATTTTCGGTTGTGATTTTTCAAATCTCACCTATAAATACCTACTTTCCCGATTTTCCTCTCATATTGATACATTAGAATCTTTTCTATCTTTCTCTCATCCTATTCATATTCTTTGATTCCAATTCTTTTGTGCTTACATAATCAAAAATGGCGAATCGTCCTACTGTTTCAAAGCATAATATGGTCGCTAATTTGGATAAGACTGACGCGAATATACTCTTTCATGATATAATTGATTATCTTACTGGTTCGCCTATCAGTTATGCTCTTTTAGTGGAGCCGGATATAATTGAGCCCTGGATTCAAGAATTTTTGGCTAATGCTAGAGATAACATGGAGAATGATGAATATTATATTAGATCAACAGTTGCTGAAAGAATTGTTAAGATTACTGAAGACTCCATCCGAGAAGATTTATTGTTCAATGATGCAGATGGGGCTCTAAGGTTTGATAAGCAGTTAATATGGGATACTTTTCGACATATTGGTTATGAAGGATCTTTGAATGAACAAACATTTAGAAAACAATTATTTTGTCCGCATTGAAAGTTTTTGGTTCATGTGTTGCTCCATTGCATCAGTGCTAAGAGTACCTCTTGGGAGCAGTTTGGGTCAAATATAGCATCTGCTATGGTTGGGTTAGCTACGGATAGAGTTTTTAACTTCTCACGGCTAATACTGGATGGAATGCTCTCACATATTTCCCATGGATCTACTTGGCTAATGTACCCAAGGTTTATACAGGTTTTCTTGAACAAGCAACTTTCTGAAGTGCCAAAACCTACAGCTTTATTGTCTGTTATTGTTCAACAATCCAAGATTTTTACTTTTATGGCAAAAAGGAGTGTTTTATTCAAGGGTCAAGATACTCCTTTAACAACTTCCATGATGGATGTTGTTCAGGCTGTTAGAGCTGGTACTGAAGCTGATGATACCTTGAAGTGTGCATGCATCTGCAGGTCTGCAAATCTAAGTACACCAAGTACTGCTTCTCCACATGCTACATCAAAAGAAGGTACTGCATCTCTACAAGGTACTGCTTCTCCTAGTCCTGAGCTTCAAGAAGATGTTGCAGTTTCACATTCTCCATCTCCACAAGGGTCTGTTCCTGTTTCTCAACTAGAGGATCATTCACGTATTCAAGGAGAGGATTTACATACCATACCTCCTGATGAAATCACTTTGGATAATTATGTTTTGACAAGGGAGTTGGTCAAGTTGAAAAAGACTACAGAGGTTCAAGCCAAACAGATAAAGAAATTAAAACTGAAGTTTTGAAGGCTAAAGACTTTTGTGTGGCCATTGGTTCAAGAATTTCGAATCTGGGTTAAATCCAAGAAGAAAGGCGCTAAAGCAGTCTAGCAAAGCAAACGCCATTAAAGGTTCATCAACAATCTTCTGTCAACTTGGGGAGGAATTTAGAAAAAGATCATTTGAAAGAAGATGTTGAGAAGGAGAAACAACCTCAAAAGTACTGATGAACAAAGAGGAACAAGTTCAAGTGAACAACAAAAGTAATCTGAACAACAAGGTACTGAACACACAGGTACTGAACAACAAAGTACTGCTTTTCAACAGCAAAGTACTTTTAGACAAGAAGTGATAACTCCAAGAGTTTTGAATTTTGAAGAGGAAGCTGGTCCTTCTACAACTGTTATACAAGAAGAGGAGGAAGCTATACTCAAACCAATTCATTCTGCAAGTGATGATGAGTTCATTGCTACAATTTTAGGAGATTTATCACAACCTAGAGGTGGTGTTACTATTAGAGAAGTGCAAGAAGATGAACAACAAAGAACTTCTCAACCTGCAATTGATCCTAAGGATAAAGGTAAAGGTGTTTTAGTAGAAGTAAAAGGAAGAAACTTACTTTGGCAGAAATTAGAGAAATTGAAGTTGCTAGGAATGAAGCTGCTGCTAGAAAACTTCAAGAAGAGTTAAATGCTAAAGATAGAGCAACTCAAGAAGCTGAAGAAGCTCAAAGTAGAGAAGCGGCTAAAAAGTTGCAAGAGCAATTAGATGCTGAAACTGATGAAACATTACAATCACCTACTCCTGTTAGATATATGCCTAGAAGACCTAATTTAGCTAAGGACAGGAATGCTATGATGGCATATTTGAAAGGTCGAGGGTATAAAGGATTGCAGAAGTTGAACTATGTTGACATGAAAAGACTCTATGATGCTGAGACAGAAGCTTATAAGAAGAGTGTTGCAGATATCAAGGATTTTAGAGAAGAAGCTTCTTGGACTAAAGCTGAAAGGAAAAGAGCTTAAAAGAAAAGGAAAACTGAAGTTACAGATAGACAGTTTCAAGAAAGAAAGAGTTGAATTAAGATCTGAGTCTAAAGATGCATTAAGAAATTATCTCAGAGTGGTAGATTTTGATTATTCAAAAGAAGATACTGACATGAAGATGAACAGATCTCAGATTAGTGCTTTTTATATTGTGAAATCCAAAGAAGGAGATTATATGATTTTTCATAAGGAAGATGAAAGCTTCAAAGTTTTCAATAGGCTATGGGATTTGTTACATATTATAGATAGAGTGGATCTATTCTATCTATATAATGTGGTAAAAATTTATTTTGGAGATATTCCATCAGAAGGAATTGGTCTGGTTTTGCTTGGGGATCTCATAACCATGTGGGAAACAGAAGAGGAAAGCACTGATGATATATGGAAAAATCAAGAAACTGGGAAATTGGTTTGCTGGAGATTTTTTGAAGAATCTGGAGTTCATGTTTTAGAGCTGGAGAATGGTAAAATGATACACATGTTTGTAAACAGAAGATATCCTCTCACAGTTGAGCTCATGAGAAGAATGCTAGAACATGGATTGGAAGTAGAAGAGGATAATGAAACTGCTTGCATGGTTATCAATTTATTTATCAACTGGACTACCATTGCTGAAGATGATGAATAAACTGGTATGAATTTTATTGAATAATTTATTTTTAATAAATTAGTACTTTATTCAAAGTACTGCTGATCAAACAGTACTTTCATCAAAGTACTGCTTGCAGCTTTTAAAACCAGTTAAGCGATTTTTGAAAGAAACCTTTTGCTAAAGAATAAAATATTTTGAAACAAAGGTTAAATGAATTAAATGGATTTTGAGATGGAAACATCAATAGGTAATCAATCCACCATGGTTACAAAAGGATTGACTAATCCATGAGCAAACGGCTCTGGTAAAGATATATCAAATCCGTTTTTAGTTGACAACTTGCTAATAAGTTGTATGGTAATCAACTCACCATATCAGTTAATGTGAAAAGTTGGCTAGCCCACAAGGAAAATGGCTTGTGGTAAAGGCAGTGGAAAATCCATTATTGGTAATTAGTTCACCATTAGATAGAAGAACTAACTAGTCCAGAAGGGTACAACTTTTGGTAAAGACAAATCAAATCTGTTGATAGCTGATGATTTGCTAAAAATCATATGGTTATCAATGTACCATGGTCTTAAACACCAAAACATTTGGCTACTCCAAAGATAATGGCTTTGGTAAAGAGATCTAAATCCATTAAATTTTCAATGATTCACCTCTCACAGGAGTTAACACACCTGGAAGTGATGAGAATAGTATGCAACTTAAACTGAATTAATGTACAAATTGTCATATGTTGCTGTGTTGCTGAAAAAATGGAGCTTGCTGAATGCTGCTGAGAAAGAACAATTCTAAGAGATACTTTGACAAGCACAGACACTACAGAGATATACTGAAAAGATTAAGAAACAATCTGTCCTTAAAGATGAAGTTGTTAAAGATACATTCACAAGGGAACTTGAAGTCAAGCAAGTAGAATTCAAGTTAGGGGAGGATTGTTGGGATATGAAAGTACTGAAGATATGAAAGTACTGTAAGCTGCAAAGTACTGGAAAAAGTCAAAGAGTCAAAGTACTGCTAAAGACAAAGTCAAAGTACTGCACCTAAAAGTTAAAGTACTGCAAAGAAACAAGAACTGTTATTCGTTTATGGAAAGTATTGTATTCTATGTTTAGATTACTTGTCGTACAAGGTTATCAATTGTAAACCGACTAGGATATCCTTGAGCCTATAAAAGGACTCCTAGATTGGCATTAGATAATTGAGTCTATGAGTTTTAGAGTTTACGAATTCACAAGTTAATTAGTGTTTTAGAGAAGTTCGATTATCTTAGAGTTGTATTAGAGTATCTGCATAATAAGCAGATTTAGAGTTTATAATAAAAGGTTATTCTTCTTAGCTTTGTTAAGTAAATTCCGCGTACTTGATAAAGATTGCTCAGTGTTTCTTTGTTAATAACTTAGGATTTATCCGAGGTTATTAAACCTTAACAAGCTAGTTAAGATAGTTTGATTAAAGTATATCGATCCAACACTAAGGAATAATGTCATGAGACAAGATACAAATGTGGAAGTGATATAAAAATTTGTATGAAACAAGTTGTGATACTAAGTTGCTACAAGAGAAATCCAAGTACCATTTTCTCAAACAAAAGTGTTATATACGTCAAAAAAGTGTGTTGCATACAATTGCTTACAGGGTAAATACTAATCACATTGCATCAGGAGATTATCTTAGCAATTTGCCTTTAATATTTAATCACCAATCTCTGCTAAAACATGAACCACAAGTCGCTAATCTTATAAGGACAAGTCGCTAACAAAGATAACAGAGCCAAGCGCTTCATGAAAATTACTAAGTCCTACTTGTAAAGACAAGTCGCCATCAACAGTAAACTCTAAGTCGCTACAAATCAGTTCACTAAGTCGCTAACTTTACTAAGTCACTAACTTGTAAAGACAAGTCGCCATCAACAGCAATACTGCTAAGTCGCTACATGTCAGTTCACTAAGTCGCTAACTTGACTGTATTCAGGAGTAGCAACTCGCCACGAAAATTAGTACCTAACCGCTACCAAGAACGTTATCAAAGCAGATAATTTGCTATAAAGAACACAAGCATATTATTCTCATAATCATTGCAATCCATTCAACACAATCCAACCACTATCAGGAACACTTTCAGCTAATCCATACACACAACAATTTCAGAACACAACCAAACTCGAATCACAAAAAAAATGCTCACATATTCATTAATAAATATAATCATGAGAGTTTACAACAACCCTAGTGCTTCAAACTACCCGAATCCATTAACACATATATCTCAGTTGTTCCATTCAACAAATCCAATAACAAACCTATATGAGGGAATCAAGAGGTAAGAATTAAGATCCGTGGAATCTGTTAAGGGAAAAAGAGTTAGGAAATGCATATATTCTACATATTCACAGATCAAACCAGAAAGCAGATCATATGGCCTTACCACACTCAATCGCTAGGATGATAAGAGAACACGAGAGAAGAAGAAAAAGAAATAATTATTTTTGAAAAATGAAATGGCAAGTCGCTAGGGTATAGGAAGAAGGTTTAAGCAAGATTACCAAGTTGTCACATTTAGTCCCTGTAGTTTTGTGAGAGGTTAGCAACTCGCTATCCTAGCATCTTAATAAGTCGCTAAGACATTACAAAGTAAGTCTCTAACCTCAAATTTACCAAACCAAGTTGCTATCTTGTCACATTATGTATTACAGACTCATCAGCTTCATGAACTTATCAGATTGCAAGCTAGCACAAATAGCATACAGAGATAATATAATAAGATAATCAAACTGACATAATGGATAAGCAAACTAACAACCTGCATTTGAGCACAAAACATAACCAACACTGGCGCAGATATAAACAAGATAACTTGAAACATTCTCCCCCTCAATCAATGTAACCAGAGAACATTGATTGAATTCAACCCACCCGTTATAAAATAAGGGTATATCTTTGTTCGAACTTCATCTATGATCCCGTATCATTATTGAATGACATTTCTAGGACCGTAGATGTTATCGATAACAAAGAATATATCCTTTATTAGTTTGAGGTAAATGACTAAAATTATGAATTTAAAAGAATGAAATGTTTTTTTTTTTTTTTTTTTTTTTTTTTAAAGATTTGTATACAGATTTATAAAGGCGAGTCCTAATTCAAGTGGAATTGGAGTCAAATTACGAGGTACATCAATTCTGGCATGCTATAGCTCCTGAGTGAGCTATATTCATTTGTGATGGAAACCAAGTCATGAAGTTCCTGATTGAATTGAGCATTGTACCTGAAAAAGACTGAGAGCACATTGTACTTGAAGCACATGTAGAATTGCAAATGGATGGGTTAGTGATATGAGTAATCTAACTATTGGATGTATCACAGTTTAATATAGAAGTTTCATTTTTAGAGATCCCTTTGGGCTCAATATTCTTGAAGAATTTTCCTTTGGGCATCCACTTAAGGTAAGATCTAGGTATGTAAGTCCGTTTGGATCCAGTAAACTTAAATAATCTGCCAGTGGGAATCCATTTGAAGCAGCTGCTAGTAGATTTGTGTGTGTGCACTTCCCTGTTTCGACTAGTTGTCCTTTTGTAATTAATTTGTTTCTTAGACTCCTAGTGTTCCTGGTCTTTCAGCCGATTGATGCTTCTATTGAGAACTAGTCAGACTCCTAGTGTTCCTGGTCTTTGAGCATTGAACATTAACCTGGGGTTTGTGATTTATCATAGTGGATTAAGTAATGAAGTGACTGGTTTTGTCAAAACAGTATTCGCATCAACTTGGGAGGCAAGCCTGGATTTCGATGGTTTAGATCTTTCAGTTCTAAAGGCATTGGGCTGCCTAACTATGGTATGTTTTGAGTTGTTCTGAACAGTTGATTTTCCCAAGGTTGATGGTTTTGCAAACTTAGTGTTCACCCTATTTCCAATAGATTTCCTAAGCTCATTTTTTAAGGAAACAATATTGAAACTCTTATCCTGAATTTGAGCTTTGAGAGCATTAACGTCGCCAAAAAAGATTTGATTGATCAAGCAACTTGGAATTGGTCTCCTCTAAGTTCTTTCTTAAGGCCTCATTTACTCTTAATAGATTGGACACACATAGAGCCAGTTCAACATTTCTAGATTTAAGTGAATCACTCATCGCATGACAATTACATTTATGCACTTCTGAGAGTTGTAACTTCAGATTGCATATGGTTGAGTCTTTGTCCTGAATCTGGGTTTTTAAGTGATTAATTTCAAAAAATTCTGGAAATTCTGGAAATTCCTAATTAATGCAAGTCTTTTCAGCATAAAAGCTTTCTTCCTTTTGTTGTATTGCAATTTCCAAGGAAATACAATGTTTTTCAAGAATTGAGTATTTGTTTGAAAGTTCATCATAAACCCTTTTTTCAATCATGTCATTAGTTTTAAGAGTTTTAGATTCAGGCTCAACCAAGACAGATTTAACAGTATTATGTTCAGAGTTAGGATCAAGTAGATCAGATACATTAACACATGAATTACTTTGATAAGTTAAGGGTACCTCATTGCATGAAACCTGTTCATCTGAGGATATGTCATCAGTATTCACCACATGAATCTTAGGAGTTGTCATGTAAACTGTTTCACTCTTTTCGGACTCTGAGTCTTTGAGATCAGTATAGTTGTTGTCATCTTCCTTTATTGCTACAGAACTTCTGCATTCGGTATCACTCATTTGTTCAACTGGTCCATTGCATGACCTATCATAATCTTCCCTTAACATCACCTGACACCCATTCAATTCATTCAGCTTGTCATTCACTTGAGCAGCTTCCTTAATATATATTTCCATATTACCCATAAGTTGAATAAAGGTGTTTCTGAACTCATGAATTTCCATTCCAGTGTGTTTCTTGATTGAAATTCCAGTCATGTTCATCATCAAATCTGAGGAATATTCCCCCGGATAAGTGGTTGAAATTGATTGAAGATTACTTGCAGAGCTGCATTAGATTTATCAGTTGAGAACTTTTCTTTGGTAATTTGAAACCACGGGTGTTCTAAGTTAATTAGCACAGTTCTTGTCATGATGGGAAAGTCCTGACGAAGGAGAGCACTGCTTGTTCGATCCATAGTTGTAGATAAAATAGTTTTTGAGATCGATGAAGTAGTTGAAATGGCTTATTGTTGCATTCCATTTGCCTTGCATCATTTGTCAATATCAAGAGTGACTCATTAGAATTGTTTTGATTATAAGTTTCTGAATCATTCACAGTAGAGCATTCTGGGTAGCAGCCTATTTCATTATTCTGTGAGGTATCATAGAGTGCAAGTACTTTGGTGATTAAAGGATCAGTGATGTAAGACATTGTGGGTTGACGAGTATCTTCTGCATGAACGACCTCAGCTACAGTGGAGATGATTGTAGGTACGTTGGTAGACATGTTTACAGATTAAACGGGATTTTATAGCTCTATGATTAAACCGGGAAAAAGATTCTTTCACGTGATTTACTAAATCAGAGAAAACCGATTACATACAAGAATCAACCAAGTCGCTAAGTAACCTTGAACCAAGTCGCTAAGTAACCTTGAACCAAGTCGCTAAGTACCAAGTCTCTATAATCCCAAGTCGCTAAAACACAGTGAAGTCGCTATATAGCAACTCGCTAAGATCCAAGTCGCTAGCAAAATTATGACAGCAAGTCGCTAAAACCCAAGTCGCTAAGTTGTCAAGTCGCTAAATAGCAACTCGCTAGGCACCAAATCGCTAACACCAAGTCGCTAACAACCTTAAGTACAAGTCGCTAACTTTCACCAAGTCGCTACCCGTAGTGGAGAATCCACTAAGTGTACTGTTTGTCGGCTTGTCTCCGCTAAGAACTTCAACTACAACTCGCTAACAACTTACAAAGCAACTCGCTAGCTAGAAAAACAATCTGTGGCTCAAGTCGCAAGTTAGAAAATCTCACAAACATCACTTTTCAATCCAAAAACAACCCAACCACGATGATTCAAGCTTACCAAATCAAAACCCAAGCACATACAATGATTCTAAACACAAAACTACACCCAAGATTCAAACTTTAACACTAGATATGATCCAAGTGATGCAAAAACCACTAAAGTTTTTCAAACTCTAAAACCATCTAAAAGTCACTAGAAATCCAAGGATATGTAAGAGATGATCAAACCTTGGCTCTTGATACCATTTGTAACATATTGGATTTCATATACACATCATAACACAAACATACTTAGGCATATAGATGATTTCTAGAGAGTAAAGTGGGATGTTTTAGAAAGAGAAACTTGTGGAATGTTAGATTCCAATGAACATCAACCCTCTACCTTGCAAGGTAGAGGTTATTATAGGTTACAAACTAAACGACCTCCTGACGGCCTGTGGATCAGGTATACAAAGGGTAAAGACCCGTCCTTCCTCCACGGTGTTGCACTAAACTAATACTAAGCTAATAACTTACTAACAACTAACATAATAAACGATATGTCTACGAGCTAACTTAAGCTATATTATACATGGGGTGACCGATGCTTCATAAAAGAATTTCCAATTCCTAACAATGAGGATGACCTTGAGGATATGGACATCAAATTGAATGTTGTTTTGCTTAGCATGAGGGCAAAGAAGTTCTGGAATAGAACTGGAAAGAAGATCACAATTACTAGTGATGATACTGCTGGATTTGATAAATCCAAGGTGGGGTGTTTCAACTGTCACAAGATGGGGCACTTTGCTAAAGAGTGTAGGAAGCCAAAGTCTCAGGACTACAAGAGTAGATGGAATAAAAGCAGTGGGAAGAAGACAGCTAGAGAGGAACCTTCATCAAAGGCTATGGTTGCAATTGATGGTTGTGGCTATGACTGGAGTTCCATGGCTAATGAAGAGGAACCATCCACAGAATCTGCTTTGATGGCAACAGAGATGGCATTCATGGCCTTCTTTGATTCTGAGGTACTTTCTAATAATGGTTATTCAAAATCATGTTCTGCTGTAAAAGAATGTGAAATTCTTAAGGAAAGATATGATAACCAAATAATAGAGCTTAATAAGACTAATTATAATCTTGCTAATCATAAAAGAGCTGTAGCTGTGTTAGAAGAACAAATTGTCCATTATAAAGAAAATGAGTCTGCTTTTTTCTGAAACAATTGATGTGCTTAAAAGGGATCTTTCTCATAAAGATATGGAGATAGCTTAAAAGGGATCTTTCTAAAACCAAATAATAGAGCTTAATAAGACTAATTATAATCTTGCTAATCATAAAAGAGCTCTAGCTGTGTTAGAAGAACAAATTGTCCTATTATAAAGAAAATGAGTCTGCTTTTTCTGAAACAATTGATGTGCATAAAAGGGATCTTTCTCATAAAGATATGGAGATAGCTTTGTTAAAAGATAAATTAGAAAAATGTAAGACAGCTAATGAAAATACAAACATTAGTGTGGAGACTCTAGACTACTGCTCTAATCAGGTTACTAAAATAATAGCGAGTCAAATTCATAATAAGGCTAAATCTGGATTAGGCTATAACTCTGTTCCACCTCCATTCAGAGGTGTTCCTTCACTTCCAGGTGTTGACTTATCACACACTGGTTTTTAAGGTATTTCCGGAGCCTATGATGGAATATGGACCTAAGGCTAAAGGAAAGGTTAATCTAGAAAAGCCTAAGGTCAATGATGCCTTTGAAAGTGCTAGTGATTCCTCACTAGTTAAGGAAGTTGAGTATGAGAAAGTAGGTACTGATAAGCCTAAGGTTGAAACTACTAGACCTAAACAAGAAATAAAATTTGTTAGGCCAACAGTTAGATATGCATAAATGTATAGGTCAACCCGTAGAACGTCACAATCTAGAAGCAGAACCCCACAGCCTAGGGGAAACCAGAGGAACTAGAATAATCTTAAGTCCCAACAACTAGGCAGTGATTTTGTTATGCACAATAAAGCTTGTTATTCTTATGGAAGTTTTGATCATATTCAGGCTATGTGTAATTACCATCATGGGAGGAGGATAGTATTTGGGAACACAAGTGTACCAGGGTATGCCAACTTAAGGGTGAATACAAACAGTTTTTCAAGAAACACACACCCAAATGCTCTTAGTAAAATGATACCCAGAGCAGTTTTGATGAACTCTGGCATCAAATCTCTCAACACTGCTAGACCAATTGGGACAACTTATTTAAAGCCAACAGTCTCAAGTCCTAAACCAAACTTCTACAAACAATCATATGGTAATAACTGGTCTTTTAATAAAAATATTGGTTTTCAAAAGATGGTTTGGAGGGAAAAATTAAGAACTATTAGTCCAACAAGGCCAACAGTTCATACTACTAGGCCATTAGTCAACACTGCAAGGTCTATGGGAACTGTCAAGGGAACTGGCGTCAATGCTGTTAAGGCCTCAGCATGTTGGATATGGAGACCCACCAAATCAAACAGTGCATCAACAAGCATACAAAAGTATAATTAGATTAATGCACGAGGCAGATCCAAGTTAGTGATAGCTTGGGTCCCCAAAGGAAACTAATTTCCTTTATTTTGTATGCATGAACATTCAGGTACTAAAGAAGATTGGTTTCCTGGCAATGCAAGAAACAGACCATAGTAGCCACCTCTACAACTGAATCAGAATATGTGGTTGCTGCTAGCTGTTGCAGTCAAGTACTTTGGACTCAAAACCAACTGCTTGACTATGGGTATAATTTCATGGGTACTATAATCTATATTGACAATAGCAGTACCATTTGCATTATTAAAAATCCAGTTCGTCATTCTAAAACAAAACATACAGAAATCAGACAACATTTTATCAGAGATTGCAATGAGAAAAAGTTAATTCAGGTTGTTAAGGTTGATACTGAACATAACTTTGCTGATCTCTTAACTAAATCTTTTGATGTGGGGAGGTTTCAGTACTTGATAACAGTATTGGAATGCTTAACCCTTAATTGTTTTGATTTCTTAATATTTTTGTAACCCGAAGAGTTTTTGTACTGCTAGTTGTCTAATTTGTACTGCTAGTGCAAATTCATGTGTTGCAGTTTGTCGTGTTAGTCATAGTTTATACTGTCATAAAGGAAAACATCTTTCTCTTTGTTTTCTTGGTTTTAAACTAACATGGACAGGTTATGAAAGAATCATGGGTGCATTGAGCTATGAACTTACATTGTGTGACATGTATCACACCACAAATGGTAATTAGTTCACCATGTCTTACACACATCAAGAATTTACTAGTCCAAAGCAAACAGTTTCTGGTAAAGACTAATCAAATCTGTTCATGGCTGATAGTTTGCCAAAAACTATATGGTCGTCAACACACCATGCTTCACAATAAAGATTTGGCTAGTCGAGAGTAAACGGCTCTTGGTAAAGACATATCAAATCCGTTGATAGCGGGTAGTTTGCTAAAAACTATGTTCTTGATCATTTTAGGGCAGTACAATCTTCAAATAGTATGGACTATATTATTCTAAATCTTTCTTAAAGTTAATACTGCTAATTCATTTTTGCTCAAAAGTTTGTACTGCTAGGCCAACTTTGTACTACTAGTATAAAACTTGAAACTGCTATATAGCTGATAAGGATTTAAAATGTACACTTTTGAGGGGTCATTTAAGCTCTTAATTGATCACTTTTATATTCGTTATTACTTAATTTCGTTCATTTTTACTTTTTAGGTCTCTTGAAGGCAAATTGCTGGAATGACACTTATTCGGACGAAAAGGCACGAATATATGAAGAAAATGGCCAAAGTCAAGAATCAAGACACTCAAGCTGCTGGAACAGAAGGTGACGGCGTCATAGCCAAATGGCGACGCTGTCGCAACACGCTTTGTGACGACTCAGTAGCCAAATTGCTGTTTTGCACTTGACGACATCAGGTTTTAAAGAGTAGGGCGTCACAACTCAGACGGCCTAGATTCGGATCCCGACGGCGTCAGAAGATGAAGCCGACGGCGTTACAACCATAAGGTTACACCGTCACTAAGTTGTCGTAGCCAAGAAGAAAAGCTAATGGAGGAGATCCGATGGCGTCACAAATAAAGAGTGGCGCCGTCGCATATTGTAACTCTATATATAAAATTCAAATTTCAGAATTTTAGAGAGGTAGTTTTGTGGAGTAAAACCTAAACTGAACTTTGGCTGTCTTGGGCAGTATCTTAGGGCTCCATACCCTATTTTACAACAAGATAAGTGATTTACTTCATTAATTCAATTATGTCTTCAATTGTTTGTGTGTATGCTTGCATGTTTTCCATGTCCGGCTAATTTACTTGTGTGTTTACTTAGATCTATGAAACCTAGGTATTGAATATTGATTAGTTGTCTCTTATCTTAATTCTGATTGACCTAATGCTATCTGCGATAGGTCATTCGTTGTGTTTTTAATGCTTGAGTAATCTTTGTGAACATTAGTTTATAATCACCTAGAGTTATTGTAGGCTAAACATCCAAAGATAACCTTAGAGTTAGTTTATGAATCCTAGAGATTTCGTAGGCAATAACCTTAAGGTAGTCTCAAAGAGTTAGGGAAAAACGCATACCCTACGACCTTAGAAGACACAACGCGTTAAGAATAAGGACGTGACAATTCAACCATCAATAGGAGATAACTAGGGAGTAAAAGCATCTAGGTAAACACATCTTTAAATCATCATAAGAGCACACAACAATAGACATAGCCTACCCTCACCTTAGCTTAGTTAAATAGATATTTGGATAAGTAGAGTAATCGATAGAAAACCACCCCCCAAATCCAATACCCCGAGATTCGTACCTTTCCATTTTCTAAAAAATATAAAAAAGAATCTTCCTCAACCCCAACCTTAGCGTAGTAATTTCTCACTAGCATTCCTATTCCCCTAGAGAACGATATCAATTCCCGAGGCTTACCCTAATACTACACTACAACGATTACGTTCACTGCCTAGGGTGTTGAAAAACTTGCTCGACGAAAAGGAAGTTCCTTTGACCCCAAATGCGCGTTGTACGCATATCAAGTTTTTGGCGCCGCTGCCGGGGAATAGAATAGCTAGTTAGATTTCCACCTCGTTTAGGTTCCCTTGCTTGATTCCTATCAAGTAAGCTTTTTTCTCAATTTTTAGCTTCCTTGTAGTCTATCCCCCTTCTTTGTGACCTTTGTTCGTAACCCCATCACTTTTCATCATGGAAGGTGATAACATACCAAACAACAACTTTCCATCAAACAAATATCCACCACTTGATCCAACCTTTGTCAACCAACTTCGAGCTCGTATTGTTAGTGAAATTAGGCAGCTTAAGAAATTGAATAGGATAATTGAAAGCGCACTTGAGGAAGCCCTTAAGGAATCCACTAGTACTTTTAGATAGTGATTCGACCTCAAGTGATTCGGAGGATGAATTAGAAGAAGGAGATTATATGGTGTTAGAAATTATGGAGGGTAGTAAGGAGGAGGAGGAACTTAGGGAGTATTTCGATTCATACCCTAACGAGGAGGAAACCGCTGATAACATCAAATAGTCCTGAATATTAAGTGTCAATTTCCCCCGATTAAGCTTGTTATTTATATCATTTATATGGATTTACGCTTGTTTTCCACTTTTAGGTAAATTACGAGCATTGGAGCTAAAGAGACGCGGAAATGGAAACATAACTAAAGATTTATCACAGTATGTCTATTTTGAAGAAGTTATGACGTAACTCCTCTCTCACATTACGCCGTAACTATTGCGTGACCCAGCATACCAACTTATCAAGAGGTTACGGCGTAACTCTTCCCAAAGGTTATGATGTAACTCCATTAGGTCAAAAGAGGTTCCACGCCGCTAATACTTATGCCGTAACTACTGCATCTACTACGACGTAACCGAGTTTATTGAAGACTACAACGTAACCACTAATATGGTTACGCCGTAACTAGCAGATCTAGTGCATTTACGAAGAAATAGAAGGTTACGGCATAACTCCTTTATTGGTTACCCGTAACCAGACACGGCCTATAAATACCCCACGAATTCCAGCATTTCTAATCATCCCATTCCACACACAACACTCTGAGAATGTAAGAAAAAGCTCAAGGCAGGTCTAGGGGAGCATACGGAGCTGTTTCCAAGGGAGAAGTCACTCCATTACGATAAGCTTTAGCGTTTTATATTTCTTTTACTTTCAATTCATGTATTTCGTACATTTGAATATTGAATTGATTTGCATGATTAACATGAGCGGCTAAGCACCCTTTGGTGCTAGCCTAGTTATGATTCCTTAATTGTTTTGTCTGCGTTTACCTTTACTTCTGTACAATTATTTCTAAGTGTATGCATGCATAGTTCATTGGTAGTCACCCTTGGTTCGGTAGTTTTGATTGGCAGTAGAGGCCAATTACCTAGGAGATATGACCAACTGACCCTAGGTGAGTGGACTGAGACGGGAAGGGTAAGATATGACCAACTGACGACCCTTTCTACTTTTGCAATTTGACCAACTGATCACCTATCGTTTGGATGAACTTAAGAATTGGGGGTGTAGTGTCTAAGTTCCTAACGGTCGGGCACTCACTATTTTGAATATAGCATGTAGCGGTACTTAATGACTTGGCTTAGGGGACCAGGAACAACAGGACTTATGACGGTGCGCCTGATTTCTCATGTGGTGGCATCTTTGCTGATAGGTTAGGGCGAATTGACCAAATGCTGTCCTCTCGAATTTGACCCCACCTGAAGTAATTGGAAGTAGGTAGACGTAGACATAACTAGCTAGGAAGATTGACTAGGTTAGCACCACTATTCCTCTATTGATTTCCCTTTACCCATTTATCTGCTTTTATTTTATTCTGCATTAGTAGTTTAATTAATTAAATCCCTATCGAAACCATTATTTTGTGACAATTAGACTTAGTAATAATCCAACACACATAGCTCTTGGGACGACCTCGGCTTTACCATTTACTACACTACACGCGACCGGGTACATTGCCCGTTAGTGCACTAGGGTAGACCATAGGTATAGCGAGACACTATAAATATTAAGACCTGGTCAGTAAACCTGCATCAAGTTTTTGGCGCCGCTGCCGGGGAGTTATATTAGTATTGATATTAAGTCTTTTTTAAACTTTTCTCACGATCATATTTCAAGTTTTCAGGTACCATGGAAGCTGTTAACATCGATGACCTCACTCTTGAGGAATACTTGGCGTTGACAAGAGCGGAACAAGGGTCGGGTCTAATAAGACCGACAATCGGAGCGGATGTTCGTTTCGAAATTAAAGACCAATTTATGAGGGAGCTTCGCGCTAACCCTTTTTCAGGAAATAGGGACGAAGACGCATATGAGCACGTTGAAAATGTCCTATACATCGCTAGCCTTTTCAACATTCCGGGCGTGTCTCATGATGCTGTTATGCTTAGGGTATTCCCAATGACTCTTACTGGAGCAACCAGTAGATGGATCGAAAGATTTCCCGCCGGTGCAGTTAATACTTGGGCGCTACTAAAGAAACACTTTATCCAAAGATATTGCCCGCCATCGAAGATTTCTAACCAGCTTTTGGAGATCCATAATTTCAAACAAGAAGACAACGAAACTCTGTATCAAGCTTGGGATAGATACAACGATCTTCTTTATAAGTGTCCTACCAATGATCTGAATAACCAGCAGAAGGTCAATATTTTCTACAAAGGAATAAACGTAACTACAAGGCAAATGCTGGACTATCAAGGACCTATCCCGAACATGACTCCTACCACTGCAATTGAAGCCATTCAAAAAATGGCGGACCACTCTCAAAAATGGCACGACGGTGGGAGTAAAAGAAACCAAGGGGGAAGTTTTGACGGAATTGCAGCAATAGCTAGTAAACTTGAAAATATCGGTAGAGATATGCTAAAAATCAAAGAAACTGTTCAAGCCATCCAAGTCGGCTGAGAAAACTGTGGTGGGGGACATTTAACTAAAAACTGTCCTAAAGTTGACAAGGAACATACGATCGAGGAAGCTAAATATGGAGAGAATAGGCCTTTCTACGGGGATAATCGTAATGGGTTTCGTGGAGGACCCCCACCGTATTATGAGCGTAATGAGAGAAGAGCTAACCTGGAGGAAATTATTAACAAGTACCTTGTGGACACTACCAAGAGGCAAAAGGAGCAAGAGGAATGGCTTAAAAATTTCTAAGATAATACAAACAAAAGCCTCTCTTCCCATGACATATCACTTAAAAACTTGGAAACTTTAATTGGAAAGCTTGGCGACAAGGTACAAAGAAGAAACGAAGAACATAAGAGCAAATCCACTATATGTAAGGTTGTATTCTCTGATAACAACAAGTACTCTGATGATTCGGATACTGATGGCGAAAGTGAGTTACGCCGTAATCATACTCCAGAGTTATGGCGTAACCCGAATTTAAGCAAAGACACGGGCACTAAGGACGACAACCCTAAAAGAAGAAGTCATTGGTGTAAGGCTATTGCAATTGACGATGGAGAATGCTACAGCTTGTGGGCCTCATGTGATCCTCGAAAAACCTGTGATGGTGGTGTTGATAAAGAAAGGATAAAAATGCAGATACAAGTGGACTACACTAAACGACGAAGAAAGGTTAGCCAAGTTCTCAATTAACGAAGTGGAAGGGCCGCCCATTATGCATTACTGCAAACCCTTACTCATCATGGAAGATGAGATTACTAACGCTTGGCCAACGTGCAATCCTTTTCGTGATCATTGCAACGGAGGAGGTAATGTGAAGAACGAAGTTTGGATATGCCCACACGAATCTGGGAGGCACGGCGTTGATTTTGGAAATCTATCGTTCAGTGATTGGTATTCGATAAGATTCGGGGACGCGATAATTAATTCAGCTCTGTTCATAAATCTGGAACTCAAATATAAGAAACACATTCTTCGGGGAAAAACCATTAAGCCCCTCGATGATATTCCTTCTGAAGATGACGATGATGAAGGAGTTCGAAATCATTGGTGCGAACAAATTAAAACCAGCGACGGAAAAGTTTGGGCTTCCTGCAACCCTTTTGAGTATGAATGTGATGGAGGAAGCAGCATTGAGAGAGCTGGGGAAGAAGAATTCCTTTGGACTTTGACTAATGATTCCGAAAGAACAGAACTTCCTTGGCCAGATGATCTCGGATTCGACGATTGGGTCAAAATCAAATACGGAAAAATTGACGCGTTAACTAAAAAGAAAATCTGGGAAGGGTGTATGAGTAAAGATCAACCTAACAACGATGTTCACCATAAAACTGAAGGAGACACCAAGGGTTCATCTAAGGTATAAAATGAAGAATGCAAGCAAATACTCAACCAACTTGAAGATACCGATTTCTAAAATGACAATTTCGATTATCTCGAGTTACAAGGCGAAGACGGTTTCATTGACCCAGATGATGAAGTACACAAAAGAAGAAGATGCAAGCTTCTCGGCATCCCATTTAAGAGGCCGCCACCTATTATAGCCGAAAAATTTGAGTTTACGCGATACCATTTGGGGCCTAAAGAAAAATTTTGCAAGATACGGAAAATTGAAACCAAAGAATATCTCCGCACTGCCACAAATGTCGGATGGGTTAGCCGCAACTTAATGAAAGACATGGAAGAAGTCGGGGATGTTCAAAGGCCCCCATAGGAGCCCCGCGGCTCTGAGTTTAACTTAAAGACTCGCTAATAAAGAAAAGCGCTCTTTCGGAAGACAACCCGAATTATCCCTTTCTTTTGTTTTTGTTTCCTTTCCGCTGTTGGGTTTTGTGTTTCTAACTATATTTGCAGGAAACGAGGAACTAATTGCTGATGCAGTTGCTGATCTGAACAGAGTTACAGCGTAACTCATCTTGGTGATTACGCCGTAACCAACATTTTAGCAGCAGGATTCTTGACGCATTACCAATTACGGCGTAATACCATCTCTGTGGTTACGCCGTAACTACTCGCTTGACAGCTCATACCAGGGATTGAAGTTTGCTCATGACGCTTAAACGAAGGCACGGTTCTTTTTCGTGGGCCTTCTTCTTTTTGGAGCAAATTTCAGGGAAGTTCTCGGTCTAATTCTACCTTTCTCTCCACCTTTATTTTAATTCCTAGTACAAAAGGGACTTTGTACAATTCAAGTGGGGGCACGGGAGTAGAATTATCTCTTGAACTTTATTTCGCCCTCATTTTTCTAGTTTATTTTGAAAAATTATGCCATTTTTAAAATTTTGACATGTTTTTCCAAACCTAACTAGATTAGACCTTAGCCGATCACATACAACCCTTGACATTACATGGTGAGATTAGCCTTATCCGTTTCCAATATTTTACCCCAAATCCACTAAATTATGAGTGTGCCAGTAGCTTGTAAACTTTAGAACTTGGCCTTTGCATCATTTCGAGACCATAGACGAGGTATGTTGAGTTAGCTCGATGTATTTGGGCTTTTCAGTTTTAGAAGGCAATATTTTAGGATTATCACCCAAACAACCTACCATTATAGGTCTATCAATTAGTCACCTCGACTTTTCGACCCCCATGTGAAACCCTTTTGTTGCACTTACCTTTAGTGCAAGATACCCCTAGATACACCCTTCTGAGCCATTCCTTTCATTTTGTCAACCCAATATATTATTTTGTTACACCTATACACCTTAGCCTACCCTGTAGTCTTTATTTGTGATTGGGTAGTCATCATTTGCCTAAGTTCAAGGTTCGAGTGGAAAGGTTTGGAAATCACGCTTTCATCGACAACATTTATGAAGATCATTGAAGACCCCCCGAATTCCCATTGTTCATCTCAAGTGGGGGGATGTCATGTTATTATGTTATGTTGAAAAAAAATGATGATGATTCGAAAAAATAAATAAATAAAAA
>OU343216.1:63263350-63299138 GCA_910596185.1 Chrysanthemum makinoi | reverse complement strand
CGCTCTCACCTTGGAAAGTCAAAAAGCTAAGGCTGAGTTGTTAACTTGTCAAAAACAGTTCTTTGCATACAAAAAGCATTCAACGAACCGAATAGATGACTATCTGGAAGAAATTGTCGGTTTGCAAAACAAACTTAAAGAGTTTAGAAATGTGGTTTAAAAACATGGTGAGTCAGTCACAGCTATTCAAAAGTTTACTTTAAAACCCAATCCAGATGGATATGGACCGAATCTTGCTGATTACAAACCTAAGCTTTCTCCCAAAACATTCAAACCAAATCCTGAAGTTTCTAGTGCAGAATATAAAATTGATGATTCTGTTATGACTGTTGTTGAATATCATCGTCAAGAGGAATTAGATGTCAAGACGCAGAGTCGATCAAAATTAGAAAAAGTTGTTTACCACAAACCGTTTACTTATTCACAAGCGGTCACTTTCGTCCCACCAAAGGATTCTTCTAACACACAAAGGGTTATCATAAAACGTCTGAAGTCTTCTAATGTTAATCCCAAACAGATTATGCACAAATTTATGGTCCTTTACCTTCCATCGTTGAAGTAAATTCAAAACCTAAAACGCAAAATTCTTAGATATTTTGACCTTTTCATGGTGACCTCTCAAACTTTACAACATGAGATAGAATATCATTCTTAAATCAAAGTTCAACATTTTCAATCGCCTCTGGTGCGAGAACAAAGAGACATTTTTCAGAAAAATCTTTTACCAAATGTTAAAATTTTGAAAAATTGTGCATTGTCTTGGGAATGGGACTTTCATAAGGAACTTAGATTAATGAAGGTCGTTTTTGAGAAAACATAAACATCTATTTCTAATAATAAACGTAAAAAGAAAATGTTGAGAAAAGATGTTGATCGAATCTTGGAAGATGTTATTTGTGCTGATATCCATAATGTTGTGTTATTCAATTCTTTGCCACATGCATCTGATTATATCTCTGCTGATACTGTTGATAATGTTGTAATCAGAGAGAATTCTGATAATGTGCATCAGATCGAGTCTTTAAAATCTGAAAATGAACGATTGATTAACGAGCTGTCAAATGCAAAACGTCGTCTTCAATGGTGTCAAAAAGATTGTCAAAATCGTGAACTTGCTTTGCAGAACAAAATCAACCAGTTGCAATCCAAAATGTTTAATCCAAAATTTGAGAAACTGGATGATCAAAACGTGTCTTTGAAATGTCAAATCTCAAAATATGAACAAGAACTTGTAAAATTTAAACAAGAATATGGTGTCATATTTGATTTACATAAAAAGACTCGTGATGAAGCATCAAACGAGCTTGATCATTTTCTTGCACACACTAAGGAAGTCATGAATTTTTTGAGAAATCTTCGTTCTAAAAATCAAGAATTGGTGCACACTATCTTTAAGTTAAGAGAAATGTTAGGAAAGTATGAACAACTTCCACCTACCGTGATTAAGAGAATATCACCAATAACACTTAGTAATCGTGAACCTAGAATCCCTACTACCAAATCACAAGTTGTTAACGTGCTTCATTCTACTGAAACAGGAATAGTTGCCTTTTTTCCAAACGTCCGCACTTCATAGCCTAGGAGCAATACAAGGAAGAATAGGAAGTTGCGACCTAAGAAAAGAACAATAAATAATGTTGAAGTAGAAGAACACCCTAGGACTATGAATAAGACTCACGTTGCTTCCACTATAGATATTGCTTCTGGAAAATGTAATAGAAATAGTGATGTAACGAATGTTAACCTTAAAGTACTTTTGATATTCACTCTGATACACCTTGTGTTATTTGTCATAAAAGTATGAATTCTGATTGTCATGACAAATGTGTTGCTAAAGCTATAATCTCTCATTTACGAAATCCTAAGAATCGGAATACCTCTAGGCCCACTAATCATTCTAAGTCTGTGCTTGGTAGACCACCTTCTTTAGAATCTAGGAAACGCATTGTTGTCCCTGTAGCTCCAGTTTAACCTCCTAGGAATGTAGTACCACCTAGTGCATTCACTAAGACTAAAGCAAATACTAGTTATAGATGGCAGAAATGGATATATAACATACTAGGATTTAAATGGATGCCTAAAGTTATTAATGTGTGTATGTCTACTATAGATGCCTCCGAACCCTCTAACATTTCGGGTTCCACATCTATATCTATTCCATCTGTCGCCGTGGTGTAATGCGTGTGATACGATCATTATCTGATTGTTGATATGGATGTTCTCGACACACGACGGGCAACCTTAAACTATTGTCAAAATTTATTGCAAAGTTCATTGGCACTGCCGATTTGGAATGATCACTTCGCAGACTATCATGGGCTACGGAGACTATATCAATGGGAACATCAAATTAGCGGTTTATTATGTGGAAGGCCTCGTCACAATCTGTTTTCATGAGGTCAGCCTGTGATGGAGATTTGGAGGTTGCTTTAGAGAAATCTTGTTTCATTCGTGATCAAGGAAATGACGAAATATATGCGGATCGCGTAAATCAAGTCTTTACACTATATCTATGCAAGACATGGTTGCTTCATCACCCATCTGCTTACTTTCAAAGGCAACATCAACAAAATCCTGGCTATGGCACCGTCGTCTCTCACATTTAAACTTTCAAACTATAACCAATCTTGCTCGACACAAACTGGTTGAAGGTCTCCAACGATTCCTGTATTCTAAAGATCACCTTTGCTCAGCTTGTGAACAAGGGAAAAGCACTCGTGCTCATTTTCCTTCAAAGGGGGAACACAGTTTTCAGCATGTGCTTCATCTTCTTCACATGGATTTGTGTGGCCCGATGCGCGTGCAAATGATCAATGGCAAACACTACATCTTAGTAATTGTTAATGACTATTCACGCTGGACTTGGGTCTACTTTCTTCGAAGCAAAGACCAAGCTCTACAGCATGATCATCACCTTTCTCACAAAATACAAGTTCAATTTCAAACACCATCCAAATAATCGTAATGCAGACAAAGGAACTGATTTGTTAACCAAACTTTTCGTGAATTTTATGAGAAAGTGGGAATTCAGATCGGACATCTATTGCACACACCGTAACAAAACGGAGTTGTTGAAAGACGAAACCAACGTTGGTAAGCTACAAGAACAATGTTAATCAATGCTAAACTCCCAGATTACTTGTGGCAGAAGTGACTCTAATGCATGCTATACTCAAAACCGTTCTATGATTACAAAACGCCACAACAAAACGCTTTTCGAGCTTGTCCATACTTAAACCAATCTCAAAATTCATGTCTTTGGATCTCTTTGCTATCCGAATAATGATCGTGATGACTTTGGAAGCTCAAAGCCAAAGCTGACATTGGAGTCTTATTGGATATTGTGATAATTCTAAAGGTTTCCGAATCTGGAATCATCGAACAAAGGAGGTTATGGAAACGATTCATGCTCATTGATGAACCGGCTGATGATGTTCTTAATGAAGTACCCCCACCTGCAGATTTTGATCCAAATGCATTCTTTAACCCGTTTGCTAATGAGATCTGGCACGGATGTCGCGGGATCTTCAACAAGCCATTTGAATACTCGAACCGCACAATGTATACCAACATCAACCCTCTACACATCGATGGACAAAAGACCATCCTCTCGAAAATATTATTGCAACCCGAATCAACCGCGTTACGGAGACAACGCCTTCACACAGATGGTGAACATTGCATTTATGCACTCACTGTCTGCCAATCTGAGCCTAAAACATTAAAGACAATGACAAAGGACACCTGGATTGAATCCATGCAAGAAGAACTCAACCAATTCAAACGTCTTGAAGTATGGGAACTGGTTGAAAGACCAATATGGGTTTACGCCATTGGTCTCAAATAGATTTGGAAGAACAAATTGATGTCAAGGGAACGAATAACGAAAACAAGTCACGTCTGGTGGCTAAGAGTTATCGACAAGAAGAGGGGATTGATTTTGAAGAATCATTTGCACCAGTTGCTTGTCTTGAGTCTGTTCGGATATTTCTTGTGTTCGTGGCTCATATGAATATGACGGTCTATGGATGTCAAAAGCGCTTCTCAATGAAAACTTAAAGAAACGGTTTATGTCACCAAGATGGATCGCTTGATCCCAGTTTCCAAACCATGTCTACAAACTGTACAAAGCTCTGTATGGTCTCAAACAAGCTCCTCGGGCATGGTACGATAAGCTATCATCTTTCCTCACTGTCAATAATTTCACCAAAGGTTCGTTTGACCCTAATCTTTTCATACAATATCACGGGGCACATATCTTAATTGTTCAAATTTTGAAATGTCCATGATAGGTGAACTTACGTTCTTTCTAGGACTGCAAGTTCATCAATCACCCCGTGGTATTTTCTTGAGTCAGTCCAAATATGCCCTTGAATTGTTAAACAACTTTGGAATGAAAACCTGTGACACTTACTGGGCTACCATGACTCATACCAAGCGAAGCTTTGATTTACATGGGAAATTAGTCGACCCTACAAAATACCGAAGTATCATTGGGTCTCTCATGTATCTAACAGCTAGCAGACCTAAACGTCCAAGAGACGATGAAGACAAGGATAAGGACAAGGACAGTCAATCTAAACGTCCGAGACAGTCAGGTGAACCATCTTCTATGCAACCTCCACCCCAAAGGTCTTCAGCTCAACAAAGATCTCCTCCTCGTTCATCTACAGATAAACCTCAGGATTCTGAGTTACCACCCCAGACTCAGAAAACAGGTGATCACTTTGAGTATACGGGTGGTGACGATGAGGAAGTATCTGAGCCCGAACAACAACCCATCTCTCCTGACACAACCAAGAAACCAGAATCCTCCTTTAGGCCAAAGAAGAAGAAGAAGAAGGCGCCTATGATTGACGTCTTATCATGGCTGGACGAGGATGATACCGAATTTGAATGGTTCTAGAAGCTTGTTGATTCCACTCCCTACCCATCTGAAGGTCAAGAGGTTACAGAATGTAATACATTGGAGCATGCGAAACTACTGCAAGAAAAATTCCGTGTGAAGAAGATGATGTGACAACTCGTAGTTTCAGGTCATATTTCAAAACATTATTCATGCTTCATTATTTATCATTTATCGTGAACTAGGTTTACGAGCATCAAATTCACGTAACCGTAATGGTTTAGCTGTGAATTCATGATCATATCATTGAGGACATTTCATATAGACTAAGTTTAGTCTACATTTCATTAACATCATTGTCATCATATTAGTTCATGCATGGTTTTGCATTTTACATTAAACGTATAATTCTCATACTAAATAAACGTTATCGCGTAATTAATTATTTTGAACAATTGACCCATTAAATCCAAAAATTATCCCAATATATTTTTATACTCATATTAAGATTATAAAAATAATATTATGAGTTTACCCAGTGTTTTAAATTTATTTTGTATATAAATTGTTATATTTATATAATTACGACGGTTTTCTTAAAAACTACACGATTATTATTATTTCACTCAAATTTTGCAAGAAATGTATTTTTATAATTTTTATGACCTTAATATATTTTATCTTGACCCGTTAAAATTTATTTTTAGTTAACGCTACCCTAAATGCTTAAATATGCTTACAAGTTACTAACTATCTTAATTAACTTACATCTACTTTATAATTACTCAATAAAAAAAATATATATATAAACATTAATTAAATACACCCCCTTGTCGACAAGGGGGGATGAGTCATTTCAAACTTTGCAAAATATCCTACTATTATATCATATTATACACTAGTATACTACACATACAACTCAATAATTTCTAAGTGTAAAAAAAAGATCAAGTATCCTTTCTCTCTTCTCTTCATAACCGGAAACCACAAGGACATAGTAGAGATCATCAAAAATTTTACTAGACAAGTTTTATCCACTCTAGATTCACTCTTGATTAAGGTTGTGAAATAAAAACCTTGGGTGATTAGGAAAAATCCTTTGTTCTCATATCACCTCATCAATTACTAGTAAGCATTTCATACATATCATTGTTTTCCATATTCATTTCTATGTTCATTTTTATTATGCACAAGTAAAACATGCAAGTTATGTGATGTTTATACCACTTTTTCATTGTTTTTAAGAGTTATATATAAATATGTCATCCTATAATTATTCCTTGTAATATACCACTTTTGGTGATGTCTAGGAACCCATGAAACCCTAAGAAGGTGTATGGTAGGATTAGAATAGCTTCGGAGTTGTTTTGAATGGGTTAGAATAGGTTTGGCGAGAGAAAAACTCATTTCGACAAGTTTGTAAAAGGGTCTGTCCTTATTTTCAAAATCTGGAAAATCCGACAGTAGGTAAAAATTTTTGGCCTAGATACTTAGAAAATATACTTTAAACCGAAACCGTGGCCGCTTGAATGGATTAAAACGGAGCTATAACGAAGAAGTTATGAATTTTTCAAGTTGGCAACGAAAACTATAATTTTCTGGAAATTTCAGCATGTATTGTTTATTTTAGCAGTCAAAAATGAAGCTTGGGCGTTGTAAATTATTTCGACTTGTCAAAAATATGTTAGTATACTTTGATACAAAGCTAAGGACCTATAAAACGTAGAAAACGGATTTATAACGATTAAATTATACACGTTTACAAAAAGTTGTCGTAACTTTATTATATAACAAAAACTATTAAATTTCTAATAGGCAAGTTTTACGGCAAAACTAGAGACCAAGTTGAAGGTTCTTTTTAACATTGATTTAGAACTTTTTATAAAGTGATGTCTTCTAGTAAAAGTAAGTTCACCAAGTATATTTTCCAAAATGACCGACTGTTTGTTTAGCGGAGTTGTAATGAATTAAATACGTTTACTCAAACTTTGCCGAAAAACCATCCTTAAACTATATTTTGGGACATAAGTACCATACTTAACCTCTATTTTTCTTTATGTTCGAGACCTCTAAGATGGAAACTCATGTACTAAAACTTTGAGATAATGATACGAGCTTCCCAAAACCGTTGAGTTTGTTTCCTAACGCTCGACGTGTGCCAATTTACGACTAGTTTATAGAGGCCGCTTTTATCACTTTCATGGAAATTTCAATAACATTATTTTACGACGAAAACTTATAATTTCACAATAAATCACTAAATGATTATCGCCGATATCATTTCAACGTAAATACATGTGAAGTAATTTAAAAATGGTCAAGACGTTAAAAGATTATATTTTCGACGAGAAGTATTATTTTCAAAAATTCACAAGTGGTATAGATATCATACGAATTGCATGCATAACATTACATCATAACTTATCATAGAGAATATCATTCATAATAGGCACGGTCGAGGTTACTTTTCAAGCATTGCCATTATATCATCATTATCATTGCAACAGGTGAGTTTTCATAGCCCCGATTTATTCAAGTCTTAACTTTATTTCAAACCCATGGAGAATACATTGCACATCATTTTATTACGATGCCAAGTATATCAAATTCATTACATTGCTTAAGTTACCTCATTGCCAGTTAAATGTCCCCATTTCATAATCATGAACCGTTAATTTCATAGAAGCGTGGGTGATGGGATCGATCGAGGTAGGACACCTCCATCCGGTTGCGGATTCCAACCGGACGGATGCATTTCATTTCATTATCATTATTTGATTTGTTTGGCAAAACACTCTGGGGCTGAACATCACAGAGTCGGTGTCATGTGCTTAAGCAATTGTATCATTTTGTGACATCATTGTCATACATAATTTATATTTGTGGTAGTGATTAACATTTACATAAACTCTATGAACTCACTCAACCATTTGTGTTGACACTTTTTAACAATGTTTTCAGGTATCTAAGGCATTCACTTCATGGCATGCATGTGGACATATCATAGAGTCGCGGGTGACTGGCACCGTCTCACATGGGATTTATACACTTTAAAAACATCGTTTGACTTGTACCTAACTTACTTTCCGCACATAGTAACTTTCATTTGGGACCTATCTTTGTAACTCTGATTGTTTTAATAAATCAAACGATGTGTTTTCCAAACGACACTTTAGGTCGTTCAATATAACTGTGATTGTGATGACGAAATCCGAGTTGAATAATCAAGAATGAAGCATTTCAACCTCAAAGACGGAAAGTGCTGTGAAATTGAGTATCACCTGACAATATAGTACGCATGTCTAACAACATGGATTGGCTCAACCCGCAAACATCGACTTCACCAAACGGACAACCCTCCATATTACCGACCGGTCTAAACCTCTACCTACAATTGGCCAACCAGATCAGCCTAGGATTCCATTCTGATATTTGTTCAACAAAGATTTGAAATTCCTTCTACACGGTAGCGATGATTCAAGGAAAACTACATCACCGACACTTCTCCGTCCATATACTTTAACCGCATAGCCATCGAGGAAAGACCTAACCATGTTCTCCAACAAAGTTGAAGAGTATGATGACAATGTATGGGGATTCACCATTGGCCGGAATGCCGAAGAATCTACTACAGAAGCTGCTCCGTCAGAAGTCTCAACATGCAGTGTTCAGTACTAAAAGTATCGTTGCCATCAAACATGTTGATCTTTCGTCTAAATGGGACTACACTTTCCTCAAGAAAGATGGTCAAAGCCAAACGAAAGGGATTATGCATTCCTGAAGCGTTTTGAGAATTTGTCTATCAACGAGACATGTACCTTGCCAAAATACAGGGTCGCATGAGACAATTCTCGACTGAAGTGCCACGTGAATACATCAAGTCCTTGCTTTATCTTCATCGAAGAATAGTAATCAAAGAACATGTAGATCTCTCCAGCTTGCGTTAAATCATACATCGACCCGTGTCAACTTCACTCCACCTCAGATAGATCCTTCCAACATCAAATTTCACAATACACTCATCATAGAAACCATTCGGCTTAATTTACCGTAGTGAACTTCAACGAAATTGCTTGATGGCGTGTAGAGATCTTCACAAGTTTGGGGATCACACTTTGAAGTCAATTAGGGATGGATTGGCTTATAGGTTGAAGGATATACATCAAAACATTGAAATCAAGCAGATGGAATTCTCGGGACGGGTTGGATGTAAGAGTATTATCACTATGATTGACGAAAGATTGTATCGAAGGGATCGGTTCAGAACTTTGGAAAGCTTTGTTGGTGGTCTGCCAAGGATTAACATCACCGGCTATCAAAGCCCTGTTCGCATTTCTGGTAAAATCACTGGACTTCCTGGTACCCCTTGAATTGCTTCTTTCATTATAACTTTTGATGTGTGATTTATTATGTCGATGGCTTGTGCACACATCACAGTGTACAACCCGTAATTGTCAAGAAAGGACCCTGTGGTACGCTTCAGTGCCACAATCCTTATAAAAGGAGCGAAAGCTTCTTACTTTTGAGTAAAACCTATCAAACCTTTCACTTTTCAAGGTTTTTCTCAAAAGAACAAGTACCTCCCCTTACGATTTTTCAAAACCTCAGCCGTTTATATCACTTGTTGAGAGGGAGTATTTGACTTAACAACTTTGTTCACAAAATGTTCTTTGTAATCTTCCCACAATACTCAAAATGGTCATATTTATTATCAACATTTCTTCAAAAATAACATTTGATATGCCATTTGGGGAGAAAAATATGTGATAAGAAATATGTTGTGTTTTGCTAGTTGAATCATCGTGTGAAAAGACTTAACCAATGAATTGACGAGACCTTAAACGTTAGTAACTCGAAAAGACTTGTCCTGGATGGGTAATAATTTCAAGCTAGTTTGCTAGTGATGTAAACGTGTCTCGCAAAGGACTTGTCCGAGTAGAATGTACCATTCGAGAAACTCTTGGTAGACATGAACTTTGATGGGTTTGACAACATTTCGAGGTTTGTCTACACCTTCAAGATAGTTATTAGAGCTAGTTGTCACCTAAAAGCTAACAATGTAACTCTTTAACTATTCAACGTAACCGTGTCTCGCGGGGGATTGTCTATTTTGAGTCGATTAATTCAAAATGTGCGAGCTCTTTCCTCACTGTGCAGATTTCCGTAAAAACTCTTAAGCACATGTGGAGGGGGAGTATTTATGAAAATCTAAAAACTCTTGAAGTGTTCACAAACATGTTTCATTCACAAACACTTGAGAGATTTTCATGAAAATGGTTTATGGCAATGGAGTTATAAGGTGATTAAGGTTAGGAATAACCATCCTATGATCGGCCAGAGCCGGAAGGATCTACCCAAGGATATTACCAATAGTTAGAATTAGAAGTCCTTAGGTATGATTATAAAAAGGAGAAAATGAGAATCGGAGAAAAGAAGGAGTTGAAGAATTAAAAAGAAATGCAAAGAAAAGGGTGAAAAGAAATACCCTCCAAATTATTCAACTTAGGGCAGCACACGGGTTCATCTTATATGCTACTGGTTGTCACTTGATGACGCCGGTATTGAACATTAAAAGTCGTCATGGACCCCAGGACGCATGCACTAAACATTCTTAGCCACTCAAGTTTCTCTCAACAAGCTTGTTTCATTCTTAGGGAACCCTATATAATCCATCTTTCTCTTAGGATTGCTGATTTTGAGAAGGAGACCCTCTCCCTAGTCTCCGCTCAGGAAAACCCAAAACGCACTATTGAGTCTAGAGCCACGAGATTCATCAAAAGATCTCTTAGGTACACTTGACATTTCATCACTTGTTGTTCAAACAATAAGAACATCGATATGTTATCTAGTCCTTCACAGATCTTAGCAATCTGTCGAGAACATTTATGAGAGGTTCACAATTGTGATCCTCAGTGATTGAATGGAAACTCCTACCAAGGTCAACATCAAACATTTGACAGCAGGTCACTTCGGTAACTCCCCGTAGATTACGCTTATTGTGTCTCAAACGGTCTACAGTCATGAGGTGATGCTTCTCGTGTACCTCAGCGACTCATCTGAACTGTATGTACTTCGTACATCGCTATCTCACTTATGGGACTCCATTTCAGGAATAGCCTTTGTGAGAATTAGAGTTGTGTTTCACAATTCTTTAACACTCTCGAAGTTCAAACTTGTAAGTGCCAGAATCCGCTTATTACTAATCGTTTTAATGTTTTCTTCTTATGGATGCTCTGGAGCAGAATGATCGTCAGATTCTTCATGCCTACAAAGCATCATCACTAATGGAAATTCTATCTAAAAGCAACACAAAGTCAATGATTCTTCGTCAAGCCAAAAAATCTACAAAGTTGAAGACTTAAAGAACTTCATCAGTATTGATTTCCAACGTCAAAGAGCGTGTGAGCATGTTGAAGAATGACGTGTAGACACTGGAGCAGCGAAGCACACTGAGGCGACTTGATGCAGACTAAAACATACTAATAACACACAAAGAGCAATGATCAAAGAACAAAGATTAAGATGACGTCAAAGCATAACTGCTTAAAGAAAACAATTTCTCTACACTGGGGAGATTGTTCAAATCAAGGCAATTCTTCTCACAAGAAAAAAGAATGTCAGAAGACGTCAAAGCTACTATTACATCAGCACTTTCACCGTTTACATTCATTCATCACCAATACTTGAGGGGGAGATTGTTGGAATCACTCCTAAACATTAATTCAAGTATTTGTAATTCATATGTAATAGTTAGCTTAATATGGCCTTTATGTTAGTAATTAGCCTTAGGCTTATGTAGAAGGCCCATAAGCCTAGGCCTAGCCCAATAAGGAAAAGGATGGGAACTAGGAGTGTTGCCCTAGCTTCCCTCCTATAAATACTCTTGTAAACCTTCACTTGAAGGTTGGTTGTTCAATTTATTCTCTACATTACACTCTATGCATAACCGGCTAAGTATTTATGTGTGTGTGTGTGTTTGAATATTGTTCATCCGATCTCTTTCTCCTCTATATTCTTTCTATTGATGCTTGTGTTGTAAACTTAGTGACCTATCACCAGCATTAGTACAAAGTGTTATGTTTCCACATAATAACTAGAAACTAAGCCAAAACTCATTGAGAAACAAAGTCCAATGTCTTACATCCTCAGGCCATTGGGATAGTCCACCACCATAAGAGAATGCCAATAATTTCGATCCTTGTGGTCGCTTCTCGATCATGGCCACGTCCAACATTTTCCCCGCAAATACACGTGAAGTGCAAGAAATTGTCTAGATCCCACTTCACTTCATAGTGTCCTCCGTGAGTCAGAACCTTCAGTCCGTTTGGAAACTAGAACTCTTTAATCCACCTAACGAGGGGTGACAGACTGAATGTGTCAATTAAGTATTGGGGTTGATCTTGAAAGCTCACCGAAGGGTACTAGTTTAAAGAGGGACACACAATTATCGGAGGGTAACTTGGGTTTTGATAGCTCATGGGTAAAATGGGTACGTGTGACCTTGATGTGTTCTTGGAGGCTGGTATATTTCACTCCAAGGGTAAACATTATTCAGAATATAGTGGTTGTTCGGAGGATAAAAACTCTGCGGAGGATAGCCACTATTGGGGGGATATATGTTTTTCTGGGTGAAGGTGTTAGTTGGAGGGTATGGCTATCTCGCATCCTGCGATATGGCTGATTTGGAAGATGTTACCCGCCTTCAGGGTATTGAGGTATCGCATGATTCTGGCATCCCTAAGGATGTATTATCCTTCGTTGGACATCCATCTCCGGATGGTTCAAAGGTTGTGGTTGTTGTTGCCCTTCCAAATCTCGCAGTGAGGCTGCTCTTCTTCTACGTTCTGTTTCTCTTAAATATGCAGCCAACAAAGGTGGCAAATTAATGCACGTATGAAGCGCGTTCAGGTTCAAAGGAACTTTCTTTTCGTCGAGCAAGTTTTTCAACACCCTAGGCAGTGAACCTAATCGTTTTAGTGTGGTATTGGGTAAGCCTCAGGTATTGATATCGTTCTCTAGGGGAATATGAATGCTAGCAAAAAGTGTACTATGCTAAGGTAGGGTTGAGTATGATTCTTTTTTATCTTTTATATGTTTTTTAGAAAGCTAAGGGTAAAATCGCGGGGCAATTGGTTTGGGGGCGTTACTTCTACTATCTATTATCTAATACTACGGGTAGCTATGTCTATTTGATTGTGTGCTCGTTTGATGATTAAAAATGTGTTTACTTGGATACTATTACTCCCTAGTTATCTTTTATTGTTGGTTGAATTGTCGCTTCCTTATTCTTAACGCGTTGTGTTTTCTAAGGTCATAGGGTGTGCCTATGCCGTAACTCTTTGAGAATACCTTTAGGTTATTGCCTACGAAATCCGCTAGAATAATCATAAACTAACATTAAGGTTATCTTTGGATGTTTAGACAATGAAATCCGCTAAGTGATTCATAAACTAATGTTCACAAAGATTACTCAAGCATTTAAACACAGCACTAAGCTAATTACAATTAACATAAGAGACAACCTAACAATAATCAATAACTAGGTTTCCTAGATCTAAGCAAATACACAAGAAATATAGCTAGACATGTTAAACAAGCAAGCATACACATATTCAATGGAAGACATAATGATACTAATGGATTAAAACACTTATCTTGATGTGTTAAATAGGGCTTGGGACCCTAAGATACTGTCCAAGTCGGACTACAAACGTTTAGGGTTTTTACTCCAAAATTCTACCTCCTTGAATGCAGAAAAATCGAATTCTATATATAGATTTACACTCACGACGGTGTCGCCTTATAGGTGGGACGCCGTCAGATCGCCGTCATTAGGGTTTTCTTCTTGGCCAAGTTATCGATGGGACGGCATCATGTTGTAGTTGTGACGTCGTCGGGCTTCATATGGGACGTCGTCTTGGTTCTGGATCTGGGCCATCTGAGATGAATAGTCAGAGTCACGCCCTTCTTCTTCAAAGCCTAACGCCGTCAGGTGTTATGAACAAAGATTCCACTCAGCCATCTGGTGCATGTAATTATCAAATCTGTAAAGCGGGACGGCGTCTGTAAGCTCCCGGAAAATTTCATTGTACTTAAGACCTTAATCAGAAATTCAACACGATTTATATCATCCTGAAATTTTCTAAACATCACATTTGCATATCATTTGGCATATGCATGATCGAGCAGCTTTAGCGTTCATAGATATACCGTTGTGATCAGAACGAAATCTCCCACGATCCCGATAATCTTAAAATACGTAATGGATACGTAAAAATTTGTAAAAATACGAAATAAATTATAATAAAAATATATTAAAATTCATATTGGGCTTAGGAACTTATTGGGATTCATACCACCTCAAGACCCAACCCAACATGTCATTGGGCCTTATATCCAAGCCAAGCCCACACCATTTTGTTTGGGCCTCGCTAACCATTTCGAGCCCAACTCATATCCAAACCAAGCCCACACCAATGTCCAACCATTTTACAACTTACAAAAATTGTGATATGCATTTCTTGTGATTGTGTAACCGGTCAAGTAAAGGAGAAACTAAACCAAATCAAAATAAGCAACTTTCCTTTGAGTTCTAAACATTTCATGTAAGGTTAGACAAAGGGAGACAAAACACATTTTTAGCCACCCTAGATATTAGTTTAATAACCTAAAACTAGTTTGACCACGCCTTGACTTCATTACACAAAGGTTAATGTGTTTTTTAGGCAATTTTTGACTTGACACTACCATAAGCACATGTCAAAAAATCCTAAGACTAGGTGATCTAAGAGTTAAATATATGAAAGACCATGCCCAAACTTCTTTATAAACCTACTCAAATCTTAGACAAACACACATAACACTATCACAAAACAAACTCACAAAAACTTACTCTCACCTTACAGATAAATCGTCCACCGTGAGTATCAAAAGGGGAGCAAAGCAAATCGAATAGGAAGCAAGGTTTATAGAAACTTGGGTAAAACATTAGTCGAATATCATTATAAGGAGAAGAAAGGGTTTGGAGTTCAAATCACCTTCACATTGTTCATCTCCACTCTTGACGAGTGTTGTAAGTACCTCTACACTCATTTCATTTCCAACTCACCTAAATCACACGTATACATGATTATATCACACGTTATAAATGTTACACGCACCATTTCACACTAGATCACATTATGTAATTGAAATAAGCAACCCACGACACTTAGTCACTTGATAGTTACATGTTAAAACATGTTAAACATGTCGTAAACACATGAAAACCCTTTGAGAAACTCTCGTACACCCTTAATTCGATACGCAAGAACTAACGGGCCTAAAGCCTAACTGACAAGCCCAATGAGCCCAAACCGTGTCCAAATAAACCCCAACCCGGGCCAATATGGTGAGAATAAGCCAATAAGCTATAAAAATGAGTTAGAAATAAGTTGTAATCGTTTTACAGAGTTTTCATTTTCTAAAAATGAATTTCAGACTTAAATTGCAAATAATGTTATCCTTGGGTTAAAACCGTAGCTTTTAAAAAGTGTAAGGGTCATATATTGTGAATAATAAACATGCATGAAAAGTCTAAGGGCTATTATGGCCATATTCAAAAGTAAAGGGGTGTGATTTCACGTGCATGCGCACGTATAAAAACCACGAGGACCAATGTTGTCAATTGCAAAAACTAGTTATAATATAAACTTTGGGGTGAAATGTGTAAACATGGAAAATCTAAGGTCTAAACATGTTAAAACAAGCCTCGGAGGGCTGTTTTTGTAAAATTAGTTTTCCCAAGGGGTAAAACTGTCAAAAACAGAAAGTTTTGATATAAAATATATTCAGGTAGAAAGTGTCATTTTCTCAAACTTGAAGGACTAAACTCATACTTTTTGTAACGTGAGGGTAAAAAATGTTATTTCGGGAAATGTTTAAAAAAATTTATAAACTTAACGTAGCTTCGTATAAATGAGTATTTTGATCATATGAGTATTTTCTTATCGAATATCGTTAAATATACTACGTATACATACATATATATATATATATATATATATATATATATATATATATATAATTAGGAATATAATTTCTCTCTCTAGAAACACCCTCTCCTCTCTTCATCTCTTTAAAATTACATTCTTGTTTAATCACAATCCTAGACCACCCGAATCATCTAAACAACATAAAATAAACGATCCTACAATTGGCATCAGAGCTAGGTTTGGTTGTTTGTGATAATTAGTATGGTTTTATATGATTTGTTATATGCGGTTTGTGTGGTTTTATTGTATGCGGTTTGTCTCGATTGGTAGTTGGTAACATGTTGTGATTTTTGAATGCGATTTGTGTTGTTTATGCTGACGGATGTTGCTCTTTGAATCTGTTTGGTCACATTGATGTTACTGCTTGTTGCTGTTTTTACTATGCTTGTTGATGTCTGATATGGCTATCAGTTTCGGTCAAGATTACCGGTCTTATGTTTTATGTTTCAGCTGGTCTGTTTGGTTTGATTATTTCTGCTGTGATGCTTCAAAGAGGTTTGTCATGCTCTATGAAGCGATTTGTCCAGATTCGCTGAATCTGAAGTGATTTGTCCAGATTCATTGAATCTGAAGCGGTTTGTCCAGGTTTGTCAGGCTCTATGAAGCAATTTGTCCAGATACATTGTACAGGAAGTGATTTGTCTCAAAATTGATGCGTTTTGACACATTGGTTCCCAAGCGATTTATGAATTAAAAGGTCAGACAGTCATAAGCGATTTGTTGACCTAAACTGATTGAAGTTTGACTAAATGAAAGCGATTTATGTTTAAAAAAGAAAGCTATTTGAGATGTAAAAGAGGAAGCGACTTGTGCCTTATCATGACAAGCTATGCGTTTTGTTCAAATGGGGAAGCGTTTGATGTCTAAAGGTGATTTGTAAACCTGGTTTTATGATGATTGCTACTTGAATAGTTAAGAGATGATGATGAAAGCAATATGCATAACGACAATTAAATCAACAACAATCAACCTCAACCATATCACAAATGATTAATGATAAAAGAACCTCAGTTTATTCGTGTGACACAATGATTATATCAAGACTCTGAGGTCCTCTTTCACGAATATTACCATCATCGATCCATCAGTAAATCAAGACCTAATCTAACACAGAAGTCATCTATCTCATACACTCGGACTGAGAAAGAATCGATTTATACAACATCAAGATCTCATATTTTTGTATGTGCTTTTCATCTTACATCTGACCATAAAAATAATACTCACACAACTTAATCATCACTGATCTATGTTAGGTATAATATCTGAATATAATTGAAATAAGTATAAAACCATTTAGGAGTTCATACCTTCCACATAATTCGGTTATAAAGAATTCAAGTCATGAAATATTTACAATCTCATATTCATTGTGGGATAAAGATTGCTATGACCTTTTCAGATCGATTCCAACAAAATGAATAATCATTGATCCAAACGTTTTTCTTTTGGTTTTATTTGAAATTAAAAAATTGACTTTAAAAAATTTCTTAAATCAAGATTTTGATTTGTTCATGTACTCAAAAAATTAACAAAAAACCTGTATCAAACTGATCTTACCTTACCCATGCACGACCATGATGGTGTCCTCATCTCAAGCCATCCCTGTGGCGAGATTGATTTGACAATCAATTGAATAAGGATTATTACTGATTCGTTTTGATGTTTAAAAGATAGATTTGATTTATGTGTTATGTTGAAAAGGTTGCAGTCGATGTATAAGTGAGAAAGAGGCGTACACTTTGGTGTGAAGTTTTTGTTTTAGGGTTACTAACTTTTAGGGTAAGAAGTGATTAGGTAAGTCTTTTATAACCCGATTGTTTAGGGTTTGCTCATGTTATTCTCTCCTTTGGACCGAACTGTTGTGTGGGTGGACTTGGGCCAAACTGATGGACACTTGGATGGGCCGAGACTTTTGGGTTTGAAATTACGACATATGGTACTTATGCATTCCGTAAGTTAAATGTGATATGTGATCTTAAATGATATATTGAACCCGTAGGAATTGGATGTATATTATCATGGGCCTTAAGATAAATGATTTGATTTGTATTGGATCCGGATGCTTTTGTGCCATTGGAATTGGATTTGAGATTTACAAATTCGTGGGCTTTCATGCAGTGTGTTATGATATTGGATTTTTGATGCTAGTTGAGAATGTTACGTGTGACATTGTACAAATGAATATCTCAAGTGATGAATGGGCCTCTCGTGAATGTCAACTTATTTGGATCGGGCCTAGTGTTAACTGGAAGATTCGTATGGTTAATGTGATTTGTTAAGTTATGAGATTTAATTATCAGATTTGTTGAAGAGATTTAACGATGAGTTTTGTTGATATGTGATTTCAGGATGAGAGACGTTGTGGTAACATTTCGTCACGGATTGAATTGCTATTTGAACAAGATTGACTACGGGGTTGATTGGACGGTATTTCTTATTTGGATTTGAAGTGACGTTTTCCGGGCATGCTTACTTATTTCGTCTTCTTTCTTTCTACCCTTCCGCGAAGATGAATTGTTTGGGCAGTTATAGAGTGTGATAAAGACTTGGCTATTTAGTTAATTTTGTGATTCTTTCTCACTTAACTCACAACGTAGCGATCACTTTGGTGTCTCACGCAGTTGAGGATATGTCAAGAGGTTTTTTACATTGGGTACAACATTTCTTTTTCACAAGGATTAGTACAAGCTTAAGTAGCAAATCTGGGGAATTCTACTTCATGTTCAAATTTGGTATATCGGGATTACTTCACCAAGGGGTCACTGCAATAGCCGACAATAGGGAAGATGTGCTTACCAAAGTATCCAAAGGATGTGATGAGATTCGCAATCCATGAGATATTCGGTGCTACTGCATGTCAAAAGACACTTCACAGTCTAAGCAAAATCTTTCAAAAATCTTCAGCGTCAGTCGTTAATTTTTCAAGATGTTTTCTTATGACAAGAACTTTTCGTGCAAATGTCGTACACGTGAATGATGCTTTCCAAAGTTCGAAACCATCATGGGGGAGAAACGTGTATTTTGATGTGTTACGGTCAACCTCCAGGGGAAAGTAGTGTATACTACTCGACTTAGTATGGTTTGTGAAGTATTCTACATATGAGAAATGAATTGTTGATGATGATGGAGATGAATCATTGATGAACCGCTGCATGTTCCCCTAAAACCAGATATTCACCGAAACCAAAGTTGTCATAACACGTTCAAGCGAACATTGTTTACGGTTTATTCTTGATTTTGTAAAATCCCGCGAATGAATCTATTTCTCGGTTTAAATCATAGACTTGTAAAATCCCGTGACAATGAAAACATCCCGGTTTAAAGTAATGTGCATTTCCAGATCTATCTTACGGTTTATTCTTGGTTTTGTAAAATCCCGCGAAAGAATCTATTTCTCGGTTTAAACCATAGAATTGTAAAATTCCGTGTTGATAATACCATCCTGGAGAAAGGAAAGTGTATTTCGGGATCTTATCTGATGTTGGTGCTATGGTTTCTACTACGAAGAAGGGATAAAAGGGTGTACTTCATGAATTGGATGTGTGTTTGGATATTTTTCATGGCAGTTTGGTTATTTCAAAGTTTTACGGGGTTATGTGCTTTTAACCATGGTCGGGATGAAACCATTATCATAGTTCACTTAAAACGTCAATGGAGGCTAGATTTGAGCTCTTCACCGAAAGATGTAACAATGGCGTTAATTCAGTAATATTTAATTAAGGTTGAAGTGAAATATCATGGGCGAGTGTACTTAGTATCTGAAGGTATCGAGGATGGTTGGATGAAGATTCTTCAAGATCCTTGTTCGAGCTTATTATCAAAACGAAGACTTGGAAATCTAGTTATTGTTGGGGACTTTCCTTTTCTTTTACCACTTGGCGAATTACTTCCACCAAAATAACTATCACTTTAAGGAGTTATGTTGTAGTGCTCATGTCACATTCATTGTGGATTTTTAAGAGGTGATGTCAATATTTATGGTTGGTTGGATGAAGTATATAGAGTACTTAGAGATTCAATGGAGGATGAACTCTCAGCACCGCTCTCTGTTACATATGTGCAAGTTTAAGTCACGAGTTCGGGTTAGTTTACTTCAGGGTTAAATTCATCATTTTCGGTTTTCTCCATCAGCTGTCACGACAAAGATCCTACTAAATGATAATGGGATTGATAACAAGTTTGCCAAGAGTAGATGAAAGAGAGATAATGACGCGTTTGGAACAAACATTCAAGCCTCGTTCTCTAAAGAAAAGAAAAGTGTACGTCTCAGTGCGCTTTATCTTTGAAAGAAGAGAAATCTTCTAATGACGTTTGAACCGGACTACCAATGATTGTTCTCTTATTCCACTTGCTTAATTATAATGACGATGGCGACATCATATGCTACCTTTGAGGGGTAGAAGTGTGAATAGACTACATTTGGATGACTTCAATTACTTAATCAAGAATGGCATCTCCGTATACAATTCTTAAGGGGGAGAAGAAGTGTGATATCTTGCATGGTTGATTGTTATCAGAATAAATGGTCATCGACTCCAAACTAATGTAAGAACCGAGCTTCTTCTTATTGGGTCATCTTCATCATGTCTTTGATAGAGATGGTGTATAAGTTTGTACCACGTGTTCCTCTTAAAAGTTCCACACCATCAAGCTCTCTATCAAAGCAAGAGTGCTTTCTGAAGGCCACTTCAAAATTAGAATCACTGAATTGACCGACAGAGATAAGATTACGACTAACATATTAACGAAACAAGTGTGTTCCTCTAAGAGCCATTGGTTGACATCTTCACATGAAGGATATGATTAAATGACAAAATGCTTCGGTTGCGGTGATTTCCTTGATGAACATCTTTCTGTTCTTGTTTGATTGGGAGGGATTTTAGTTAATGGAATTTGCTATATATAAGTTAGCGGGAATGGTGAGATGAAGATGTTGACATTCTGTCCCCAAGCGGAAAATCTTGAAGAAGGTCGAGTCTGATGCGTTCTACATTTTAGCGCATGTTAGAAGACTAAAGGCGACTTGCATTTAACGATCTAAACACTTCTTCATATTTCGGGCACTCATCATAAAGATTGTCGGTTTAGGGGAGAGCACTAATTGGGGGAGAGTGAAAAGTCAGATTTAATCCTCAATTAGACTTGCTCACATTCCTTTCATCAAGTTGATTCTCACAAGTCTTCAAGTGTTCTTCTCAATAGATTTCAAGTATATGGGCGTTATAATGAGTTTTGATTACGAGGTATCAAAACCAGCAAGGGGAAGGAGAAAGGAATCTAAGCAGTAATCTTGATGAACTTAATACTTCTAAGTGACTGAAGATATCTCAGGAAGACAAATGTCATTACCACAGAGAAACTCAAGATTTGACTCATGGCGTTTAGTTCTCTTATTCCAACTAAGTGGGGGAAGAGATGTAAGAGAAAGTTTCTGAAGATAAAAGAGGCACACAAGTGTGGGGGCATTTGGGTACTTCGGGTTCTTGAGCTTCATACACAATCATCAGGAAAGATAAATGTGCATTGGGTGTGGTGCTATCATTTATTCTTTGGAACTCTGCATCAATTCAACTACTCAGGGGAAGTGGTCTCTTGACACCTTTTGGAATGGATTGCTTCAGATTTAGTGGAATGAAATTCAAGAAGAGTTATTTATGTGTGGGATGATTCTTTGTTGATCTACTTGATGATATATCCTCGAACGTAGAATCTCGATTATCGTTCTTAAACGGAGCAGCGGAATTTATGATAATGGTGTGCTCCTCTGTTCACCTGGCTAAGGCAAGCTTGAAATAGAGCTTCGAATCTGCTCATTTAATGGATTTTCAGTTTTGGGGGAAGCTACCAAAGATTCTCTTTCTTAAAGGCTCGTGTTCTGACTACTCTGGAGCCTCGGAAGCTTTGGTGGTGAAAGTTTAAGAAATGATGGTCTCTATCTTCTACAACGATGTTGAACGATATCCTTATCTCGGTACTCGTATCATCATCTTTCTTAAACTATATCATCTACTCTATCTGTGTATATATTTATTTAAAAGCAAAATACAAAATATAAAACCAACAAAATCAAAATAGAAAAATAAAAAACCAACAAAAACCCAGACATGTCTTCTAGTATCGATAACATCTACAATCTTAGAAATGTCATTCAACAATGGCACATGACAATAGATGAAGTTCGAGCAGGAGGTGTAAATATTCTTTTCCAAAACATGTCACATACTATGGCTTACAATTATTTCAGGCTGTAACCCGGGCGTCAAATAATGGCTTGCAGTTATTTCAGACTGTAACAAGCGCTTAACCATGGCTTGCTATTATTTCAAATAGTAACCCGTTTTTCAAAAAAAGGAAAGTGCTACGCTTAAACGATTTTCACAAAATTAGTGCACTTATCCTAAAACCAAATTGAGGAAAGTATGTCGAAGGACTGTTGTTCCTACACAAATGTTTTTCCTTCTATAAATTTTTCAGAAAAATATTTGTTGTTTTCAAAAATGGTGGTAAATGAGTTGCTTGTAAATCTATCGATTCGAGTTTTAAGTAAAATTGAAAACTCAATCAATGACTTCAGCGCTTTTAAACTTTTCAGAAAAATAAGTCATTTATTGAGGGGGAGAATGTTTTCAAATCTACATCATTTAATGAGCTTATCTAATTATCTGATATTTTAAATGTAAAACATGTTAACCTACGTTGAATGACTAGGTGCCTAGGATATGATTGTTAGGATTAGATGATCAGAGTTTGATAAACACATTATTCCCATGCTTTATATGAACTGATTGATATGTTGAATTGACTTTTATTAGTCGATTGCTCTTTGGGTGTTGTCATGCCACACCATATGTGTCTATCTGTGTTCACTAGCATTATCACGATAACATGGTTTAAAAAAATGTTCCCGATCTAGATCCCACATATATGAATGGATGCTGAAAGGAAATGGTAACTATTTCTTGGGTCGACAAATGAAGAACCAGAGCTTAATTAGATCTCTCCATGGATAGTTGGCACGTTAGATGCAACTTCAGATGTCTCACTGCATCTGTAGATAGTTTTCTTCCAACCCTCAGCAACAACAACAAAAGCAGCTCAACCACCTAAGGTATCTTTGTGCAAGATAATAGTGATGATACCATTTTTTAAACAATTTTTGAATAATATTGTTTTGAAAAATGGAAAAATATTGGTTCTGAAAATAAATTGGACTTAATTTTAGAAATCACCATACTTCATTTTATCAAAACTTAAGTTACTCAATAACCGACTACGGTCATCGATTGAGGGGGGGAGTGATTTAAAATAAAATATGTTCAAACGATATTTCTTCATAAAAGTCCGGTTTGTAAGTAATAAAGTGGTGATCTAAAGATTTAATGTTATGTCATGGTATGATTTTCTTTAAAACTCAAAGATCTTTCAAAAATGAAATCATTTCTATTCTTTTTTGATTGTGAAATTGTTTTGTTTTACTTAAAGATCTCTTAAAAATATCATACCTGAAACTAACAATTTTAATGTCATAAATTGGTCCATTTCAGTCACTTTTCAAAATTAAATCAAGCCACGTCTTTCCCCAAGATTTTCTAAATGATTTAAATCAATTGGGATCACAAATCTCAATTTGGTTTGAAATTTTTGATCGGGGGAGAGATCGTGATTTAAATCTCAAACCGGTTTTAAAGGGTGATTGCTTCAAAAGCACTCCTTCCTTAATGTTCAAAATGATTTCAAATACATAATGCACGTGATTGAGGAGGAGAATTTAACCAAAAAAACCAGAAGAGAATTTAAACTAGGCACATTTTCTCCCATATTTTCTAAACACTTATTAAAGTACCTTGATTGATTTTCTAATGGTTTCTTAATGGCTTTTGTGATCGTGGATGTACTTCAAAAGAACTCTTTCCTTTATGTGATAAAATAATTTCAAATATCCTACGCACATATTGAGGGGGAGAATTTACCAAAGAAATTCAAATGGCTTTTTCTAAGGAAATTGTGATCAAGAAATCATTTCAATGAACTCTTGCCTCCATGTGCTAAACAATTTCAAAATCACATGCACATGTTGAAGAGGAGCATTTCTAAAAGATCAAAAACAATTGAGGTACAAAATGCTTTGATATTATATCGCAAGTACCTTGATTGATTTTCCAAATGATTTTTCAATTGGTTTCAAGAAGGAAATAACAATACCAAAATACCGACCAATTTACTTTATGCATGGTGTTATAAGGATGGTTAGGTTAGGTATTCGTTCCCACGATCCCGCCAGAGCCGGAGGGATCTACCCAGGGACAATCCACTATTTAGTGTAGAAGTCCTTAGGTATGATGAAAAAAGGAGAAAAGTGAGAAATGGGAAGTGTGCGGACTGAGATTGAGCTAGAACTGGAATAAACCCAACAAGGTTCTAGTTATGAAGTCTCGGTAAGCATTGAAGGGGTTGAAGAATGAAAAATAATTGAATGTGAAAAAGAGTGAAAAGGAATATCCCTCAATTAATTCAACCTTAGGGCAGAAACCGGGTTCAATACATTTGCTACTGGTGGTTACTAAGGTAACACTGGTATTGAAGACAAGACGTGATGGACCCAGTGACGCATTGAACTGAAATTCCCAAGCTACTCAAGTTCCTCTTAAAAGGGCTTGTTTCATTCTCATGGGGAACCGACATTGTCTATCGACTTTCTCTTAGAGATTGTTGATATTGAAGAAGGAGACCCTCTCCCTAGTCTCCGACATAGGAAACCAAAGGTGCACATTTGAGTCTAGAGCCAAGAGATCATCCACAATATCTCATTAGGACACAAAATTAATGAAGACTTGTTGTTTCACACAATGTGGAAAGTAAGATTATATGTTAAGAGTCCTACGCATTATCCTTGTGGTATTGCCAGAACATCTGAGTGATATGAAAATATTCACGATGAAGATGGAAATCCTTCTAGAGCCAACATCAAACAAGCTCTTGGTGGGTGACATGTGAGATCTTTTCTAAAGATCAAGCTTGTGACAAGTGGACAGAAACGATGGGGCGATTCATTCTTGAATCACCCTTGGTCGGGAAATGAATGGGCCGAATACTTTTGGAAAAACGTTCGATGTGAAAATCTTCTTTTCTCTAGCACATCGAATGTGTATTCATGTTTTCAAACACAAAAAGTATCTCTGATTGAAAAAATACTTTTTGCAAAACCGTTCGATGTGCAAATCTCTTCTTTTCACTAGCACATCTAATGTGTATTCTCTTTCAAATACCAAATGTATTTTAAATTGAAAATTGATCTTTCTCATAAAACCTTTGTCGTATTGCAAAACTCTTTATTCTAAGCAATACGCGATTGTTTTCAAATTAATTTTTCATCAATCAGTGAATCTCAATGGTTCACTCACTCGTGTTATCTTCATTGAGGCGTTCGGTTTGACATTTAGAAACGATTCGCGAAACCCTCAAGGAGATTCAAATTATACCTAATCCGACGGTACTTGCATATGCGATCAGCGAGAACCGTGGGTGCGTGTACCTCAATTCAAAGTGATCAACACTTTCGTGTGTTTATTGCTAAATGTTTTTGAAGGTACATTTTGGCGGTTGCGGTATTCGAGTGAAGTCAATCAAAGCGCATGCTCACAGCATCCACGCGTATTGAAGAAATCATGACTAGTACATATCTACATAACTGGCTCGATATTTTTAAACTATGCTTACCTTTACCATTTCGCAAATATCATGAACCAGTAAAGCTTCCGCTACTCTGATGGAAAGATGTCATGATCCTGAATGTTAGGAATTGGAAATTCCATAAGTAAAGTGTCGGTCACCCCAAATATTATCTAGCATAAGTTAGCTCGTAGACATATCGTTAGTTACGTTATTTATCAGTTTATTAGTTAGTTATTAGTTTAGTTTAGTTTAGTGTAACACCGTGGAGGAGGTCTTTACCCTTTGTATGCACGATCCACAGGCCGATAGGAGGTCGTGTATTGTGTAACTATAAATACCCCTTCCATCCATGGAAAGGGTGGAGCTTTTCATTAATCTAACCTTGCATTTTGTGAAGCAAGTCTCTACCAAGAAACTCCCTCTCTCTACTTTCTCTCTCTAATGGCAAACATGTATTTTGATCATCCAAGACCACCCCAATCATCATACACAATAATATTACCCCGATCAAATGGTGAGCCATGGTTATTGTGTTGTGTTGATTTGTGTGGTTTTGTACCATGGTGTGTGTTTCATTGATTTATGTGGTTCCGAATATTGTTTTAAAAGCATTTTACGTATCATTTTTGGTCGAAAGATTATGTTTTTCTTATTCTTATGGTGTAACAGTTTTTAAACAACTCTTATCTTGGTTTAACAAGTCATGGTCTCAACATTTTTTTATGGTTTGTGTCTTTATTTTGTCCGTTCTGGTCATTTTAATAGGTCATAAAATACAGCTTTTGTCAAGTTTTCTGGGTTTATTTTAAGCTGCTTGGTAATCATAGTTGAAATACACGCCTGATAATGTCATCTGGTCATTTTATGGTCAAAACGTGAACAAATGGGTCAAAACATATGCAGTCTTTAGTTTTTCTGGGTTACTCTTCATAGCGACTTGGTCAAATTCTATCTAGCGACTTGTTTTATAAAAATACAGTTTTGACTGGTGGCGACTTGTATTTACAAGTTGTCTAAATTCATGGAATATGGAAGCGAGTTGTGATTTTTAAAGGGTAGCGATTTGACTAAAGCATTCAATAGCGACGAAAAAAAAACCTTTGACCTAGCGACTTGTTATTTAACAACTCGTAGCGACTTGCTTTGAAAAAGTGGGTAGCGACTTGCTTTGAAAAAAATGGGTAGCGACTTGCTTTGAAAAAATGGGTAGCGACTTGACTTTGTGACAGAAATGAAGAAGAAGGATGACAAAAGACTAGACCATTAAAAACAAACACCAAAACATCAAGCAACTTCAGGCTACTTGACCATCATCAGTCCATATATTATCGATTAAGGAAAACAAATTAAATCAAGGCTGTAACAAAATGATCAAGACTTGTATGATTCTCAAGGGTCTCTATATCTACATCACAAGATCTCAGATTAGCTCGTGTGTTAAACAATATATCATCAAGACCATCATGGGTCATACACATGATCTTATATCATCACTGATCCGTCACTAATTTACCAAGTCTCAACCATTTCATGAAACGTTATCAAAATGTAACATAATCTCAGATTCTTTGTTTTCATGGTTAAATGATTTCTCAAAGATCTTTTACAGATTCAAACAACCACATTGTTCTAAAACCTTTTGCTACTATCCGAATAAAAAGAAAAGTTTATAACAACTATGTTATAACTTTTCTTTGATTCGTTGCATATGTACTTAAACGAAATAAAATATTCGAAAACCACATCATAAAAAACCTACCTTAGACCCTCTAAAGATCTTGAAGCCTGTCATTTACTTAACCCTCCATGTGGCATACGTCTTTGGTAAGTTTAACGGTCCTCCAGCCATCCCTGTGGCGAGGCCATGTGTATGTTGTTGCTGGGTAGTGTGACCATGAAAAGGTGTGTTCATTGTATAGAGTTGTGAATAGAAGAGTGATGAAGGATTATAGATGCACATTGTTTTGTTCTAGATCTGTTTTGTGATGAAATAAAATGAGAGGCGGATTGATTAAGGTGAGTGAGAGAGGCATTTTTTTTGGAGTGTGATTAGATTTTGGAGAAAATGTGAGATATATTAGGGTTAGGTTACTGAGTGGGTTGCGTTTTATAACCAAGTATTTAGGGAAAAAGTTTGGACCGGGTATACTAATGTTGGTTGATCGTGGGCTTTGTTTGGGCCAAAGTAATTATAATGGGCCGTGATCTATACATGGATTAAAATGGGCGTGATCTATACATGTTTTGTCTTTGATATTTCTTCACGTGAAGTAATTATTGGTATTTTGAGAATCGTAAGTAATTATTGGTATAGTTTCCTTCTAGGTAATTTGAGTGTATATCAGTGGTATATGTTAGTTCGACGTTGAAATATTTTATCAAATGGTGCGGTTTGAGAATCGTCATTGGTCAGGGCTTGTGTTATATATGTGATGACTTGGCTTTTGTTAATAGGTACGGGGCATTTCTAAATTGGATCGTAATGATGAGACTTGCTATATGAGACTTGGATATTTTGTTTAAAAAGTTTTGATGTTCATAAGATTTGATGCTGAGATTTACTTTGAGGTGATGATGAGATTCGTTTTGTTGTGCGGATTGATACTTTGGTGTATACACTTTCACGGAGAATATTACTGTGACACCCTAGGCAAATCCCACATCGGCTGTGGCTGGAGATCTTTGGGCTCATAAGATAACATTAAGCCTTACAATGACACAACGCGTTTTGTGGTCTCTTTAGAGTGGAGTTCTTAGGAACGGCGGTTAAGCGTGCTCATGTGAGAGTAGTACTGGCTTGGGTGATGATATGTGCTTAAACACATACCTTTTCTTTATCAATATAGACCCAAAACAACCAAGGAAAAGCCGTTTATTGCTGATATTTGTGGTTTTCTTGAGTTTGTGCTTGTGCAGTTGAGGATATGCAAAAACAACATAAAAGGATCCAAATCAGGATGTAAATCGAACACGAGAGATCAAGAGAGTTTTAGAGAATTTGGAAGGTCAAGATTGTGTATTTTGGAAGATTTTATTCTCAAAGATGATTTAAAGTTTCACAAAGTTTGAAGAAAAGTCAAGAATGGCCACACACTTTGAGCTTTTGGCAGATTTGGTCCCTCAAAGATTCGAGAATTAGAATGCACCCTTGGATTATTAGAACTTTTCATGATTGGTCCTTGAAATAATTCGGATTTACACTTATGGTCCCTTGAAAATTCGAAGTGAACAAGTTTAGTCCACATACTATTACTTGGATCACATTTAATCCCTTTGTCCAATCCACTAATATATTTTCGGCCCAAAAACCATGACCCGAGCCCAAAGCTAATAATACTACTACCCGGTTGGTTATCTTGACCCGAAACCCCTACCAACCCGCTCAATTAACCCGGTCAACCCCCCCACCCACCAGTCAAACGTCCGAAATATTATAAAAAATAAAACCCGCCAAATCCATTTACCCCCTTTTACCCAGATAAGAACCCTAGTTTACCAACCCGTATAATTAATCCAAATTGACCGCAATTAAGGGCAGTTTCGTACATTCCCTGACACCCTGCTGACAATGAGACTGACACCTCATGGATCCGTGTGCTAGAGGCCACTTGTCACTCTCCTATTGGCCGAGACTTGTCACTAGATTAAATCCAAGGGTTGTGATGAGAGGGGAAGCGGTTATTATGATCCAAGGGTGGCAAATGAGCTAAAAGAAGCACAAAGGGAAGAATTTCGAGAAGCTTCTAACCTCAAGCTTAGTTATAAATAGGGCTCTAATTCGTTCACATGATGTATCTTAATTTCTGTATTTTTCTTTTCTCTAGCTTTAGTTGTAGTAGTTATTTGCATTTCAAATGTTTTAAATTTTTGTAATTCGTATTTGTACTCAAAATTCCATTATTAATAGAATTTGCATTTCAATTTCAAGTGTTATTGTTTAAGTTTTTATAATCTATAACTGCTTATTATCTTATTTTAGTGCTTATCATAGTTTTATAAAATTGTTTTCAGCTTGTTTCATCAAAATCTCAAAAATACAAAAAAATCACATAAATCATTAAAAAAATAAAAAAATCACTTTAGATCTTTGTGTTGGATTAATCCATCATTGATCTACTGTTTCATAAGCTCATATAAGCTTTTAGTAGCTTTTTGTGAGCTTGTACTTGTTTTCTCACTCAATTCACAAAAGTCTCAAAATTACATCAGATGCTACAGTTGCTGTTTGATTTGCTTGATTTGGATCACGGTTTGGTGTTAATGTGGATCTTTGTTATTGGGTTGAATCTTGGTCGGATTGAATTAGGATTAGGGGTTAAATAGGTTAGAGTTCTAGTTTCTTCAAAGTACAAGCCATAGTGGCTAAGGAAGATTTGTAAGTTTCAATTCTGTTATTAGTTCATTTAATCTGCTGTTTGATCTGTTAATTAGTCTTAATTAGTAGTATTTGATCTGAGATTGATGCTTGTTTAGAGTAATCTAGTATTAATCTGCTTGTTAGTTCTCATTTAAATAGCTTAAGTAGTGTTTGGATAAGCTTAATAATCTGTGCTAGAGAGTAGCTAAGCTGATAGTAGTAGTTGTTTCATGTCTAGGTAGTTAATTGCTAGTCATTTGAGGTCTTGGTTTAAGCAGTTTACTCAAAATAGTCAGAATCAAGTTAAAACTGTTCTAGTTGTTGCATCTGTTGAAATCAGTAGTAGTAATTAGCTGTTAGTTGGTGTGGATTTGTTAGATCTAGCTTTTAGTAATCATCAGTAGTCTAAATACATCATAATCAGTCCATTAGTGTGGATCAAATTTGAGTTTAGTCAACCTTTGATAACTGTTCTTCAATAAGTCAAAATCTGTCAAAGTTGCTAAAACAGTTTTTCACAAAACTTGTGAATCAAATCATTGATTCATCACTGAGTTTTAGAGTTTGAGACTTTGGAATTAACAAGTTCTATTGGTCTTTAATTGATAACTGCTTTTTGCTTCATCTGATTTGGTCAATTTAAGCTTCAAATAAGCTCTTCAATTAGCTACCATCACTTACTGTTCACCTTCATTGTGAATCAGAACAGATTACATCTGTTGCATAGGCTTCAATTCTGTGAGTTAGGACTTGAAATTTGGTGAAATTGTAGCTGGCCAGGTGGTCTATAGGACTGCACAAGTAGTTTTTGGTTTAAGCTTTTCAATAAGTGGTGTATAAACTTAGCTTGGTCTGAACCCTTTGTTTGGATAGTAATAGCAGTTGGCTTAATCATAAGTTCTGAGCTTTAGGTTTGTTAGGAGTAGTTAGAAACAGTTGCTATTAGTTCATTTTAGGATAAGTTAGCTTTGTTCACTGTTTGGTTGGCTTAGTAGATCATTAGCTTATTCTAGTAGCTTATTTGAGTGGCAGTTACACTAAAGCTTCCATATTTCATACATAAGCTGCTTGTTTTTCATTTTTCATAGATTCTAAATATCATTTTAGATTTTTCCTGTGATTTTCATAATTTTTGGTCTTCATTTACTATTTTTCTCAATTTAAAATAGTTTTTAATGACTTTTTAATTAGCTTTTATTGAAAATAATTGAGAAAAAGCTCCAAAAAATAATTTTTCAATTTTAATAGTTTAAGAAAAATATAAAAAGCTTAAAAAAGATTTTTCCATATTTTTCTCCCTTTATTTGGTATTTTTCACAAGTTTAAATAGTTTTAAATTAGTTTTTAATTTTTATAAAATCAAGAAAAATCCAAAAAATTAGTTTTAACTCTAAAATAGTTTTCTTATTACATATTTAGAGTAAAAGTAAAATTAGGCATTTTTAGGATACAGTTTAGACGTAGTTGCATTTTTAGTCGCGTTTGTTAATTACGTTTTAGTTTAATTCGCGTTTAGGATTTCCCGTAGGATAGATTTCCTTAATTACTTTCCCATAGTTAATAAAATCAAAATCTATAATCCAAATCATCAAGCATAAAATCCAAACCAAACGGCGTTGGCAATTCCGCCTCGTTGGGAAAACGATTAAATCCGTACTACTACGATCACACCGCGGGATTTGATTTATTATTCTTTTTCCTAAGAGAATTTGAATCTATCTTCGTGAGTATTTTTGATATTGATATTAAGGATTTATCCCCACACATAACCCCTAAACCACCTATATCAGGTGACCTGTCGGGAAGTCTTCAAATGAGGCCACAAAAACAAAGCCGTGAGCCTGCGGGCAAAGCGGACAATATTGTAGTCTAATAAGGCGGGGTGTTACAAGTGGTATCAGAGCCACTCCTGAGCCGTTCGGGATGGTGGGGCAAACCTCATCGAGGACGATGAGTCCCTAAGGGGGTGATTGTGACACCCTAGGCAAATCCCACATGGTTGTGGCACGGAGAATGTGGGCTCATAAGATAACATTAAGCCTTACAATGACAGCGTTTTGTGGTCTCTTTGAAAGTGAGTTCTTAGAGCTGGCGGTTAAGCGTGCTCATGTGAGAGTAATCTTGGCGGGTGACACGTGGAAGTCTTCAAATGAGGCCACAAAAACAAAGTCGTGAGCCTGCGGGCAAAGCGGACAATATTGTAGTCTAATAAGGCGGGGTGTTACAATTACGTCACGGCTTGAATTGATGGTTGAACAAAGTTGACGACGGGGTTGTTTGGACGGTATTTTTTATTTGGATTTGAAGTGAGGTTTTCCGGGTGTGTCTGCTTATTTCGTCTTCTTTCTTTCTACCCTTCCGTGAAGATGACTTGTTTGGGCACTTACAGAGTGTGATAAAGACTTGGCTATTTAGTTACGGTTGTAATTCTTTCTCGCTTAACCCACAACGTAACTATCACTTTGGTGTCTCAAGCAGTTGAGGATACGTCAAGAGGATTTGTACATTGGGTACACCGTTTCTTTTTCACGAGGATGAGTACAAGTTTAAGTAACAAATATGGGGAATTCTACGTCATGATCAAGTTTAGGATATCGGGTTTACTTCTCCATGTTGTCACTACAATAGACGACATATAATGATGTGAATTGATGGTTGATGTTGGATCGATGAGTGGTTCCCCTAAAATAGGTATTCACTTTGAAACCAAAGTGGTCACAACACATTCAAGTGACATTGTCTACTGATTTTGTCTTGATTTTGTAAAATCCCCCGAAAGAATCTATTTCTCGGTTTAAATCATAGACTTGTAAAATCCCGTGACAATGGAAACATCACAGTAATTGTAAAGTACATTTCCGGATCTATCTTATGGTTTATTCTTGGTTTTGTAAAATCCCGTGAAAGAAACTATTTCTCGGTTTAAACCATAGAATTGTAAAATCCCGTATTGATGGAACTATCTTGGAGAAAGGAAAGTCTATTTCGCGATCTTATTTGATACTGGTGCTACGTTTTTTGTTTCGAAGAAGGGATAGCGGGTGTACTTCATGAATTGGATGTGTGTTTGGATATTACGTCATGGCATTTGGTTATTACAAGGTTTTACGGGTTATGTGCATTTAACCATGTTGGGATGAAACCATTATCGAGTTCACTTAAAATGTCAAGGAGGCTAGAGTTGAGCTTTTAACCAGAAGATGTGACAACGGGGTTAATTCAGCATTATCTATTTGAGGTTGAAGTGAATTATCACGGGCGGTGTACTTAGTATCTGAAGGTATTGGGGATGGTTAGATGAAGATTCTTCATGATCCTTGTTCGAGCTTATTATCAAAAATGAAGACTTGGAAATCTAGTTATTGTTGGGTGTCTTTTACCTTTTCTTTTACCACTTGGGGTGTAGGATATTAGTTTTCACATACACATCAAACCTTAACAAATAGGTGGCGTATAAGTGGAATTCTAGAGAGAGAAAGTTAGAGGTATAGGGAACTTTAGTGAGAGAGAAAATTCTTATTATGAGCTCCAACTCTCTACCTTGGAAGGTAGAGAGTATTTATAGTCTTACAATAAAACGCCACACAACGGGCTGTGGATCAGGCATACAGTGGGTAAAGACCCGTCCGTCCTCCACGGTGTTACTTTTTACTAAATACTACTTAACTTAAAATGACTACGACTACGAGCTTTCTAACGATTACATATACTTGAGGTGACCGACTCTTTAATACCTGGAATTTCTAATTCCTAACAATCTCCCCCTAAGGGAGGTCACCTCAATCATGTACTAAACTTACATTGAATACAAACAGATATTACAAAAAAATTGTTCTTGCATTCTTGATGTAGCAATTTGCTCTGAAGCTCGTAGACATTGATTCTTCTCATTGCATGATAGGTTAATCCAAGTAGAGGTCTTTTACTGATCCACGTGATAATAATTTTGAGCCAGCTTTTGAGATCATCAGCTATAAGAATCTCTGATACATCCATTGTGGTGTTGGAACTTTGTGATGTTGTGACATTCGGATCGACATGCTCACATTCTAGATCATGATATATTCTCATCAGAGTAGGGGAAGCTTTCGTTGATTCATGATATTGGCAGCAACGAAGCAGAATCATGGAGAGAAAATATCAGAGTCATTGATGCACTAATCATGATTTCTTTAGATATGAATGTATTGAGTGAGCATGAGGCTATGGATTGACCGCTTCATTACGATCGGTACAAACGTCGGGTGTACCTGCATAAGACAGTCAGCAATAAATTGCACAAAAGTGTCTTTGACCACTTTTGTTGAATTGAGTACCGCCCACGTTTGGTTGATCATTACAAATCTTGCCTTGAGCAGTAAAATTCGAAGAATTTCCTTGACTGAGGTTTTAGCGGTACCTCTAGCATTCTCAAACGGGCGTCTCTCAAAGAACAACACGGGTGAGTGAACGGCCGAATTAAAGTCGATTGATGAAAGAGATTTGAAAAACAATCATGTATTGCTCAATAGAAATTATTTTTGCAATACAACAAAGGTTTTAATGAAAATCAATTATCAATAATAAAAACACCTTTTGATTTGAAAAATTTGTACCACATTCGGCGTACTAAGCGAGTTTTTTATGCATAAAGACCGGTTTTCAAAGGTATCCGTCAATCCATAACCGAACCGAGTTGATTCAAGAATTGAATAAGCCCCATTTTTCGTTGATTTGTCACATGGTTGATCTAATGAGTAGATCTCACATGCCACCTACCAGGAGCTTGTTAGATGTTGGCTCCATAAGGCTTTCCATCTTCATTGTGAATATGTTCACATATCACTCAGATGTTCTGGCAATACCACAAGGATAATGCGTGGGACTCAAGATATAATCTTTCTTTCCACATTGTGTGAAAGCAGAGTCTTCATTTGAAAGTTTCCTAATGAGATTTATTGATGATCTCGTGGCTCTAGACTTCGGTTTGTGCATATTTGGATCATATATGGGAGACTAGGAGAGGGTCTCCTTCTTCAATATCAACAATCTCTAAGAGAAAGTCGATAGATAATGTCGGTTCCCGTGAGAATGAAACAAGTCCTTTTAAGAGGAACTTGAGTGGTTTGGGAAGTTGAAGTGCGGTCCTTTGGGTCCATGACGTCTTGTCTTCATCTGCGATGTTACCATAGGTAGCATATGAATTGAACGGTTTACGCCCTAAGGTTGAGTAAATGGAGGGCTATTTGTTTTCACCCTTATCATTCAATTCCTTTTAATTCTTCAACCCCTTGATGCTTACCAAGACTTCATAGCTAGAACCTTGTTGGGTTTATTCCAGTACTAGCTTAGTCTTAGTCCGCACTCTTCCCATATCTCATTTTCTCCTTTTATCATCATACCTAAGAACTCTACACTAACTAGTGGATAGTCCACAGGTAGATCCCTCGATTACGCGGATCCTGGGAACAAATACCTAACCTTATCATCCTTATATCACCGTACAAAAAGTAAAGTTGGTCGGTCTATTTGGTATTGTTCATGTGCCATATGGAACCCATTGAAAACCATTTGAAAATCAATCCAGGTGCTTGTGATATATTATCAAAGCATTTTGCACCTGAATTGTTTTTGATATTTTTAGAAGAAGAACTCCCCCTCAACATGTACATCAAGTATTTGAAATAGTTTTGCACATGGAGGCAAGAGAAAGAATTAAATTTTTTGATTACCATTTTCTAAAAGATATCAACATCACTTCCCTAATCGGATCAAGTAATTAAAGCATAATGGGGAAGGATGAGGTTTTCATGATTTTGCTCCCCCTCAATATGTGCTTCTAGGTTTGAAAAGAGTTTTGCACATAATAGAGGGAACCTGCACTTTGAAAAATGATCA
>OU343216.1:63247976-63263250 GCA_910596185.1 Chrysanthemum makinoi | reverse complement strand
AAACGAAGCGATGAGAGGCGATTCAATCTTTTGAATCAATCACGGTTGAGTTATGGATTATTGAGGATACCTTTGAAAAGCCGGTTGTTGTGCTTAAAACTCTTTTCTTTAGCACATCGGCCGTTGTCAAATATTTCAAATCAAAAGGTGTTCATGATTGATAATTGATTTTCATTAAAACCTTCGTTGTATTGCAAAAACAAATTTCTATTAAAGTATACGATTGTTTTTCAAATCTCGTTTCATCAATCGATGAATCTCAATCATTGGTTTCACTCGCCGTCATTGTTTCTTTGAGAAGTTCGGTTTGAAGCAGTAGAAGCATTTACAAACCACATCGAAAGTGCTTGGAATTATACGTCCTTAAGCGGTGCTATGCTTGATCAGCGAGGCAAATGGGCGTGTACCGCAATTCAGAAAGTGGTCAAAGACACTCGTCGCTTTATTGCTAAGCGTTTGTATCGCGGTACATACGGCGTTCATTCGATAGGCTGATCGATCCATTCTTGGGATGCTCACACATCACATTCATTTATAAAGAAATCATGATTAGTGCATCAATGACTCTGATATTATCACTCCATGCTTACACGCTGCGCCTTTGCCACTATCATGAATCAACTAAAACTTCGCTACTCACGATAAGAAAATCATGATCGAATGTGAGCATGTCGGTCCAAATGTCACATCATCACATAATTATCAACACCACAAGGAAAGTGGAAGATTTAATGTGGTGATGATCTCAAAGGCGGCTCAAATCTATTATCGCGTGGATCGATAAAGACCTCCGCGGATTAACCAAACATGCAATGTGAAAATCAATGACTACGAGCTTCTGAGTAATGAACATGAACAAGAACTCAAGAACCATCTCAATGTCATATCCGTTGTTTTCTATGTATGTTTTAGAGTGTTTGGTGACCTCATAAGGGGGAGATTGTTAGGAATAGAAATTCCCGGGTATAAAAAGAATTCGGTCGCCTCAAGTATAGATATTAGTTAGAAAGCTTGTAGTCGTGGTTATTTTATGTTAAGTAGTATTTGGATTACGTAACAGTGGAGGGCCGGTGCGGGTCTTTTACCCCTTTGTATGCGATCCACGGGTCATATGGCGTTTTTATTGTAAGACTATCATCTCTCTACCTCCCAAGGTAGAGAGTTGGAGCTCATAATAAGAATTCTTCTTTCTCTCACTAAAGTTCCCTAAACCTCTAACTTTCTCTGCAAATCTTCTCATGCATACTTGTGGTTATGGTTTAGTGTGTATGTGAAATCTAATATGTTACATTCTTTGCTCTTTCATCATTAGTCGGTACAAGGTATTTACAACACGTATTCACCAACTTTCTCGATCTTAAGTAATAGACTTGAAGGAATCACAGGTTAAGATGATCTCCATAGAGCATAGTCTTGTATGAGAAAGTATTGCTCAATCTTTATCCTCCATCTCAAAACTCTTAAGTTTGACTTGCTGGGCGAGTTGGGCCAGTTGTTTTCCATCTCCATTGATTTGAGTGAGTTGGTTAAGCTTATTCCTTGGATCTTCTAAATCAAAATATTGAACCTTAGCTCACATTACCATGATGGATCTAAACACACCTTGTGTTAGTGATACTTTGAATTATATTAATAAGTACGCGGAATATACTTAGTAATACTTAGAGGCGGATTGTATGATATAATGTAAGTGAAACGAGTTTAACACAAGCTCAATATTATTAAGAAATAATACGAGTGATCTTGCTTATCACTAGGGTTATACCTTGAAGCTTATATGAGTATTTCGTACTCTAAACAATGACATAGGATCTCCTTTTATAGCCCAAGGAGTCCTTTACAAGATAAGTATAATACTAACAATAGAGAATATACACAAGATCTTTTCTATACTTATCAATACTTTGGATACATAACAATTATCCTAATAGCATTACAGTTATAATGGCGATGGTAATGAGTTTTCACTGCTAGTGTAATCTTTAGCAGTGTCTTCCACAGCTTATCAGTGGTAACTGTTAGTATTATTCCCAACAATTCTTATGAATAAGCCTGAGAGTTTTCGAATTAAGACCAAGTTTATGAATATGTCATAGTCTTACGTATAAGTAGCAGTTCTGAATAAGCCACATATTACCAATTTGTCATCTTTACGAATAAGTACATAAACTTTCAAAATGTAATGTTTAAGTGATAAATGTGTTATTAAAACTTCAAAGTTAAAACATTCATCAAGCTTGACATCACATCTAAAATTTAAGGACAAATGTGACTTAAAATAAGAAACTGTAATTCCATTGTTTTATCAACATCAAACAAGGATTTAGGAAATGAATCAGACTAATGCTAATACACTGTGATTTTCAATGTCTGTTTCTATGACTCATGTCTTTCATATCGCAACAATGGTACGCACCACAAGTTAATGTTGATGTCCCACAAAATCTCACGATGGAAAACACCTCTCCAAAATGTTACGACCAAAGTCATCGGCAAGAACAATCTACGTGTTGACTTCAATCATTTATCATGCTCAGAACTGTTATGCCAAATTGCTGTGGAGATTCTGTTGAATCACGCCTACCAATTCATACTGACAAAGTCTCCGTCTCCGTCCGTCCCAGATTTCTATATTCATCAATTTTGGAACACTATTCAACAGAATTCAGGGGACAAGTCATTCACATGCACCCTACACAACCGTCAAGTCACTGTAAACATCGAGTCTCTTCGCTCTGTCCTTCTACTCCCTACAGTGAACTCTTCTAAGGACTATCATCTGACTCCAACCAACAAGGAGGTTATTGATTTTCTGATAGACATTGGCTATAATGAATCAGCTGGAATCATTACAACACACTCTAGAGTCGATGTTAAGTATATGCCACAACCCTAGAGGACACTATATTTCATCATTGCCAAGTCTGTATCTAGAAGAGACAGTGGGCATGAACATCCCAAGTTACCTAACTAACAAATATTCTAGGGCATGGTAAATGTCAAATTGATTGACTATGCAAGCCTTATTTGGGAGGACTTAATGCAACACATCCAGAAAGGAGGCAACAAGATCCCTTTTGTAAGATACACCAAGTTAACCATCAGCAACATTCTCGAGAAGTTTAATGATATTCCTTGACGTCTCGATGATGAAGACAAACACAGTAAAAAATGAGCATAAATTGAAAATGGTTAGGATACAAGGGACTAGCACTCGAAAGCAAGGTGCTCAGCTTCCTGATCGTCTTCTCACTGATAAAGTCAAAGAGTCAAAGTCATACAAGCATTACAAAGCGGCTCTTAAAGCTTAGTGTGTCGGATTCAGAGATGATGACACTCAAACCTCATCTATCAAAACAAGACCTAAGAAGGGAGGAAAAGCTAGGAGCTCTGGTAGCACAACAAAGGTGATAAAGCCCTCTACTCCTAAGTATACAAAGAGGAGGGTACCAGCTACAATCGTCAAGCCCGAACCTTCTCCAGAACGATCATCTCAACCAGCCGATGATTTTGAAACTGAATCCGATGAGCCCATGGTTTACAAAGAGGCTCATACAAGAGATACGGTGAACGAAGAAGAGGAGGAACACGGTGAGAATTTATTTTATGACGATCTTGATAGAGACATTAATGAATACGCTGAGGAAAATGATGACGAAGTGGGTCTTGTTGATAAGGGGAAAATGAAACAGCTGGTCACCGAGGAATAACAAGGTGAAGATTTTGGTTTAACAATTGAAGAAATCAATTAGAAAAATCTGAAGGATGCACTTAAACAAAGCAGGATGACACAACCACCTTCTCCTCTTTCGGTTAATCAACCCAGTGGGGAAGGGGGTTCAAGCAGTAGTGCTCAACCTCTTCAGGACACCCGCACCATCATTGCACCTGTTTCTTATTTGGTTAATCAAATCAGTCAAGAAAAAGGTGAGACTACACCGGTGGACCAAGAAGAGCAAGAGCAACAAGATCATGAGCATATGCATGATGCTGAAGATTGAGAGGATGAAACAGAGGAGAACCTAATGATTACTGAGGATGATGTGAAAAAGGTGGTAGAAGAAGAAGAAGAAAGGAGACGGAAAGAGATTGAGGAGGCTAAGAAGGCTGAAGAGGAAAGATTACGCATGGAAGCTGATAATTACATCCAAGACAATCCCGAACACCACCCTAAATCTTCTTCTGCTCCACCTAAAGACTCTTATACTATTCCTGAATCATCACCTCCACCAACACAATCAACAAAAAAATCAACTAACAAGTCTATCGAGAAAACTGATGACACATGGATGTCACATGCGGGATTAAGATTGAATGCATGAAAGAAGCTCGTATGGGATAACAAACTTTAGGAAAAAGTTAACACACTCACGAGCCTTGTCACTGACTTAACAAATCAAATGGCTTGCATTCAACAATCAAAGAAAGAGATGGATAAGTTCCTCACCAGAGATATTCAAGGAGATATGGATAAGCTGATCATTAACTACACTGAAGCATTCTTAACCAAGAACATACCTGCTGTCACAAAGGAACTATTGAAGAGACAATTTGAGCCAATAATTTAACAAATGATTAAACATGCGATCTCTTCAACACCTCTGACTCTACACACACTGCTAACCAAACTCCCATATCTCACAGAAGAAGAACTTGAAGCTCAACTGCTGGCAAAGATGTTTGGGAGGGTTGGACAAATGTCAAAAGAAGATGAAATAATATATGACTGTCTTGTTACTAAATAAATTCAAACTTCATGCAAGGCAGATGTGGGTACAGAAAAGAGACCGAGGAAAGATGACGACCATGATCCTAATCCCAGTGCAAAGAAACAGAAAACGGATGGTGCCTTGTCATCTCAACAACGACAACCGATCAACCCCTCCACAACCACAACCCCAATAGCTACCAAACCAAAGGATTATGAGTCAGCACCAAAGGCCGATGATCACTTCGTATACACCGGTGATGATGACTTGGAACAACTTGACACCCAACACCGCACCAAACATGGACGATCACCATCATCCAAGAGTAGAAAGGCAAACAACCAGAAGTTGTCACTTGGATGAACAAGCGACAACAACACTGGCGAATCTGAGGATGAGTACGATGGGCGGTGGCTCAACCTCCACTTGCAGATGATCAAGAACCGGTGGATGGTCGAACCGTTTAATACGTCCATAAGATAAAGAGAGACTTTAGAGTCAAGAAGCTCAGCAAGAAAGAACTCAGACGGATCAAGAACACATCATTCACTCTTCTGAAAGACAGATCTGGGAGTGCAATCGAGCTCGAATATCATCTTGAAACATTGCTTGTGCAATGTCAAATGATATCGATTGGCTCGATCCTGAGTTCAACGTAGATCAAACTTCAAAGAAGCATGGACTGTATTACACTGATTGGACCAAGCCTTAACACCGACTTGGAATTCTTACAACATGGAAATCAAACCGAAAAGAAATATGCAACTTCCCTAACTTACAATATCCCTGCAGCAAGGTACTTAAACAAAGCCATTGAAGAAGATGCCACACGTTTGTTCATTGACGAACTTGCGACATACGATAGAGATGCCTTGTTTGGGATTCACCACTGGCCAGAGAGGCGAAAGCTTTTCTACTGAAGCAGCAGGTTAAATCAAATATAGGGGAAAGTCCAACATCACCAAAGAAATATTCCAATCATATCCATCGCTACTGCAACAAAATGGGACTACTCATACCTTAAGAAGATCATTGTCAAACGTCAAGATGAAAAGGAGTATGAATTCTCTGAAGCTAACTTTCCAAGGTTGACTCTAAACGACATTGAGGACATGTATCTCATTAAAGTCCAAGGGAAAAAGCGTCAATTCTCAACCGATTTACAGCTGGCGTTCATCACTTCTCTTCTCATCTTCATAAGGAGTGTAATAATTCAGGAAAGAGTTGAAGATCTCCAATTGGGTATTGAAAGTTATCAAAAGAAGCTGAACTTGACCAAGCCAGTCCTTAATTTAGACAACATCAATAAGGAGTCACAATATACTTTAATGAAAGAATCTGGATTTGGGTTCATCTACAGAAGTGCCTATCTTCACAACTTCTTCATGGAATTTGAAGAAAATCATAATTTTTGTGATGATACCTTAAAGACGGTTCGTGATAGCTTGGATATTCGCTTGAAGGATCAACCACTATATAAAGGAAAAAGATGGAATGCGGCAGAATTAAGGGATGTTCGTAAGGTCGTTGTAAGGACTGATCAGAGGTTAAAGCGTAGGGATCAGATCAGACGGTTGGAGAGCTATGTAGGAGGAAGACTGAGCTTCCCGATCATATATTCTTGATAATATATGATTTGTTAGTTATACTATGGTTTGTGCACACATGTCAGTATACAACCCGTACCTTGTAAAGAAATGACCCTGAGGTACGCTTCAGTGCCTCAATCCTAATATAAAGAGTGAAAGCTTCTTACTTTTGAGTAGAATTAATCTATTTTTAAATTTTTTCATAATTCTGCTCAAAATAACAAGTATTCCCTCTCGTAATTAAAACCTCAAAAAGTTATTTCACTTATTGAAGGGGAGTATTTGAAAACATCTTTGTTCAAAGTGAAAAGTTCTTGTTGGACTCTCTCCACAAACCTTAAAATTGTCATATTTTAATCAATGTTTCTTCAATAACAACATCGATATGCCATTTATGAGGGGGAGAAAAACTAAATGTGATTAAAAATATGTTTGAGTTAGTATGTGGAATCTCAAATAAGCTCGACTCAAATTTAACCCATGGATTGACGAACTTTAAAATGTCAGTAATCGAAAAGACTTGTCCGGGACGGGTAATAATTTCAAGCTGGCCTAGCCAGTGATGTAAACGTATCTCACAAAGGACTTGTCTGAGTAGAATGTACCAATCCGAGAAACTTTATTTGGACTTGACCAGGTCGGGTAATAATTTCAAGCTCGTTCACTAGTGTTGTAAATGTATCTCGAATCGGTCTAGTTCATTGAAAGTCGATCATTTCAAAAGTGTGAACTCTACCCTCAATGTGCAAATTTAAGTTAAAACAATACAACCACATGTGGAAGGGGAGTATTTCTGAAAATACAAAACTCTCAAATTGTTAACAAAACATGTTTGATAATCATAAATACTTTGAGAGATTTTCAAGAAAAAGGTTTTATGGCAACAGAGGAATAGTCATGGAGTTATAAGGTGACTAAGGATAGGAAAATACGTCTACATGATCTGCCAGAGCCAGAGGGATCTACCCAAGGACAATTCCCATAGTTAGTGTTAGAAGTCCTTAGGTTTGATTGAAAAAAAGAGAATATGAGAAAAGGAGAAAGAAGGAGTTGAAGAATTAAAAAGAAAAGTTAAAAAAAGGGTGAAAAAAATAACCCTCCATATGTTCAAATTAGGGCAGAAAAAAAGGTTCAATTCATATGCTACTGGCTGTCACTAAGATGACACTGGTATTGAATACAAAGACGTCATGGACCCAATGACGCACTGCACTTAACCTTCTAGCCTCTCAAGTTCTCTTAAAAGGACTTGTTTCATTCTTAAGGGAAACCCTGCATAATCTATCGACCTCTTACTACGAGATGTGCTAATATTAAAACAGGAGACATCGCTCCAGTCTCCGACTACTAAAACTAAAAATGCACAAATCGAGTCTAGAGCCACGAGATTCATCAAAAGATCTCCTAGGAACACTAAATATTTCAACACTTGTTTTTCTAACAATAAGAACACAAGTGTAATATCTTAGAGTCCTACGCAAATCCTAGAAATCTGCCAGAACATTTATGAGAGGATTTAAAATTGTGATCCTCAGTGATTGAATGGAAATCTGCGCTGGGTCAACATCAAACAACCACGGGTCATTCGGTAATCCCTTGTGGGTAACGCTTAGTGTTCGCGAGTGGTTTTAAACGGTCTATAGTCGGTAGGTAGGTGATACCTGCGGTGTACTCCATCGGCATTTCTCACAATGACAGAGTGAAGATATTGATGCGGGGACATGCAGGTGACCATCGACTTGATATTCACCGTCCAAAGAGCGCCGACGATGGGATGTTACCTATAAGAAATATCCGAACTCTTATGTCAGGAACTTTATTGCTAACTGTTTACATGCAGGATTGGAGATCTGGAGTTCCAGGAGAGACCATCACCACCACCACTATCATCAATAGTATTCCATCTCCACATGCTCATACCAACATCATATCATAAGACAATTCTCACCAAAGATCAAAGCAACACAAAATTCACAATGATTCTACGTTAAAGTCAAATAATCTACAAAGTTTAAAGACTTGAGAACTATGCAAGAATGAAGATTCAAAGTCAAAAGAAGTATGACAATGTTAGAGAAAGACTGAAAGATACCATTACCTAAGACGTTTATGAAAGGCAGGAAACAACATATGATCACAACAACAACAAAGAACGAAGAACAAAGATACATGAGACGTCAAACCAAATAAGGCAAAGACTGCACATAACACTTACTCTATTGGGGAAGATTGTTGGAAAGACGTCAAGCAACCTTTGATGACCAACCCTTAGGGGGAGATTGTTGGGAATACGTGTAACTATTATCAAGTGTCGGTCATTTAACTATGTAATAGGTTGCTAAGTTATTAGGCTTATATGTTAGTTATTATCACTAGGCTTATGAAGTAAGCCCATGGGCCTATGTAAAAGCCCAAACGAAACATGAAATGATCTAGGAGTGTTGCCCTAGCACCCTCTGCTATAAATACTAGTTGTAAACTCTCTAATTATTGTTGGTTATTTCACTTTGCTAGTAAACCTTTGTCATTCATCCTTGTGAACATAATCGACACTATCCTTTCTCTCATCTCATTTCTATCATTTTTATACTTGTGTTACGAATATCATGGTGACCTAACAGTTTAGGTGTAGCAGAACTTATGATACAACTCAAGAAATGAAATTATATTAGCTTTACTATAAGAATCGATTTTAATATATTTGAAAATTTTATGTTTAGTCAAATAGTAACAGTTGGAATAAATTGAAAGGATTAAAAGTATTCGAGTTACAATATCACTAACCATATTAGTGATGAGCGAGACCATACGTCGATTCTCAAGACATATTGAAGAGCCATTTTGCAGATTAATATTGCCTGATTAATTACATCATAAGTGGGATTTTTCTAGAAGTTTCCTTGAACTTTTCTGGTGTTACAACTATGATCCTTAAACCAGAAAACTATCTTGTTCATGGGGATCTAATTGTGAGTGTTCCTACTGCTGCCTAACTACTTACATAGCCTTTTTGCTGATCTCAATATATATGATCAAATTGACTAAATACATATCACACGGTTTCTAATTGGACTTGCTAAGTCTCAACTCATATTAATCATTTTTTAATGGATGGAAATAGTGATGTTGTTCAAAATGAATTTCAACATGCTGCAACAAAATTAATAAGTTTTAATAATACTTATGTTTCCCTCCTGTTAACTCACTTCTAGTGTTTAACTTAATATCAAAATCTATCTTTAGGACACTGGAGTGATGCTACTGACTTGCTACCTATCTTGGCTTTAGTGCTAGATGGGTCAACAGTAGGGTAGCAAAGTTTTTTATTTTCACAGGTGTCAGTTCTTAAATCCTTAAAACAAAAGGGTATCAAAGGATACATTCATAATCCCCGTTGAACAAAATACTTGCAGGAAGGAGGTACACCATGGTGAATCGGCTTCCAGAAAGTATCAGTTGTGGTATCTATTCTTGGAGGTTAGTCAAAGTTTCACATATCTCTTGGGAACCATTTCTATCATCCCCATCACAAAATAGTCTAAAAATTTAGCGATAACATACTAATTTGTCATTCATCAATCGTGAAGAAATCAATTTAGGAGTAAATAGTTAGGTTGTTTTAGCTAATCTAAGTATTCAAATATATCAAAATTATAGATTTCATGAATGCAAATTTGACCTTAGATGTCAATATTGGAAAACAAAGCGTTTGTGGAAAACTAGAAGGGGGGGGGTTGAATAGTTTTGCCAATTAAAACTTCCTTTTAAACTCTTTAGATCAACTTATGTCAATCTATTTGGATGTGTGTGTTGGATGTTGATAAACAAGCATATAAAGGTAAGTAATGAAAAGATAAGAGTAAGAAGCACAAAACCACAACACGAGTATTTATAGTGGTTCGGCTACAAGGACACCTTCCTTGCCCTACTCCACTCCCCGAGTCACCTACTCGAGAGTTCGTAATCACTACACCAATTTCCTTATGGCGGAGAAGCCTTCACAACGTCGCCTACCCTTTTTTTGGTACTAGGCTAACCACCGGGTTCTTTCACTCCAAGGTGAACCATACCTACACAACGTCGCCTACCCTTTATAAGGTACTAGGCTAAGTACCTAGTTCTTTCACTCTAAGGTGAACTACACCTTCACAACGTCGCCTACCCTTTATTAGGTACTAGGCTAAGCACCTAGTTCCATTGCAATGGAGGAACTACTACCACACTACACCAACGACTAATCCCAAAGGAGATCTACTCCTTTACAACATCATCAAGGATATCAATATCCTTGGATCTAATACTAGTCTATCTTGTACATCAAAACACACCATATCGAATGTACATCTAAGGCACCTTTCACTAATGCCTTTGACTAGATCTACATGACACCTTTCACTAATGTCTTGTGTCTTCACTTCTAGGAACCTTTCACTAATGCTTCTTTGTCTTGACTTCTAAGCACCTACCACAAGTGCTTATCCTATAGACGATAGATACCCTTCACTAATATCTTCGTCTTGACACTTGAGACATCTTTCACTAATGTCTTCAACACTACACTTCTTTGAAGAAAGAAAGGAATCATCAACAAGAAGACTTCAGTAGCCTTGATGACGAGGAAGCATGGCAACTCATGGACTTGAGCTTGCTCGACTTCAAGGGTGGTGATCTTGCCTTTAAGAGGAAACTAAAAGATCACACAAAAATAAAACTACAAACATAGATCTCTTGGATCTGAGGTTAGTGAGTTTTTAACTCAGGGAGAAAGTGTGTTAGAAAGGGGTGAGAAATAATGAAGAAATGGCTCACTATTTATAGAGGACAAATCCTACTGTTCCCCGGATCCCACGGATCCCTACCACAAGGGATCCGGCTAGCACAAAGCTAGGGATCCGTGGAACGCTTCTCTTTGCCCATGGGTATTTTGGTTATGGGTCATGGGTTCAACCATGGATCTTTGGCTAGATACAATGTATCTTTAAGTGCAATGCACTTAGTCACTTGGGTATGGGTTGATCCATGGGTTATGGGTATTATCCATATGTGATATAAGCATGATGTCATGCAATGGGTTATGGGTCAAGATCCATGGGTTATGGGCTTTGGGTTGTACCCAACTACATTCAATGTATTTGCCCAATGGGTTGTGATACTTAAGTTTCTACCCATTTATATTACCCAATATACTACATACTAGTTATGTGTATATTTTACCCAAATATGTAAACACTAGTTGTTGTACTTATGTATTACTTAAATCATAAAATCACTTGTACTTGTTTTAGTGTTTTATGCGAAAATGTGAATATGTTAGAAACTATTAGTTCAAACCATTTACGTATTTTATTTGTTTCGTTAAAATGATTTTGCGTTTGTTATCGACAAAACATTAGAAGATCGTAAAATATAAATAAACGTTTTTACGGCTTATTTGTATTAACAATCTCCCCCTTTTTGTTGATGACAAAACATAAAATTATTTTAAGGAAAAGCTAAAATTTGTAAAAGTTTGAATTTGTAGTTTTTACTTTCTTCTCCCCCTTTTTGTCGAAACAAAAAGTGTTTGAAGGAAAGCAACACATAATTTTTAAGAAATAAAAGTAAAAAGAAATAGAGAGTAAGTAACGGGAAAGGATCTCGTCTTTACTCCCCCTTGACGAGTCCATCCCTATGTAAGGGCGTCAAGAAAATGATACTAATCTAGTTTGTTTGCAAGTAATTTTGCAAACGATTTCGTCTTAGTGATGAATGTGCTCCCCCTTGATGATTGCAATTATGCAAGGGGATGTCACAAAATGTAAACCTAATATTGCAAGTAATTTGCAATGTATTGCTTTGACATAAAGCTCCCCCTAGCTTTAGGATGTCAAAGTCTTCATGTGTAAATTGAATAACTACAAAACAAAGGTTAGAGAGCAAGTAAAATTCACAATTTTCTGCAAATGAGGTTCAAGTTAGTAGAAAATAACTTTCTGTCTCACGGATCCCACGGTTCCCTCCTAGTAGGGATCCGTCTAGGCAATTCTAAGGGATCCGTTTTAGTGCTTATATATCGCAAAGGTGATATAACAAGTAATGTTATCACAAAAATGAGATATGAATACAAAGTAATCATATTCTTAGAAAAATAACAAGTAGCATGTAATTCCATTTAATCAAGCTAGAGTTATGACATACATGACTAAAAAAAAAATAAGAAAATACATGACTAGGAATTTCTAAACCAACTATCGCTTGATGCTAGGACACCACTAAAATCTTCTAACTCGAGTTTTGTTTAGGTTTAATCTCGTCGAAACGTTCGAGGAGATGATAGAACATGAAACGTTGGTCTTCTCGTACTTCATGTATCAAACTTTCAACATGTTGACAATGATAGCAATCTTTGTCATGGCTAGGTAGTGGCGGTGGAAGAAATGAAATGGCTTGATGCGAAGGATCAAGTGAAGCGGCTTGTGGAGCTTCAAACGATGGAGGGATTGGTGGAGGCGCATTTGAGAATGGCTCGACTAAGAATGATGGTGGTGGTAGAGAAGTGTCAACTTCCATATGGTTGGGTGTTTGACTTTGATGATTTCTCATAATCCAAATCGAATTATATGATGGAAACGGCAAAAAGGAAGCCGGATCAAGTGTTGACTCAACACCTTGATTTTGTACCATTATTCCTCCTAATGAGGAGAATGTTGTCGGCGGAAGCGGATGAGACGGCCTAGGAGGCAAGTCCTATAAATTATAGAGGTGTGGTGATGACAGTGGGGATGTAAATGAAATAGCTCTAGGAACCAATGGTGATGGTTTAGTGGAGATGATATTGTTTGGCCTAGGAGGTATGGTGATGTTTGGCATTGGTAGTTTTGTGGGTACTATCCTTTTAGGAATTGGTTTGATTGGATGAGGAAGGATCCTATCATTTGTTGGCTTGACCGGAGATGATTCGGTTGAAGAGATTTCGTGTATAACACGCGCCTTTTTCATGGGTGGTTCTTTGGTGGATAAGTTACTACTTGGGGTTTTCCTCATGATGAGATGATTTTAAGAGGTTTGCAAAGGTTTCTAAAGTGCTGAAAGTTAGGATGAGAGTGATGACTATGGAGGTCCTAACAAAGTGGTTTATAAACCAAGAGATTTGGCAAGTGCATTTAAGCTTTAAGCCACTAGGATTCATTGGAATGTGATGATTAACATGCACAAGAGTCAACTTCAGAGTTTGCACTGATCTAGGAACTCATTTAAGATGAGATGGAGTGTTTGAGTTAGGAAGATGAGTTGAAATGATTGTTTTAGCAAGATTTGACATAAACTGTCACCCGGATCCCACGGTTCCCTCTTCAGAGGGATCCGTCTAGGCTAATCCTAGGGATCCGGCATTCAGCAGTTATGAAAGAGTGGAAATGATGTTTCTAAGATCTAAGACCTATAACATCTTGAGTGTTTCAGTCCTCCTAAGTGTTTTAAATGAACGGGTGCTTAAGTACTTGAAGGTAATGAATGATGTAGCTAACGATTGTCTTTTATTGAAGGATTTGGAACTTTCAAGAGTGCCAATGGATGAGCAAGGATGACACTAAAGATTTAGTGTGTCAATTGAAGCTAAATGATCCTAGAGATCAGGTTGTGACTTAGGATAATGTTTTGGAAAATATCCTAGAAGCTTTGAGATGGGAAAAACTAGAGTTTGATCAACTTTGATCAATTTTGAGGTAAGGATGAATTATGATCAATTTTGCCATAATCGAAAGATTTCTAGACTAAATGTGAGGGATTAAGTAAAAAATGAAGTGTGAGTTTGAGAGCGGAAGAGTAATGGATTAAAAATGAAATGGTAGATCTACAAGCGTCTTAGAGTGTGATCTAGGTGAGTTATGTATGAGTAGGAAAGATCAACCTATCTTGATAAGGACTTAATTTGCCTTAAGACACTATGTTTAGCTTAGTGTGAGGTGTTATAAGGATATGTTTGAAATATAATGCTTGCAATTGCATTTTCTGTTTGCCGGATCCCATGGTTCCCTAAGTGTAGGGATCCGTCTAGCACAATCTTTGGGATCCGCCCATCTCGGCCAGCAGACCTTTACTAAAGGTATGCAATGATCTTCACAATGCATTATATCTCAAGGATAGTCTAAAAAGAGTTCTAATACTAAGATATCAAATGTAAGATGTTTTATTTCATGAAAGAAATTGGATTACATTGATAAAGCACGAGTACAAGAGAATTGATCCAATTTTGGAATACTACTAGGTTCCTTGAGTGTTTTCGCTAGGAGGATCATTATGTGATTGATGAGTGTTGGTGAAATCAAGAATGAAGAAAGTCTTCATGAGAGATATGTTTAGCGGTTCCATCATCTTGTTCACAAGTACGTACAACGGACTTTGAAATTGAGGATGGAAGTGCATAACATTATGATAGAGGCGTGTCAAGAACATTCCATAAGGGATGAGTTTATTCTTGGAGCCTTGAAGATTTGCAATTCGCCTTGCGAAGAAGTAGGCGAGATTGTATGGTTGTTGTGTTAGCTAACAGTACAACATGTGAGCACAACAAGCGGGAAGAATTTCTCGATTTCCCCTAAGGCTCCAAACATTTTCACGTAGGATGAGTGCAAGAGGCTTGTACTCTTCTCGGATATCCCTTGTAAAGATAATGTTTGGATCGGAGTAATATGGTCGAGGTTTGCATATTATGCGATTTAAATCTTCCGGAGAGGGTATGTGTGAACAATATGGACTATTTTCTTCACGAAAGTTGAAGAGAGAATCAAGAGACCAATCTTCGGTGAAGGCACATTGTCCATGATTTGGAATCCGGAGGATGTGAGCAAAATGCCCAAGGGTTAGAGTAAACTTTTGGTTTTTGATATAAAACCAAAGAGATAGAGAACGATCCTCGTTACGAACGAGTTCGAATTGACGGAAGAATCCCAATGTAGATTAACAACACAAAGTAAATGTCTCCATATGTGAACTTCA
>OU343216.1:63187841-63247876 GCA_910596185.1 Chrysanthemum makinoi | reverse complement strand
ACTCTTTTAATCATTGGTTGTGGCTACTTTTGGTTTATGAATAAGCATGACTATAATGTAACATTTACTTTTTTGCCCAATTTTTAAATCTCACACGACCCACACACCAATGACTTATTACCCTCGATATAAAACACTTTGTATTAACCTAAACCTACCAAATTTTGCACGCCTCTTCTTTGTCCATTTCATTTCAAAACTGAGCCACCATTTTAATTTCCTCTCTTCTCTATCAAACTATCAACTCAAACTTAGCCACTCCTCTTTTGTTTCTTCTAACAATGATTCGAACGTAACCAAAAATAAGGAAAAGAAGAAAACTTTTAAGGAAGTGCTAACTTGGAAACCGATTGAAACCAAACATTCTAACACTTCCAATTGGTTGCACGCTCTTCCTACTATTCACGAATGTTTTTGATAGAGAAGAGAATCCAACCATTTTTAACCTATGGAAGTGTTTGTTCGAATCACGGAAACAATGAAGATATATTGTTGACTAGTGGAGTTGATGATAAAAGGAGGCTAAGAAAAAAAGTGATCCGAGAATTTGTATATAATTGTGTTTATGATTTATTTAGTGTAAAAAAATTGTGTTTATGATGATTGTACCTGTAGCTTCATATCTTGTGTTAATTATATGTATTGCATTAAAATTTTGGTACATTAACATGGAGTAGAGAGAAGTTTTAGATTGTATTTGTACCTTGTGCTTAGGTAGTTGTAACAATTTGTGATGGGGTGTTTTAAATTATGTATTAATTCTATGTAAGAAGTATTAATTATTGAGTTTAATTTGTGCTTTACATACTTGTATATTTTTTACTTTTTGAAATTTGGCTATTATATACGAAAGCACAACCGCCAAATAGCGGCCGGCTAGAACACAACAAGATTACACCCAATCAAAATTACACCATTCTTTCCAACTAATCGAAAGCAACCTTTGATCTATTACTATACCATAAGAAACCTAACGACCACATCTTGAAAATCTTGTATGTGCTTAAAATCTAATTTAAGAAATTTTAAACTCATAAATAAGAGAGAGGGTCATCCTTACATTATAAGTAGTATAGATAGATAAGGCATTATATTAAGTTAATCTTTCATTATTACACATGTTTTAAATCTTGTTTTCTGTTGACAATTAAACTAGAACGAATACTTGTTAGTTTCAGAACATATATTTGTGTAGTTTTAAAAGAATTATTGTTATGCTTAAACTAAATACTCGTTTCCTAAAACGATACTCATCCTTTTCAAATGAAACATTTTAATAATGTGCTTAATATATCCACTTATGAAAATACTATTGCAAGTGGGGTTTTATGTTGATAAAGTTTGATAAATAAATACACTAAGCTATAGAAATACACAAAGGCTATGTTGAGCTTTAGGGCTTAAATGAGGCTTATCGGCGTAGCTTTTAAAAAAAGCTCCTACAACAATATAAGTCGCTTTGTTATAGAGCTTATGGAAGGGCTTATAAAATAAGTCTGCTTAAAACTTTAGCCCCATAAAAAGTGCTAAAAACTTTTAAGCCCGGGCTTTTGAAGATAAAACATATTTATCCACAAAAATTTCTAAAATATACAAAAACACATTTAATTATGTCTTTTTAAGTAATTTTGCAATAATAAGCCCAAGTCCATTTGCCAAACAAGTTTATGAAATACAAATTTCAGTTTCAGCTTACAATATAAGCTACGACCCCACCCCATTTCGGCCAAACATACCCAAAGTATTTCGCCTTAAGGGTCAAAGGGTTGCACCGCAGGTGTCAAGGGCCAACACCTCTGTTGGTCCCGCCTATTTGTCGCCAATGAGTTACTCGCTTTTTCACCAAAATCAACCGACGAATCGCTGGCCAACAATCATGACCGGGATCAACCGCTTAATTGTCGCCTGCTTAATAGCATATGTTTGGTCCGATTACAATTACTTAAAACAAACAGTCTTTGATGTCTTCATGCTTCTTAGAAATAGTGCTTTATGTCTTATACCTAATAGAGATTTTGTAACATTGACAATAAAGACCAAAATACTTTATTTGAAAAGTAAGTTATGCATGATTCAATCAAATATCCATCCAAAGCATTCTAATTATGTATATATCTAATCTGAAACTAGAGTTAACTAACTTTTATTCATGTTGTAGACCTGACTATTTTGTTCAAAGCCGCGATTTAGTTCAATGCTGTTCCATTTTTGTCCATGCTTAATCGAGCAATTGAATAAGCGTAAACAATGCGAAACGACGTTATCGCTTAGTTCTTTAAAGATCTTTGCAACATTTGCAACGCAGTCTTTTCACCGCTAGTCTTAAAAAAAAATTCTAAAAAAAAATTGAAAAGAAAATTCTAAAATAAAATTCGAATATATTCAAAAGAAAACTTTTTTTTCCAAAAATTCTAAAGAAATATTTTTTTCTCTAAAAAATTTCGAATATATTCTTAAAAACTTTTTTTAAATTCTAAAAATATATTCTAAAAAACTTTTTTTTCCCGAAAACTTTTTTTTCCTAAAATTTAATATTTAAAAAAACTTTTTTTTTTTGAAAAATTCTAAAATATATTCTAAAACTTTTCTAAAATTTCAAATATATTCTAAAACTTTTTTTTTAAAAATTTAAAATATATTCAAAAAAACTTTTAAAAATGTATATACATTGAAAAACGCTTTAAAATTATTGAAAAAATTTGAAATATATTCTAGAAAAATGTATATACATTTAAAAACGCTTTCAATGAATATACATTTAAAAAAAGTTTTTTAGAATATATTTAATTTTTTTTAGGTATATACATTGAAAAACGCTTTTTAAAATGTATATACATTGAAAAAAATTTCGAAAATATATTCTTTTAAAAAAACTTTTTTTAAAAATGTATATACATTGAAAAAACGCTTTTTTTAAATACATTTTTTTCCTGAATATATTTCAATTTTTTCTATATATTTTAAAAACGTTTTTTCAATATATACATTTTCAAAAAAGTTTTTAGAATATATTTTAGAATTTTTTGAAAAAAAAGTTTTTTTAGAATATATTTCAAATTTTTTTTTCGAATTTTTTTTTTTATATATTTTTAGAATTTTTTTCAAAAGTTTTTTAGAATATATTTCAATTTTTTTCGAAAAAAAAGTTCTTTTATTTTTCTTAAAAAGTTTTATTTTTTGAATATATTTCAAATTTTTCAATTTTATTTTAGACTTTTTTTTTTCCGAATTTTTTAGAATTTTTTTAAAGGACTAACCTGACCGAAGGACTAACACAAATGTTGCAAAAGATCTTTGGTGAAAGGACTAACGCTGTAAACGTGAACATAAAGGACTAACGCTGCAAACGACTTAACCAATCTAATCTAGAAAAACCAAAAGTGGAACCAAACTATGCATTTTGACTAAAATCGCAACTTTTGAACAAACCAAATGGTTAATCCATGGACAAACTACGCTTAATTCAAAATGTAGTTAACTCTAAAAACTATAATTACGTATATATATCATTCCTAAACTTTAAATACTTTAAAAATGTCAAATATGTTCAAATGATTACTTTATTAATTTTTTTAAACCCAAAAATACATGATAAATATAGTTTGAACATGAAATATCCATTATACATCTTTCTACAACAATCAAAAAAATTAATTATTTCTATTTCCATTACTAGTTTTGGCTCACGTAACGTTTTCTACGAATTGTAATCTTCTTAATAATTTTAATTGATGTAATTGTAATTTAATCGAATGAAGTTGTAATTGTAATGTATCAGTAATTAAATTGATGAAATCATTAACGTTGTATTACTTTAACGTGAATGTATCCAAATTTTTATAAAACTTAAAAAGCTAATATAATAACGACATATAATAATAAATAGTAATAATAATAATAATAATAATAATAATAATAATAATAATATAGTAATAAAAAAGAAAATTATTAATAAAAATATAATAATAAAATAATAAAATAATAATAATAAAATAATAAAAATATAATATTAATAATAAAAATAAAATAATAATAATAATAATTATAATAATAAAATAATAATAATTAAAATAATAATAATAATAATTAATAATAATATAATAAATAGTAATAATAAAAAATTGATACTTAATAATTAATAATAATAATATTAAAAATAAATAAAATAATAATAATAAATAATAATAATAATACATTATTATTATTATTATTATTATTATTATTATTTAATTAATTATTATTATACTTATAAATAATAATAACAATAACAAATAATAATAAATATAATAATAATAATAATAATAATATTGATACAATTATAATATTATAATAATAATAATTAATAAAATAATAATAATAATAGTAAAAAATACTAAATAATAATAACAATAATAATAATAATAATAATAATAATAATAATAATTATAATAATAATAATAATAATAAACAATATTACTTAATAATATTATAATAATAATAATAAATAATATTATAATAATAATAATAAATAATATTACTCTAATAATAATAATAATATTAATAATAATAATAATAATAATAATAATAATAATAATAATAATAATAATAATAATAATGATAATAATAATAATACTTTTTAAATAAAATAGTAAATAAAAATCATAAATTTAATATAAAATAATTATTAAAAAAATTAATTATTTATTTAGATATTTATATATAATATAAAAATAATTATTATAATTATTAATTATTTTAAAATTAAATATAATAATAATAATAACCATGAAAGATAAACACCGATATTTAACTAAAAAATCAATTACAACACATTCCTTCAAGTTTGCTATGAATCCAATTACATCACCTGACGAATTGGCTGTAATTCAATTAATTACAAAACCAAACACATGATAAATGTAATTCGAATTACAATTCCATCCATCCGCCAACCAAACAGGATCAGAATGTAATTCATTACAATTACAACATATTACATCAATTTCTTCAACCAAATGCCCCTAAATCATGAAATTAATTTAGCTTTTGATAAAGGCACTACTTTTGTTTAATGAGATGCATCACTTGTTTGTTTTATTTAGTGCACTATTTGGTTGACATATATATTTTTAATTTTGGGCAAGTAAAGATGAATCAATGAACATTAGATAATAATATTTGTTTTGAAATCCAAGCACAATTACATGAAAAAGAATCCGACGAAATAGAGTATTATGATGTTGTAAGAATCTGACCGAATGGAGTAAAGTACTTTTTTAACGGTCAAATATATATAAGACAAAACTACTAGCAAGATGCTAGGAGCAAAGTATTATGATATTGTAAATAAGGGTATGATGGATAATTTATTATTAAATTATATTAATCATATATTTTTCGGTTTTAAATATATGTAAAATAAGTATTTGAATATACATGACATTTTCAAGATTTATGAAACATACACGAATTACTAGACTTTAGAGGGATATATACATTTGCCCCAAACGTATTAGGGTAAATAAGGCATTATACTACGTAAATCTTTCATTATTACACATGTTTTAAATCTTCTTTTTTTGTTGACAATTAAAGTAGAACAAATAGAGCACTTGTTAGTTTCGTAACATCTATTTGTCTAGTTTTAAAAGAATAATTGTAATGCTTAAACTAAATACTCGTTTCCTAAAAAGATAGACATCCTCTTCAAATGAAACATTTTAATAATGTGCTTAATATATCCACTTATGAAAACAAGGCGAAGATCTCGCGTCATTGCAAGACGGCTTCCACCAAGATACAATTAACGATATGCGATATTGTAAGTGTTTCAGAACCTCGAGATCATCAAAAGAAATTGATTACTAACCTCAGATCATCATCAATATCCGATTTTGCATATCCATTATTTCTGCTTTCCTTCCGTTGTGAAATACAAACTTGTTTTGGGTTGTTTATATAGGTGAAATACTAAATATTGAAAAACAATTTTCCGCCCATGAAACAATGAAATGGTTTACGCAATGTGAAAATGGAAATACATTGAAGTCAAAATTGAATAGTTACAATGCAAAGATATCATGCAACAAATACATTGAAATCAAAATAAATACTTTCCATGCAAAATTAACATGCAAGAATAGTTGCCAAAGAAACATGAATTTTGCCCATGCTATGCACTTTTCACTATTTAACTTTTTCAATATTGACTTGTTGATATTTTCTTATTTTATGTAGTAAAGATAAAGATAAAGATATAGATATGTATTCATTAGTATAAATAATTAGACAAAGCAAACAAATGTGCTATGCATTAATCATCAAATGCTTCAATCTTGATCACTGATTCGTATGGAAATTGTTGTAATCCATCACTCTTGTTATCTTGAAATCACCCCATCAAAACTAAAACCATTATCGTATCAAGTTTTCACACCCACCATACATGAGTATTTTTATTCTTCCGAAACATTCAATCAGGCTAAATCATATTATGTCCCATGCTCATCATCACCTCATCGTTTTTATTTAGTAGTGTGGATAATTTTGTGTAGGGATTGTGATAAGAATCAACTGATATTAACTAAATGTTAAGAGCAGCTATATACCAAAATGATAAATGAAGCTAGCATTTATTGAAGAAAGATATCGTAAAAAATTAATTCATCATAATTAGCCGCCAACTAAGAATGTAGTAACAAAAGAAAGTCTAGAAGACGCTATAAACCAAGTAATTGTGTGTTTAAAGTTTTTTGAAAAATTACACCGCTTGGTCCCCCCGTATTGCCTTCATATTTCCAAAGTTTCTTTTACCAAGTCGCTTTTAATTACACAAGAGATAATTTATTTTGAAACCTCGCGACTCATTTACCCCTATTTTGATGCATAAAGTAGTACGCTATGTTTTATCCGTTAGTCCTTTCGCATAATAAATTCTTGTTATCTTAATCTTTTATTTTAAATTTATAGCTTTTCCCAAGCAATTTCCATTTATAAGTTACGCCATTTTTACGTTTTGTCCTGCTTTTATCCTGCTTTCCGCTTCGCTTTATCCTCCGCAAAAGATCCTGCCATTCGTTGATCCGGATCCATTGATTGGCGACCGAGCGATCCGTTTGTTACGATGCGGATTGTTGTCCGTCAGTTTTTGTTCATTATCCTCGAGCCGAAGCGATTCGTTATTCCGACTGTTTTTTTCACGCATCTGTTTGACGAAAGATGGCGTGGAAAAAAGGAAGAAAAGGAGGCTGAGAAAGAAAAGGAGGAAGGAATGGAATGGAATGGAATGAAATGGAAGGAATGGAGGAATAAATGAATGGAATGGAATGGAACGGAATGGAATGGAATGGAATGGAACGGAATAAAATGAAAATGGAATGGATACGTAAAATGGAATAAAAGGAGAAACGGAAATGGAATGGAAAAAATGAAAAGGAAAAAAATGGAATGGATAAAATGGAACGGAAGGATAAAACGGACAAAACGGACAGATAAAAAAAATGTACAAAACTATAAAACTGGACAAAACAGTAAAACGGATCTAAAACATATAAAACACGAAAAGGATAAAACGAAAACTAACGAAAACTAAAGCCGGGGAAATGATAAAACGAACTAAAACGGATAAAACGACAAAACGTAAAAAATCAAAGCGGTAACTATTATTAACGGAGGGACTAACTGGGGAAAACTATATTTTAAAAAAATAAGGACTAACGTGCAAAATTTATTAAGGACTAAATGCGAAAACACTTAACGGATGCACTAACGCCCATCCAAAATAGGGACTAAATGAGTGCAAGGTTTCAAAAATAAGTATCTCCGTGTAATTAAAACGACTTAAGGACTAAACTTGAAATATGAAAGAAACCATGGGACCAAACGTGTAATTTTCTTTTAATTTAATTAGCTAAGATAATTAGTTGATCATTTTAAGTTTCACATTTTCCTCTCATTCTAACTATTTTCAATTCAACATTTCAACATTCAATATTTCACATTCCACTTTGTCATTTTTTCCATTTTATATAAGTATATATAGATACTCATCATTTATTGACAACTGCATTATAGTTGTCATTTTAGGTTTATAGCAAGTGGGGTTTTATGTTGATAAACTTTGATAAATAAATACACTAAGCTATAGAAATACACAAAGTATATGGTGATCATGACATAAAAGAAAATGCTATGGTTGTTACTTGTTAGTAGCACAAAATATTTGAACTTAAGTTAAAGGAAAGGGGATTTTGAATTGTCGTCGATAGAAAGAGAGGGGGCAGTGAACGAGGACCCTCGCGTTGGTGTCTAACAGGGACCGGAGATCGTTGTTTAGCAAAGCATCGCAGAAAGGACTCGGAAGTTATTTGTAAAAAATATCTAATGCCTTTATCTGTTTAAGTTCAAATTTCGCTTTATTATTGACACATATATTGAAGTGTATATGGTTTCTCCTAAATATAAGTGGTCGATAAGGGTCCCAATGGCCTAGCATAGAAAGGGGTCGGGAAAAGAACCCGGCCTCCTATTTTTACTTTGACGTTATGGGCAAGGGTCCGGCCGATTTGACTGGCTTTTGCTTTTGGATAACAAGAATGAGAGCTTCTCTGAACTTTACAGAATGAATTCAAAAGTTAGATTCATAATTTCTTAGTTAAACCTGGAAATTGCTTATGTGATAGATATACCTCAAATTTATAGATTTAATAAAAAAAAAAGTTTAATATACATGACTATATATTAAGACTGGAAAAGAAAATAGTGCAAGGTGCACTTCATTAAAGGAAGTTGCTTTTTAATTGTTAATATCAATGGACATTTGAAAGAACTAAAAGGTAAAAAGAATTGGAAAAAGGTAAGTTTATGGTAATCTTATATAACATGCAATTTGCTTTTAGATTGCTAGTTGTTTTCGACGAGGCCACCAAAAGGACCACCATTTAAACCTCATGATATAATCATTTCAAATCTACTTATATTGTAATTTAGCTACTGGTATCTTTTTCATTTCTTATTTTACAAAAGGTGTAGATAATTTTAATATTTTGACGGTGTCTTTTGGTACCTGCTATTTTTCACCCCACAAGAATAATTTGAGCCGAAATGGAAACACTGACCCTTTATCTTTTATTCCACAAAGTCTCCTGCTCAAAAGTTTTCATGAAACGAGACTATCTAAAGCCAAATGTAATAGAACTCGTATCCACAATTGACTCAAACAAGAGAACTCTATCATTGAACTAATGCTCCAAAGTGGTTTTAGTTTCTTAATAGATACAATTATTCATTTGTAATAACACTAGCTCTAATAACTAAACGCAACTCATTTGATTTATATTTATATTATTAGAAGTAGTGTTTATTACTTTATTATGAGACTGTTTGCAACAATTACGTATAACATTCCGCACAAATATATGCTAGCACCAGAGGTGAGCACGGTCCGAAGCCGGACCGACCAATCAAAATAAAACCGAACAAAACCGATTTGGCTCAAAATATTGAACCGACCGGACCGTGAATGCCGGTCTAGCCCGGTCGGCCCAAATCCGATTCATTTATATATTATGCTCAACCTTAGCTAGCATAGACATTGTTTTTTGTTTTTGGAGTTCATACTAAAAATGGGGTCTCAAAGTTACGTAAAATGCCGTAAACATTATTGTATATATATAATGTTAGTTACAATAAAAATCTAAAAGTACAAAATAGTTATATAAACAAACTTCCATATAGTGTTGTGGCCAAATAAAACTATTGATTAATTGTACTTCAATCAAGGTCACGAAATGAAGGAAATCAAAGGAAGAGTAAACCCTAGACTTTCGAATTAAAGCAAAAAAGATATATTATTTAAACACAAAACGTACAATATAACTTTACCCACAATCATCCTATTTTTTGAAAGAATGTTGTCGTTTTGTTTTAGGGTTTTTCTGGTGAAAGTGAAAGTTTGTGTAGAAAGTTGGTGAATGGAAAGATGCAAATGAAAATGGAATTATATTGTGCTTCAATGATTACAACCCATGCTCCAACATTTCAATCTATAGTAGTATAGTTGTAGTACCCGGCAAATCTCACATTGGCTACTTGGAGAGACGCTGTTCATAAGATAATATTCGCTTTACGATGACATAACCTGGCAGCTAAACATGCTCATTTGAAAGAAGACTGTATGAATGACTTCGGAAGTCTTAATAATGAGGCCACAAAACAAAGCCGTAAGCACGGAAGAAAATCGGATAATATTGTGGCTTTGAGGACGAGATATTACAAATGTCTTATGTATTTTATCTTTCCAAGTATTTAACCTTGCTAAGGTCCCGAGGTACCCAAAATCAGTCTCTATCATCGAGCAAAGTTATATGACTGTTAACATTATGTCTCTCTCATATTTCGACCTGGTCGATTCAAGATTGACCTAATTCTTACACTAAAACATTTTACATGATCTTTCACTTGCCAAGTTTGTAGATCGAAGTCACTGGCCATTTGAATCATATACCAAACCTAGAACTATAGAAATATTAAAGATGATCTCTTCGCAAAATCAATAGTTCAAAATCTAAAATTTAAATTTTCTTTAGTTAAACAAATGATGATCTAAACATCATTAACTAATTATGTCGGGTTTTGTAGACCTGTTTGACTACCTTTTTCATAAATTTGGACCACATCAAAAAAGTAGCTTTTGCCTTAAAATTGGGCTAGCTTTAGCTTTTTGGTAATGTAAAATGACATTCTCCTCCTTAAGATCTTGATACACATAATTACAGTTTAAAGATTACTTGTGATTATATATTTATATTCGTATCAATCAGATCGAGTTTGAATTGCAATAACTTGTGAGTTCGAGTATATTGTGTACCCACGTAAGTGTTTCGTTAAGTTTTGGAGTTAACGAAAGAGTATATATATTGAAGAACGAAAATGATGTAAGTAGCCATTATGTGAGTTTTCGGCTGCACGTAACCAATAATCATGCATTTGCTTTTCGAGAATTCTTCAATCAAAATAATCTAGGCTTTTCTACTTTGGCTTATTGCTAGAAGAGACATGGTCGGGTCGGACCGCAAAATTATTGAATCATTCATGACATGTTAACAAAATTCAACCACAAAGAGTAATAATACATCATTTATGCAGGACGAATTTTAATTCGAAAGTGCATTGCAAAACGAAAACTAATGTTCAGTTGTACTAAACTTGCTCTTAAAAAATATATAGATTTCATGTACAATGAGATTATTTGAATCTATTCGACTCTATGTAGCTCTGCTCGTGCATAATGCTGATCCGTTATAGACTAGTTCATCGCTCCCTAATTAAGAGATCACGAGAAAAAAATTGTTGCATGTACGAATTTCACCATAGACCACATCCATATCTCTCATAAGAACTTGTCTATCGAAAATAAAAATAAAGTATTTGTGACAACAAATTTGAAAAACTAAAGGTGCGCTTTGGCATGCAGGAAAGTAAATCAAGGAATGAAAGAATTTTCATTCCAATAATGATGTTTGTTAAAACTTTTGACTTTCAAACTGGAAATGATATACAAATATCTTTTCAGACTGAGCAATACCAGATGGGTAGGATATGATAGTTTCATATCCGGCTCACATTTATTTTCTCATTCCATCCTTATACCTAAACTCATACCGCATCATGATGGCTATAACAAACCAAAATGCACCGTAACTATAATATTATGAACGTAAACCAAAACTTGGTTAATATATGATTTTTGAAACAAAAGTCAGTAATGGGAATGGAAGGTTTCAAACCAAGTACAGTTGTGAGTTTGTGACATAGAGATGAAAATTAAAAATCATTGGAGAGTGGTTGCTGTGTGTTACATCTCAAAATTTATGTGGTATAGACATCATCTTCATATCTTCACATTAACATATTTCAAAGACTCATTTTTTAGTATTAAATGCAATTTTGTGCATGGTTAACAACATGCATTGATGCACATGGTTTTGTACTTGTAAGTTTACATTTGTAAGCTCTATAATGAATGATTTGTAAATCTGTCTAACTTAACCCGAATCTGTTTAGACCCGCTTTTCAAAGACTCATTTTGACCCTAGTACTTGACTCGTCCGTTTTGCCACGTTATTACAAAACAACCAAAACTATTTCAGCTTATATGCTAAAACACCTTTGTAAATAATGATGCCATCTATATCCACCGGCGAGATGGGAGAGGCGGTGGGCACGTGTCTTCCCATGCTAGCGAAAAAAATGATTGTGTAAATTCTTTTAAAATATTTGGTAATTTTTTGTAATTTGACTCTCTACCAAATTGATTAGATGTAGTTTATAAAATTTATTAAAGTTGCCTCATCGACTATAATAAATGATTTTAAATATGTCTAATGTACCTGTTAAAGACCGTGTTTCTAAGACTCATTTTTACCCTAGTAACTGACTCGTCCGTTTTGCCACGCGAATTATAAACACAGCCGAAAACTGTTTCGGCTTATATACTAATTAAAAAACACCTTGTAAATAATGATGCAACTTACATAAGCTAGTAAAATATATTTCATGCTCCATGAGTAAAACTCATAACAGTTAAATAAATAATTTTCCAACATTATTTGAAAACGATGGTCATGGATATATATACACATTATAGTAAGCAAACACCATTTAAATTTGCCATGTGTTATTGCTTCAAATCTTTAATATAATCAATATCAATATTATTATATACACATCACCTATTCACCTCTATATATACCTTTGCCTCATACTTTTTGTTTACACAACTCATACCAATGGAGCAAGACCTCGACTCACCACCAAACATATGGTTCCAACCACCATTAGCCATCCCTCGACGTCGAAAACCGCCCATCGACCCGGTCATTCTCATAATACTAATCCCAATTTTAGTACTTGTTTTTTGTTTTTTCCTGCAACCTTTTTTGACACACACGCCACACATACTCAAAACTGCGTCTGAAGTCCACATGGGATTCCTTGAATATTTTCCTTGTTATTTTCGCTATTCTTTGCGCGTTTTGGCACGAAACGACGAGGTTTCGGGAGCTAGTGAAGGTGTAATTGAGGCTACCAGTTTTGTAGTAGATAGTAGTAGTGTTGTTAGTGCTAGTGTGGATAGTTCGGGTCAAGATTTCGGGTATTCGTATACGAAAGTGGTCTCGGATGGGTTGAGAAGGAGTAGCAGTTCGTACCCGGATTTGAGAAATGAGTCTGGTTGGGGAAATAACGGCGAAAATGTACCAAACCGATATTACGACGATTTCGACGTGTATAACTCGTCTCCGATGACTAGATATTACGGGAGAACACGTCGGAATGAACTTGATCCGGTTGAGTATTCAGATGTGAAGGAGATTGTTGTGGATACGGTGGTTCCGGTAGCGGAGGCGGTGGTGCCTCCGCCACCTCCTCCGCCGCCGCAGCGGGAGAGTCCGAAGAGGCATTCGTTTCGAAGTGTTGGAAGAAATATTGAATCTGGTGAGTTTGAGAAAGTTAGAACTGAGCCTCCTCCACCGCCGCCTCCGCCACCGCCAGCGGTGGCGGAGACAGCGGTGAAGGTGCATTAGCCACGGCACAAGCATAAGAAGCTTGAGCGAAAAGTTAGCGACGCAACAAAGGAAATAGCTACGGCTATTTCGAATATATCCTCGTTGTATTACAACAAACAAAAGAAAAGAAAAAACAAAAGGAAGATAAAAAGTGAATCGAACAGTTCGATTCATCTCCACCGTCCGTTCATTCTCTATGAATTAACGGACGAAGAGCCACGTCACTCATTTATACCTCCGCCACCTCCACCTCCACCGCCTCCTTTCAAATTTCAAAACCTTTTCAAAAAGAAACATAAAAAATACATTCAGTTTCACCTACAATTTATCCCCCACTACCACCACCACTGCCACCACCACCAAACTCTATTTTCAACAACATATTCAAAGGCAACAAAAGCAAGCGCTTTAATTCCAATTCAAATCCGTCCTCAATTATGAACAATATGTTCAAAACCGGAGCGAGGAGTAAACGGTTCATTTCAACGCCGCCACCACCACCTCCACCGCCACCACCAATGACTCCGCCACGATACACAACACATGCAAGATCAAAGAAATTATCCGCGCGTGAGAGTCACGCGCCACTGGAGGATCGTAACCGTAGGTCAACAAGCAAAGGCAAACCGCCTTTACCGACTAAAACAAACTATTACGAAAGAGAAGACTTTTTACCGAGCGGTTCACAGTCTCCAATACCAATGCCGCCACCTCCACCACCGCCATTTAGAATGCCGGCGATGAAGTTTGAGCTTCGTGGTGACTATGTTAGGATACGGAGTACACATAGTTCGGTGTGTAGTTCACCTGACCGAGATGACGTGGCATCGATTATATCGGACAAAGGAGATTCAGTTGGGCCTAATTTGGGGCCCGGTGGCCCATTTTCCTAGCCCAGATGTTAATGCTAAGGCGGATAGTTTTATATCTAGGCTTAAGGATGAATGGAGGATGGAAATGAATAAAAAATCGGCCTAAAAAGCCCATTAAGAACCCCAAATGACGCTCGGTTGGCGTCGATGAACTCGTTTAAAGCAAGTACGATCCTAGACAGACATGTGACACGCCTACTGTTTACTAGAAATCGTAGATATATGAGTTTGTACATGGGACACGTCTACTGTTTACTGTTTACAAAAAATCAGATATATGAGATTGTACATTACGCGATCGGTTTAGTATATTACACGACTTGGATATGCACTCGGATAGACTTTAGAACATGTTGTTAATGTGTTAGCCGTCACGAGCTTTTGTATTTGGCTAAAGTTTTTGTGTTAATGATGTGACTTAATATAATAAAGAACATTAAAAAGTTGGTTTAGCATTCACACGTCTGTCTTAATGAAGTGCTACCCACACTTGTTGATTTCGTTGATTAGATTAATTAGGTATAGGTTAAGTAAATGATTAGTTTTAAACATTAATTGTCTAGTAGAGTTGTTATCATGGAGTGAATGGTTGAGATGTCTATTTCATATAAGGGATTTCAACTTTGAGACATAAGTATAAAAATATCACATTCATAGACAAAGGCCATAACCAAAATCTACAATAAAACAGTTAAAGGAATCAAAACCAAAACGGAACCCACTCGAATAAAATCGAACCAAATTTGTAAGCTTATGGAATTTGCCAAAATAAGTAACTCAATTAAATATTTAATTTTTGGTTTGGATATGGTTTTGACAAAATGAATAACAAACAACAACATATATATATTTTTTATGTATTTACATAAAGAAAATCATTAAAACTCTTTCCTAATATAAATATAGCATTTTTAAGCTTGAATTTTTTGTTGTTGCTAAAAATATGGAGTATGTAATTAACTAAAAAATACTGTGATAAATTATGTAACGGTTTTTCGTTAGATTTAATCCAATTTAAAATCGGTTTAGTTCGTTTTTGATTTTACAAATTTTTTTTTAACCGAATAAACCGAACAACCCAATAACCATACCGATCAACACCCTAGTACGCGTTGATTGTTGTATAGATTTGCTTTACAGATTTAGAAAGTAAACTTGATGTTACATAAAGAATGATCAAAATATGATAAAAGCAAACAACATTTTTAGTTGTCATTTTCCGGATATATAACAAACGTTAGGTTAGGTCATAAAGTTTTTATAGATGTAAAGGGAGAAAGTGAATCTAAAGGAAACTTAAAAAAACATTCATCCAAAAAATGAAGTCATTGTATACAAAGAGCAACAATGCCTTGTTGGGAAGATTGCTTTTTGTCACTTTTGAACCATTTAGAAGTAAAGCATTATAATGCTATGGCCCTCTCTAACCTAACATGCTTTTAAAGTGCTCATATTTTATGTTCCAATTTTTGTGATCATTGGTGTTTAATTATGTGTGTTGGAGAAATTAGATACTTTGTGATTTTCGCGGCAAAAGTTCATCATGAATGCAAATATCTTCATCTTTTATAAAGGATGATAATTCGATATTTGAGGTGCTTTTGGTGTTTTTGGTGCTTTTGAGGTAAATGATATTATATCGTAGCTTTTTTTATGAAACACGAAATAAGTTCCCTTAGCTTTAACATGTGAAATGATTTGTGATGAAGTTATGGGAACGAAAATGTGAACACTCTTTCAATTGCGACGTGCTAGAAGTGGCAAAATAAGAACAACGAAGTAATATAAACCATGTCGATTTAAATCGACCATTACACATTTTTTTTACACCAATTTTTTGGGTCCGTGACAAGAAAGTGCTATTTGGACTCGGCCCAATGGGCTAATTCTACATTGTTTCTACTGCACCATTCTATAAAATCTGGGTCGTCTTTTGGTTCCTCTTGATATGAGTACGAATAAATTCTAAGTGACATGCAAATTTCCCCTTGGTAAGTTTATGATTGTAAGACTGAAATAACTTAAAGAAATTACCAAACAAGATCCATAATAACAATCTACAACATAATTCAGAACAAGAAAAAGAAACATAAAAAGTTTCTTAAACTTTATGACTTATGACTACACATCATACAAAATCGATCAAGCTAGCATTAAGTTACCGATACACGCATGTTCATCCAAAGTCGATCATCCACTGACAATAAATCGTGGACTTGGCGCATTGTTGGCCTTTCCTGTGGGTTGTAGTTCAAACATGCCCGTGAGACATTTAAAATTGAATGAGCTAGTTTCTCAACTAGAGATGATGGTGGCGAACCGCCTATCACCTACATTGGCTAGCAATAGATCATCGGTAGACAATATTGGTAGAGATGATATAAGTTCTCCAAGATGCTTTCCCATAATCACTTCTAGTGCAACAACTCCAAAACTATATACATCACATTTCTCTGTTGCCACCATCGTATAAGCAAGCTCTACATGGAAAAAGAAAATTGTTATGTCAGAATTCAGATCATAATTAAATATAACATAGATAAATCTGAAACTTGAGAAGAAGTACGTATAGATAACTTTAAAATATATGGTATGTAGTTACCTGGCTTAATATAGCCATAGGTGCCTACAACAGCAGTCCAATTCGATGAATCCATCTTTAGAAGCTTTGCTGTTCCAAAATCCGAGATATGTGCCTCATAATCAGAATCGAGAAGGATATTAGCAGCAGAAATGTCTCTATGAATTATAGGTGGTGTGCAATCATGGTGCATATAAGCCAAACCATTCGCTACAGCCCTAACAATTCCTACCCTTTTCAGCCAATCCATTTCCTTTGCTGTGATATCGCTACTTAAGAGCGATTTTAGACTTCCCTTCTCAAGATATTCGTAAATTAAAAATGAGTGACGAGCATGGAAGCAATATCCATAGAGTTTAACTATGTTTCTGTGTCTTATGTTTGTTAATGCTCGTACCTCATTTAGGAAGCCTATATGATCGTTATTCTCAGATGATGAATGAAGTTTCTTCACAGCTACTAAATTGTTGGGTTGTAACTCAGCTTTATACACAGTACCGTATCCTCCCATCCCAATACAATATGTATCATCAAAATCATTTGTTACCTTGATGATTTCATCATACATCGCCTGTCCATCGAAACTTGTAATTGAGAAAAATTTGCCAACTTCTTCGCCTGATGGTATCTGTGGAGAAGTTCTCTTTCTACGTCGATAAGCAATGAGGCCACACATGAATAAACCAAGTAAAAGAGCCGCAAAAAGTGGGACCATAATTACAAGGATGAGCTTATGATGAACATGATTGTTTTTCTTCGTTATCTTCTGACTTTCACAAAGTTCCAAACCTGTAACATCTCCACACAGACGACGATTTCCTTGTAATGCTTCTCCAGACACATTCAGAAACACAGCATAAGGGGGAACCGGACCTGTGAGCTCATTGTAAGAGAGGTCTATATCAATCCTTCTTGGCAAGTAACTGAAACCATTAGGAATAGAACCAGAAAGCTTATTGTGAGAAAGATTCATCATAACCAGACTTTTTAAACTTCCAATTTCCGATGGTATCTCTTTTGTGAGTGAATTCCAAGATAAATCAAGAACATTGAGTTGACTTAATTTACCTATCTCCGATGGGATCTTTCCGCTGAGATTGTTATTACTAAGATATATGCGAGTGATTTGTACCCAGTCACCAATATATCTTTGTAATGACCCGTTTAACCTATTTTTGGATAGGTCAAGAGTAAGGAGGCCATGCAGTGATCCAAGCTCTTGAGGTATAACACCTGAAAGGTTGTTATTGCTCAAGTTTAAATTTAACAAACTTTTCATCTCCCCAAACTCCTTTGGAATTTGACCAGCTAAATGATTAGAAGAAAGATCAAGCACTTGAATTGAATTTCCAAAGTCCGGTGGTATGCTACCGGTGATGTTGTTATATGCCATCATTAGTGTAGTCAATTTTTTACATTTACCCCAGTTTTGAGATAGCTGCCCATGAAAATTATTATGACTGACATCCAAGAAATTTAAGCTTGGGTAGACACCAAAACTATCCGATATATCTCCACGAAATTGATTAAAATCGAATCTTGCTCTTATTAAGTTGTGGCAATTCCATAGCCCTCTTGGAATAGGACCAGAGAGTTGATTTTCACTTACAGATAAATTTTGAAGCTTTCCCCCTTGGCACAAATCATCAGGCAACCGGCCAGACAACTGATTTGTTTGCAGTTGTAGTGCAAACAATTGTAGACTTCCGATTCCTTGTGGGATAGGACCGAATAACTTGTTTGCACGGAGAAACAGAAACTGAAGCCTTCTCAGGTTTTTTAACGATGAAGGAATTGAACCATTGGGTTGATTTTCGCTCAAAATTAATCTAGTGAGAGACTTCAAGTTCTCTAATTCAATTGGAATGGGTCCAGTGAGTTGATTTATCTGTAGAGAAAGGATATTCAAAGATTTCAAATCACCCAACGATGAAGGAATTGAACCATTGAGTTGATTTTCGCTCAAATCTAATTCAGTGAGAGACTTCATATTCCCTAATTCAATTGGAATGGGTCCAGAGAGTTGATTTGTGTACAGATAAAGGATATTCAAAGACTTCAAATCACCCAACGATGAACGGATTGAACCATTGAGTTGATTTTCGCTCAAAACTAATCTAGTGAGAGACTTCATATTCCCTAATTCAATTGGAATGGGTCCGGAGAGTTGATTTTGGGACAAATAAAGGATATTCAAAGACTTCAAATCACCCAACGATGAAGGAACTGAACCAGAGAGTTTATTGTCGTACAAGAAAAGAATATTCAAAGACGTCAAGTCACCCAACGATGAAGGAATAGAACCGTTAAGTTGATTTCTGCTCAAAGATATATCAGTGAGAGAGTTCAAATTCCCTAATTCTTGTGGGATTGAACCAGTTAAATCGTTTCTGAAAAAATGCAAAACGGTTAGCCGGCTTAGTTTACCAATGGTAGGTGGAATTACACCAGAAAACTGATTGGCTGAAAAATCAAGATATACAAGTTTGGAAAGGAGTCCGATTTCTGGTGGGATGGGACCAAAGAAGCTGTTTATACTAAGTTCAAAATGGGTAAGATCGCCTAGAATAGAGAACGGGAACTGGTGAAGCGTACCTTTTAACTCAGACGTCGAGAGGTTCAACATGTTAATGTTCCCATCAGCGTTGCAAGCAATTCCAAACCAAGAAGGGCAGGGAGCCGGTACACTAGTATTTGCTGGAAGGGGTGTCCACGAAGATACAATTTGGGAGTTGTTTGGGATTTGAAGGCTTGCTTTCCATTTTTGAAGAGCATTTGCTTCCTCCAAAGAACCAGAAGTAAAGTTTGGTATAAATGAGAGAGCAATGAGTAGTAGAGCTAGAGATAAAAGTAAGAACTTTGAAGAGGCCATTACTTGTTTTTGCATGTTTTTTTTTTTTTTTTTTTCTATAAATTTGAAGGTTCGTATGTCTTTATTTATACTTGAGCTATCCTTTTCTCATAAACTAATTTTCCATTCTCAGAAATTAAATTAGTTGGTGTCATATTATTCCACAAAGATTGTTTTACTTGAGAAATTAATGTCTCTTTTGGAGAATATTTTAACTGTGTATAGTAGTACAACTTTGATCGCTTTGTAAACAAGTATTCTATTTTTGTTTTCAAATCATGTGTTATTTAAGGGGTCTCGCCAGAACCCTGTGTTTGAGGTCGAATAGCTACGCTCTTGTTGGTCAAGGTTAGATCCTCTATGGTTTAGTGTGAGGTGATCTGCACATACATATACTCTAGGTATGCACATAGTTACTTTAGATTTACGCATAACAAGATACAAGGAAAATAAACAGAACGTAATACATATACAAAGCAGAAAATGCTATGTACAAATCAAAACTAAGTTTGTGCAAATCACGTTTGTTGTTTTAAACTAGAGATCATTAATCCACAATTGTCACTAATTTATTGGAAAATAGCCTCTAATTTATGTATTATTATGAAAAGTGTGGGTCCAATAATTGATGTATTATTATGAAAAGTCTGGGTCAACAATAGTTGATATCCATCGTTGTCATGCAAAAACTAGAAAGATAGAATGTGTACAAAAAGTGATAGATTAATATGGGCATTTTACTTCAGGAGTCAATGTCCTAATTAGCAAACGAGACTCTTATCTAGAGTATTATGTGGTTGTTTGTTAGTGGACTATTATTATGTGTTCTATTATTTGTATGAGGTCAAGGCCGGTTAGTTAGTATTGATGTATTTATATCCATTGGGAACTCTATTATCATTATGCAATACATACAAAATTATATGGTATCACAACCACGATCTTTTTCCTAAAACATCTCCAAACACTAATATCCAAATCTCACATCTCCATTCTTTTTTCTAGCCGTTGTGTTACTCCATCATACCCTACGTCGATTCTCCATTATAATGTTTGTTTCTTTTTTCCCTAATACTAACCTACATATGGCGCAGCAGATTTTAGAAATTTTTGAAGAATGAAATGCGGTGAGAATGAGCTTTTGATTTTTATTTTACTGCCAAAAGGAGTGACTTTTGCTATTTTTAAGAAAGCTCATTTTTTCAATGTTCTATATACGCGAAGCGTAGATGTGAGCGTACTCAGCTCACAAATCATCGCTTCTCACAAATTACCATCATGCCATCAAGCTACTTTTACCAAACACACCCATAGTCTCCATTGTGTGTCCTACTTGCATCTATACTAATATGTTACACATCAATAGGGACAATTAAGTCCGTTATTGGATTACAAGCGTTTGGCAATCAAGAAAGGAGAAATAGACCGCCAAATATAGTTTTGTATTAATAAAGTGAAGTTGTTACAAGTTTACAACTGAATGATTACAACAGAGAAAGGGAAATAACAACTATTTAAACTGAAGAGTAAAATGAGAACATAACAACTATTTAAACTAAGTTTTGGAGGGAAAGACTGTTAGAAGGAGTTGAGGAGTTGAGGAATATGTCACGTGCACCTCACGTGCCTAGTCTAGGACTATTCATGTGCACCTCACGTGCCACCAACTTATCTAGCAACTTATTACTTAAGCACTAATCAATCTATCCTGTAACGCCCCGACCCCACAAGGGTAAAGGAATCACAAGTAATGGTGTCATATCAAAGCAAACATATAAACCAAAAGAAATCTTTAACATAAATATGGAAATAATCCAAGTCAAAAGACTTCAATACATAGGTCCTAGCGGAAAAATAAACTCCAAATGAAATGTCTAAAGCATAAGTCTAAATGGCATCATAATATCAAAGCTAAAACTCTAAGGTAAGTCCACTCAAGACTCATCCCAAAGCAATACTCAGCTTAATGCTTAGATACCGCCAAGGAAGAAAAGAAAATGCCTGAGCTTCGAAAGCCAAAGTGAATGTGATATACAAGCAAAACGAATACTAAACGAACTATAATGAAATAAAGTAAAAGAAAGATAGTGAAATCAGTCTTCAAAAGATACTTTAAATATCAAAATAAGTTTTATAGCTTAACTACCTCGAAGCCTTAACATATGCCATATCGTAACATATCATAATCACATAAGGCAACATATTTGTAGGGGAGACCTACCAGAGTTATGAAGGACGCATGCACGCAAAGATCAATCATCAGATAACATATAACAAATAAATGATAATATATGGCATATAACAGATCTAGGATGCATCCATACGCCACAAATATTCATAATATAATTCAAATTGAGCTCATACAGATAACAGATAAGGACGTGGCGTAACATCACTTTCATCGCCTAGAGTCATGTCGAAAGTGCATTTGTCGACACGGACATGGAACCCCATGACTAGTTATATTTGGCTCGGTGTCAACTATCGAATTCAAATAAGAATGTCATAACCGACATAGATCATTTTTATCGAAAATCATCAGATTTCCCAAAATCATAGTTTTCATATCGATATTTCAAAAATCGATGTTTCATAATTCGAAATCAAAGTTCAGATAAATAAAACTCAATAAACACATTAGGGTTCATAGAAAAGGTTTAGGAAATCCTAATATGAAAACGAAAAGAAACTTCATACGAAACCTTTACTGAAAAGGTCAGAATATCCGTACCTTATTCGAAAGCAAAAGATCAAAAGTCGAAACAGGGAAGCAAAGAATTACTCCTTCTTCACAGAACCTATATACATTAATGTCGTATATATTATTAATGATTCCGAAATCATCACAATGATCCTTTAATATTTTAGGGTTTCCATATTAAATGAGATTTAAATGTTTTAATATTAATATCGTAAATTAGGGTTTCATACGTCTTTTATTAAAGTTAGGGTTTTCTCATTCTTAAATGTCTCATTAATGTATATGTACTTACATGTTACGTCTTTTATTAACTCGTTACTTAACCTAACATGTTACAAAAATAATCTTTCCTTTTTATGTTTCAACGTACATGTTTATGATTTTATGTGACATATAAGTTACTTATTACTCGTATTAATTACGCATTTACTCTATTAGGGTTTAGCATAACTTATTAAGTTAACATGTCAAAACTAGGGTTTATGTTCACATAACCTTTACTTAAGTAATGCATCTTCAAATCTTATACACATGATTCGGTTCAATCTAAATACTTCACATATTCAAGTTATTAAGTTATAAACCTTATTCGAAAACTAAATATGGTTCGGTTCTATTCATATGGTTCGGCCAATATTAAACAAACACAAACATGACTCGATTTAGTATCACATCTTACGTACATGTCTCTTATTATTTACTAGGTTAAATGAGTTAGGGTTTCTCTTGGTTTTGCTTTATACCTCTCGGCCACAAAAAGAAAACAAGAAAACGCGACGAAACAAAATATAACTTGACATATTCATGCAAGGTACGTTAAAGGAAAACAATTAAGCGATATACCTTCACTTGATAGAGCAAAATCGACACCAAGGGTGTTTGTTTGAGTTTCGGCCGAGCAAAGGAAGAAAAGAAAAAAGAGAGCAAATTAACTAGGGTTCCAATTTAATGAATATGTGTTGTATTTATAGTTGTGGTATTTGAGTTAAACTAGGAAAGTAATTGGGTTTGGGTTTGGTCCAACCGGTCACACCATTCACACGACACCATATGGGCTTCGGCCCTAGGCTCACGAATTAAACAAACACGACCCCAAATCATTTACGAAACATTAACTCTTCGTCGTACCAATATTAATTACGTAATATATTTTAGTTAGGGTTTTTAAATATTCGCAAGTTAATCTTTTAATTTCTTTAAGTGTTAGAAATATATTTTACGTATTTTAAAATTTTTAGTTCCAAGGGTATTTTAGTCTTTATTCGGATTTTAAACTTTCAGGTTTTACAATTCTTCCCCTCTAAAGAAAAATTTTCGTCCTCGAAAATTGAATGAAACGAAATGAAAACGAAAATGAAAACGAAATGAGAACATACCAAACTATTCAAAGAAATGAGGGTAACTAGCACGCATCGACTCCTCGGTTTCCCAAGTAGCCTCACGTTCAGGATGATTTTTCCAAAGAATCTTAACGAATGGAATAACTTTATTCCTCATAACTCTTTCTTGTCTTTCCAGAATCGCTTCTGGTTCTTCAGATAAAGACATATCGGATTGAATTTGATCAAACGGATAAGAAGCAACGTGTAACGGATGATAGTTGTATCCCCTTAGGAGTGATACATGGAAAACGTCATGAACATGCGATAACTGAGGCGGAAGTGCTAAACGATACGAAACCTCTCCTATACGTTCAAGAATCTCAAACGGTCCAATAAATCGAGGACTAAGCTTGCCCTTGATTCCAAAACGTTTCACACCTCTAAACGGCGAAACTTTCAAAAACACACGATCACCAACTCGAAACTCTAAATCATGACGATGCTTATCAGCATAACTTTTCTGACGAGACCTAGCCTCCTTCAACTTTTCTCTAGCAACAGCTACTTTCTCATTAGTGATCTCAATCATTTCCGGACCTTCGATTAGACGTTCACCTACTTCATCCCAACAAATAGGCGCTCTACATTTCCTTCCATAAAGAAGTTCAAACGGTGCCGCCTTAATGCTAGCATGCCAACTGTTGTTATAAGCAAACTCTACTAAACATAAATATTCATCCCAACTACCAGTCCATTCTAAAGCACAAGCCCTTAGCATATCCTCTAAAGTCTGTATAGTCCTCTCTGACTGACCATCTGTTTGAGGATGAAATGCCGTACTAAAGTTAAGTCGAGTACCCCAAGCTTTCTGCAAACCTTTCCAGAAACGAGAAGTAAAACGCGGATCTCTATCGGACACAATAGACGTCGGAGTACCATGAAGCCTAACGATCTCTTGCTGAAAAATCTCCGCCAATTTACCAATACCATAATCCTTCCTAATTGGCAAGAAATGAGCAGATTTGGTTAGTCGATCAACAACCACCCAAATCGCATCATGCTTCTTCCTAGTAAGAGGTAATCCAGTCACAAAATCCATAGATATCTTATCCCACTTCCATGTTGGAATCTCCAATGGCTGTAACAATCCACTAGCCCTCTGATGTTCAATCTTAACCTGCTGACAAATCATACACTTCGACACAAACGTCGCCACATCTTGCTTCATGCCGTTCCACCAAAAGTACTGTTTCAAATCCCTATACATCTTGGTAGAACCAGGATGAATAGTGAAAGGAGAACTATGAGCTTCAGTCATAACTTGCTCACGAAGTACCTGATCATTGGGAACACAAAGCCTATCTCCATACCATACAATACCGTCATTATCAACCTTAAACTCCGTCTGCTTACCTTCTTCAACGTTTTGCACCACGGCCCACAGCTCGCCGTCATCTTTCTGAGCTTCCTTAATTTGCAGTATAAGGTTCGACTCCACCTTCATACTAGCCCAGTATCCACCAAAACCTCGTACACACAACTCAACATCCAAACTCTCTAAGTCACGCAAAATCCTAGACTCAATCTTGATACTCGCGAGAATGCCTGATTTCCGGCTAAGTGCGTCAGCAACTACATTAGCCTTACCTGGATGGTACTGAATGTTAGTGTCATAATCCTTAAGAAGTTCTAACCATCTTCTTTGTCTCATATTCAGTTCCTTCTGAGTGAAAATATACTTGAGACTCTTATGATCAGTGAATATATCACACGTCTCTCCATACAAGTAATGTCTCCAAATCTTCAACGCAAAAACCACCGCAGCTAACTCAAGATCGTGGGTTGGGTAATTCTCCTCATAAGGTTTTAGCTGCCTCGAAGCATAAGCTATTACCTTTCCATGTTGCATCAAAACACAGCCTAATCCTTTCTTAGATGCATCGCTGTAGATTTGAAATCCTCCTGAACCAGTTGGAAGAGTCAAAATGGGAGCCGACACCAATCTCCGCTTCAATTCTTCGAAACTCTTCTCTCGTTCATCCGTCCATACAAACTTTTCACCTTTCCTCATCAATTGGGTTAAAGGCAAAGCTAGACGAGAGAAACCTTCAACAAAACGTCTATAGTAACCAGCAAGTCCAAGAAAACTCCTGACCTCAGTTACTGTCGTAGGTCTTGGCCATTTAGTGATAGCCTCAACTTTAGACGGATCCATGGTAATACCATCAGCTGATACGATATGACCAAGGAAAGCAACTTGTCTCAACCAAAATTCGCACTTTGAAAATTTGGCGTACAACTTCTTCTTCCTCAAAATCTCCAAAACTATACGGAGATGTTCTTCATGCTCTTCTTCAGACTTAGAGTACACCAAAATGTCGTCGATGAAAACAATAACGAACTTGTCGAGAAACTCATGGAAAACACGATTCATCAGGTCCATAAACACAGCAGGCGCATTGGTCAACCCAAAAGGCATAACGAAATGAAATCGTAATGACCATATCTGGTACGAAACGCGGTCTTAGGAACATCTTGCTCCTTCACACGTAACTGATGGTATCCAGACCTCAGGTCAATCTTCGAAAAGAACTTAGCTCCTTGCAGTTGATCAAACAAATCGTCTATACGCGGTAAAGGATAACGGTTACGAATAGTAATACGATTGAGTTCACGGTAGTCGATACATAGGCGCATGCTTCCATCCTTCTTCTTCACAAACAAAACAGGTGCACCCCATGGAGAAACACTAGGGCGAATAAATCCACTTTCTATCATCTCTTGCAGCTGTTCCTTCAACTCCTTCAGTTCTACAGGTGCCATACGATACGGAGCCTTCGAAATCGGTTCAGCACCAGGAATTAACTCAATGCTAAACTCAACTTCTCGAGCTGGGGGAAGTCCAGGGAGTTCATCCGGAAAAACGTCAGCAAATTCGCAAACAACCGAAAGACTTTCAATGTTAGGACTCTCCAAAGATGTGTCCTTAACAGATGCTAGAAAACCTTGGCACCCATGAGCAATCATGATCCGTGCCTTCATAGCGGAAATGAGCTTAACAGATTTAAGGGGTTGAGAACCATGATAAACGAATTCAGGATGTTTTACGTCTCCAAAGATCACCGTTCTAGCATGGCAGTCGATTGAAGCTCTATGGTAAGCCAACCAATCCATGCCTAGAATGATATCAAAGTCGACCATATTGAGAGGATACAGATTTGCAAAGCGAATACGATCATCAAAACGAAGAGGACACTTAACATATTTATGATCAATGATCACATGATTTTTCATAGGCGTAGAAATCGATAAGTGATTTGTTAACGGTTTGGGCTTCATATTAAGTTTCTTAGCAGATGTGATAGATATAATGGAGTGTGTGGCGCCAGTATCAAATAAAACGAAGACAGCAAAATCATCAATGAAAAGAGTGCCCGTAATGGTACCTAAAGTTCGCTCCGCCTGGTTACGAGTAGTAGCATAGACACGTCCAGTAGTAGTTGGCGGCTTGATGTAGTTTCCAGGAACTGCCAGATTCTTCTTAGGGCAATCCTTAATCTTGTGAGTAGTGGAACCACAACCAAAACATCCACCAGTAGCCTTGAAACACTGCCCTGGATGAGCCTTTCCACAAGTAGTACAAATAGGTGGGGGTGGCAAAACCTCAGCTGTCCTCTGCTGACTAGAAGATCCTGAAGCACGACCCTGATTTGTTCCTCTAGCTGGCTGATCCCTGTTGTAACGCTGGTTATTGTTACCTTGGTTCTGACGATCACTTCCATTCCTACCAGCATTTCTATTATCTTGACCCCTCGACTCAGAACGTCCAGTGTCAACATTCCTTCCCGACTGACCACGCTGATCATAACTCCTATCCACATGACCTCTCGAATCATAACTCCTACCAGAGTTTCCCTTATAGTCATTGCCTTGAGTCCTACCTTGAATCCGATCACCATCGCGATTACGCTTGTTAGAACCCGAAACCTCATGAAAGATCTCAATGTTACGAGTGCGCTCATTGCAGGCCGACACATTCTCATACTCAATATTAAGCAATCGGTCCAACACCCACTTCTTCAGTCCCCACTTGAAGTGCTTAGCTTGACGCCTACCATCTCCAGCAATCACTCCAACAAAACTCACCAACCTCATAAACCTACTCATGTACTCATTAGAGGTCTCATGATCAAACTGGTAGATCGCCTGATAATCCCTCTCATACCTTTGCTGCTCAGCATCAGGGAAGTAACGGTTATAGAAGATAGTCCGAAACTCAGTCCAAGTACAAGTCACAGCAAAAGCGTCACCTCCTCTTGCTTGTTTCAATGCTTTCCACCAACTCAAAGCATCACCTTCCAATTTGAATGAAGCCAAACGAGTCTTAAACTCGTCTCCACAACCCAGTACTTCAAACAGCTTCTCAATATGAGTGATCCAGTCCTCGGCCTCAGTAGGAGTAGCAGCAGTGCTAAACGAAAGAGGCTTCAGCTTACCGAAACGCTCGAGCCAAGTATGAATACCGACGGGTTGATTTCCTCCACCACTACCCGAAGCACCATTCTGATTACGAATGTTGTTGATCACCTGCTCCATCATCTCAGGTGTAGTCAAACCAGGGAAAAGAGAGTTGAGAGCATTCGCAATCGCAGCATCCATGTCAGTAGCATCATCGTCCCCTCCCGAGTTGCCGTTACGACGAGTTTGAACCATCTGAACGATATCCAAACGATTAGCAAAATGAACAAAGGTGAGATACGAAATGGAAGTACGAAGGAATCCTAAAGTCTACCCAAATCCTCACAGGTCAAACCCTAAACCCTAAAGTCTCAAAACCTAGGCTCCATATGTCACAGGTCCTGACTACAAGTCGTAAACCTGGGCTCTGATGCCATAAATTGTAACGCCCCGACCCCACAAGGGTAAAGGAATCACAAGTAATGGTGTCATATCAAAGCAAACATATAAACCAAAAGAAATCTTTAACATAAATATGGAAATAATCCAAGTCCTCCAAATGAAATGTCTAAAGCATAAGTCTAAATGGCATCATAATATCAAAGCTAAATCTCTAAGGTAAGTCCACTCAGCACTCATCCCAAAGCAATACCCAGCTCCAATGCTTAGATACCTGCCGCGGAAGAAAAGAAAAGTGCGGCTGAGCTTCGAAAGCCCAGTGAACAGATATACAAGCAAAACGAATACGAAACGAGAACGAATACGAAATAAAGTAAAAGATAGTGAAATCATAGTCTTCTCAAAAGATAATTTCAGAAATATCAAAATAAGTTTTATAGCTTAACTACCTCGAAGCCCAGAACATATGCCATATCAGAAACATATCATAATCACATAAGGCAACATATTTGTAGGGGAGACCTACCAGAGTTATGAAGGACGTGCATGCACGCAGCATCAATCATCAGATAACATATAACAAATAACAGATAATATATGGCATATAACAGATCTAGGATGCATCCATACGCCCCACAGACAAATATTCATAATATAATTCAAATTGAGCTCATACAGATAACAGATAAGGGACGTGGCAGAACATCACTCTACTGCCCTAGAGTCATGTCAGAAAGTGCATTTGCTGACACGGACATGGAACTCCCATGACTAGTTATATTTGGCTCTGTCAACTATCGAATTCAAATAAGAATGTCATAACTGACATAGATCATTTTATCGAAAATCATTCGTATTCCCAAAATCATAGTTTTCATATCAGATATTTCAAAAAATCGATGTTTCATAATTCAGAAATCAAAGTTCAGATAAGCAACAGCTCAATAAACACATTAGGGTTCATAGCAAAGGTTTAGGAAATCCTAATATGAAAACGAAAAGAAACTTCATACTAAACCTTTACAAAAGGTCGAATATCCGTATCTTATTCGAAAGCAAAAGATCAAAAGTCGAAACAGGGAAGCAAAGAATTACTCCTTCTTCACATAACCTATATACATTAATGTCGTATATATTATTAATGATTCCGAAATCATCACAATGATCCTTTAATATTTTAGGGTTTCCATATTAAATGAGATTTAAATGTTTTAATATTAATATCGTAAATTAGGGTTTCATACGTCTTTTATTAAAGTTAGGGTTTTCTCATTCTTAAATGTCTCATTAATGTATATGTACTTACATGTTACGCTCTTTTATTAACTCGCTACTTAACCTAACATGTTACAAAAATAATCTTTCCTTTTTATGTTTCAACGTACATGTTTATGATTTTATGTGACATATAAGTTACTTATTACTCGTATTAATTACGTATTTACTCTATTAGGGTTTAGCATAACTTATTAAGTTAACATGTCAAAACTAGGGTTTATGTTCACATAACCTTTACTTAAGTAATGCATCTTCAAATCTTATACACATGATTCGGTTCAATCTAAATACTTCACATATTCAAGTTATTAAGTTATAAACCTTATTCGAAAACTAAATATGGTTCGGTTCTATTCATATGGTTCGGCCAATATTAAACAAACACAAACATGACTCGATTCAAAGATCACATCTTACGTACATGTCTCTTATTATTTACTAGGTTAAATGAGTTAGGGTTTCTCTTGGTTTTGCTTTATACCTCTCGGCCACAAAAAGAAAACAAGAAAACGCGACGAAACAAAATATAACTTGACATATTCATGCAAGGTACGTTAAAGGAAAACAATTAAGCGATATACCTTCACTTGATAGAGCAAAATCGACACCAAGGGTGTTTGTTTGAGTTTCGGCCGAGCAAAGGAAGAAAAGAAAAAAGAGAGCAAATTAACTAGGGTTCCAATTTAATGAATATGTGTTGTATTTATAGTTGTGGTATTTGAGTTAAACTAGGAAAGTAATTGGGTTGGGTTTGGGTTTGGTCCAACCGGTCACACCATTCACACGACACCATATGGGCTTCGGCCCTAGGCTCACGAATTAAACAAACACGACCCCAAATCATTTACTTAAACATTAACTCTTCATCGTACCAATATTAATTACGTAATATATTTTAGTTAGGGTTTTTAAATATTCGCAAGTTAATCTTTTAATTTCTTTAAGTGTTAGAAATATATTTTACGTATTTTAAAATTTTTAGTTCCAAGGGTATTTTAGTCTTTATTCGGATTTTAAACTTTCAGGTTTTACACTATCCCTCTCAAATTGATCTTGTCCTCAAGATCAAACATTAAAAGTATAGAATCTTTCTAAATATCCTCAATGGGTTCCTAAGTTGCATCTTCTTTGGACCCATTTGACCACTACTACACAAGCACAAAATAGCAGTTGTATTGCCTTTCTTAGCCAATCTCCTTTCTAGTATAGCTACAGGTTGTGCTACCAGAGTACCATCCACACCACAAGCTGGCAGGCTATTACTTTGAGTCACATTACCTCTACATTTTTTCATTTGTGACACATGAAATACAACATTGATTTGAGAAGAATCTGGTAGCTTCAACTTATAAGCAACTTGTCCAATCTTAGCCTGCATTTGAAATGGATCAAAGTACTTAGGAGATAGCTTGTTTTGCTTACCCTTTCTGATGGTAACTTGCTTGTGGGGTTGTAATTTCAAATAGACCCACTCATCCACCTCATATGCTCTGTTTGTCTTGTTTTTGTCAGCTTGGGACTTCATTCTGCCATGTGCTCTTTTTAAATGGAACTTTAACAAATCAATAGCTTCTTCTCTAGCTGTGAGGGTCCTATCAACTACTTCCGCCCTACTCTCTCCTCCCACATAAGGCACATGAAGAGGTGAAGTTTGTCCATAAACCACTTCAAAAGGAGTAGTATTGCTTGCAGAATGGTAGTTAGTGTTGTACCACCACTCAGCCAAAGATAACCACTTATCCATTGTTTAGGTTGTTCTTCTGTCATGCATCTTAGATAGCACTCTAAACACCTATTAACCACCTCATTTTGACCATCAGTCTGAGGGTGGTATAGAGCAACTTGGCTCTGATACCATGTAAAAACGTATAAACCAAAGCCAATTTCAACCACAAAACCTGATTTAGAATGAACCCAGCCAACCTCCCCTTGGCTCACTCTTTTATTATTAGAATCAATTGCTAAGATAGCAAGTTATTGTTTACAATACAGAAAAACTGATGATACAAAACAACTTAAGGGTTTCCCTCAAACTCACAATCACAACAGAACAATGAGAGATACACGCTCAGAAACACACAGAGATATGTTGATATAATGAGGAGAGAAGACTAATTCTACTTGACTATCCAAGATGCTCTTTACTCCCTTGAAATATAAACATGGGAACATCTATGGCCCTTCAACTTTGGAGGAATAACACTTTAGCCCCTTGTACTTGATAAAGCTTATATTTAACACTCCCCCATAAGATTTAGCTATCTTGCACTCCCCCATAAGCTTTAGCTTGTCTGCTCCTCATCACTTGTCTTAGACCCTGCAAACACATTCAACAAACCAAGACTTTTGCAAAACTTGTTATGGCCAGGAATACCAAGCCCCTTGGTAAACATATCTGCAGTATTATCTTCAGACTTGATTTTCTTTGGCTTCAAAAAACCAGAAGCAACTTTTTCCCTTAGAAAATAAAGATCAATTTCAAAATGTTTACTCCTTTCATGAAGCACAGGATTAACAACTATTTGCATAGTTGAACTATTATCACACCACATCTCAATAGGAAACTCAACATCAACATGCAGATCTGCTAAAACTTTAGCAATCCACACAACTTCACAACACACATTACACATGGCTCTAAATTCAGCCTCAGTAGAGGATCTAGCCACTACATCTTGTTTCTTAGTTTTCCAAGAAACCAAGTTATTACCCAGAAACGCTGAGTAACCAGTTACTGATCTTCTTGTAATTTTACATTTTGCCCAATCAGAGTCAACAAAAATTTTTGACCCAAAATCACAACTGTTTCCAAAAGTTAACCCAAGACCAGGTTCATTTTTAAGATACCTTAAGACTTTGAAAGCCAGTCTTAAATGAGATTTCATAGGCTTATGCATTACTTGACTTAAACAATGTACCACATATGAAATGTCTGGCCTTGTTAAAGTCAAATATATCAATTTTCCTACCAATTTTTTATAATGAGTGATACGAACCAAACTTAGAAACTTGTTTCTTATTATCAGGATTAACTTCTATAGGAGTACTACAAGGTTTACATCGTAACATACCAAATTCAGTGAGAAGCTCAATACAGTATTTCCTTTGAGTTAAGCACAACCCATTTTCAATATCCAAAATTTCAATTCCCAAAAAATACTTAAGTTTACCCAAATCTTTTATTAAAAATTTAGAACTTAAAAACTTTTTGAACTTTTCAATTTCATCAATATTATTCACAGTAATGATTATATCATCCACATATACCAGAAGAACTAACATAACATCTTTCTTATGCTTAACAAACATAGAAAAATCATTAGCACTTTGAACAAATTCATTCTCTTTAAGAATGATGTAAGCTTTTCATTCCATTTTCTAGGAGCTTGTTTTAACCCATATAGAGACTTGACTAACTTGTAAACCATTTTATCATCCTTGTCAGAAAACCCTTATGGCAAGGACATATATACATCCTCTTCCAAATCACCATATAAAAAAACATTATTAATGTCAAGTTGAAATAAAGGCCAGTTATTTTTTACAGGAATACTTAGAACACATCTAATAGTCACAATTTTCACAACAGGTGAAAAAGTCTCATCATAATCTATTCCCTCTCTTTGATTATACCCTTTAGCAACTAGCCTACCTTTAAATCTTTCAACCTCATCATTAGCTTTGTATTTGACTTTAAAAATCCACTTATACCCTATGGCTTTCCTGCCAACAGGTAACTCAACAACTTTCCAAGTACCATTTCTATTTAAAGCTTCAATTTCTTTATTCATAGCTTCTACCCATCTACTATCATATCCTTAACTGCTTCATCATAAGTAGTAGGTTCATGTATTTTATTCAAACAAGATATAAAGATAAAATTATCAACACTCAGATTAGAATAATTGACAACTTTATCTATACTGTACTTATGTTTTTTATCAAGCACATAGTCTTTATACTTAGATGGAAAAGCAGTCATTCTACTAGTTCTTCTAACAGTTTGACCTACTGCTGGTTCAGGAGACTCAAACATTTGCCCAAAAAAATTTAGATCCTTACCCTCAGACTCATAATTTTCATCAAGGTCAATAACACTCTGTATACCATCAGAAACAAGAGTTTCTGTTGCATACTTAGACTTAGTGTCCTTCCTACTAGATGTACTACCTAAGATATCCTCATACTCTGTATCAGCAGTTCCTGCTGGTTTAGCAGCTTCTGCTGTATCAAATCTTGGAGTATTATCTAAAGTAGCTTCATCTACAGTGCTGACACAAGGAGCACTATTATCTGGGACAAACTTGTTACTGTTATCTGCACTACTTCTATTATCATCATAGGGCTCATCAGATTCAAGAATACTTTGGCTGCTCTCATTTTGTTGATCATAAAAATTCAGATTATTCAAATTATGTTCTTCAAACACAAAATCTTTAGTAAAAGAATTATTTTTAAAAGGAAACACAGTTTCATAGAATTTCACATCATTAGAAAAAATAAACTTCTTTTGTTAAAGATTAAACAATCTATACCCTTTCTTATCAAAAGCATATCCAACAAACACACATTTGTCAGATCTAGAACTGAATTTATCAGATTCATTCAACACAGTTGAAAAACATAAGCAACCAAAGCACCTTAAATTTGACAGATTGGGCTCAATTTTATAAATCATTTCATAAGGACTTTTACCAGACAACACGGCAGTAGGTAACCTGTTAATCAAATAGGTAGCAGTTAGGATAGACTCAGACCACATGTTCAAAGGTAACCCCCCTGAAACATGATGGCTCTAGTAGTGTTTAACAAATGCATATGTTTTCTTTCAACTACACCATTCTGTTGGGGTGTATAAGGACAAGAAGTTTGGTGAAGTATCCCATTACCAAGGAAAAAACTCTCAGGGTTTTTTTTTTTTTTTTTTTTTTTTCAAATTCTGTACCATTATCACTACTGAAAACTTTGATAGTTTTTTCAAATTGATTTTTAATGAGATTAACAAAGTTTACAACCTTATCATATACTTCACCTTTATTTTTCATAAGAAACACCCAAACAACCTTGGTGTAATCATCAACCACAGTAAAAAAGTATTTAAAACCATCCTTACTAGTCACTCTATAAGGACCCCAAACATCTAGATGAACAACATCACCCAGAGACTTAGTTTTATGATCACTCAATGGAAAAGATTCTATAACTTGTTTAGCTTTATGACATATTTCACAAGGACTAGAACTGGTAGTTTTAATATCTTTTATTCTATTTTTTAGCATAGTTAAGACTTGATCAGAGGGGTGTCCAAGTCTGTTGTGCCAAATACAATTTGACAAAACACAACTCTTAATGTCACTATTATTAACCCTCTTACCTTCATCAAGAAAGTAAAGACCACCTTTCTCACTACCAGTCCCCATCAGGAACTTTTGAGTTAAATCCTGAATTTTACATATAGAGTTATTAAAGCTAACAATCACATTATTATCTTTAGACAACTTATGAACAGACAACAAACTGACATGATAACCAGGAACAACCAACACATCTTTAAGAATCAAATTATTACCAAATTTAAAACTGCCAATTTGTTTGACTAAAGCAACAGTCCCATTGCAATGTGCTACAGTTAACTTTAAGTGAGAAACATCAATTATGTCAAAAAGAAATGTTGTAGAAAAAGCTATATGTTGGCTAGCTCCTGAATCAATAATCCATCCAACATAAGTACTATATGTACTTATATTAGAGTTGAAGCTAAAAAATCTACAAGAGAAGAAACTGATAACACAATTAGAGGTCATGACAGTACATGCAACACTAGCATGAGCCTTGCTAGCATCACCTGTACTACTAAGTAAGGACATTAATCTTTGATACTGATCACTAGTGAGAGTATGAGAGGTACTCTTACTAGTATCAGTCACATTATTAGCACTGTTTTGAGACATATTTCCTTTTTAACAAAACCGGAGGATACCCAACCAATTCAAAACACCTATCAATAGTGTGGCCATTCATATTACAATGCTTATAGACAAGGTTAGATACCCTGCCAAACCTTCTATTATTATTGTTTCTATTAGAGGTCCAGTTATTGTTTTGAGAAGTGAGAGTATTAGGCTTAGCAGCAAAGGCTGCAGCCCCATTTTTAATAGTTTTATTAGTCACATTACTATTCCTGTGTGATTCATCTCTAGACAGAGTAGCAAAGGCAGATTTAACATCAGGTAAAGGATCTGTAGTGAGAATAAGACTTCTAACAGAACTGAAACCATCATTAAGACCCATAAGAAATTGCATCAGCCTCAAAAGATCTGAATGCTTTTTCAAAGTGGGAGCAGTTTCACAAACACATGTGGGCAGATCAACAAGGGAGTCAAATTGTCTCTACAATGCATTAAACTCATGATAGTATTCAGAAAGACTCGTACCAGATTGAGTTAGAGTATGAATTTTATGATGCAGGTTATAAATCACAGACCATCTTCCTTATTGTATGTCTCACTTAATTCATCCTAAACAGACTTAGCATTAACAGAAAACACTTGTCCTTTATAAAGATCTTGTGAAATACAAACAAGAATCCAAGATAACACAACATAATTGCACCTATCCCATTGTGTCTAATATAGAACATCATTGGGATCTCTAGCACACTTCCCATTAATGAAACCAAGCTTATTTCTAGTATGTAAGGCCAACTGCACTTAGGTTACTGAACTTATAAAACATGACATTTGAGGTCACTGAACTTAATAAAATGTTCACTTAGGTTACTGAACTTGTAAAAACATGAAATTTATGTTACTTAACATATGAAAAATATACGATTAATTCACTCCTATCAACACTAAAATATGCTTCCTATAAGTTCAGTAACCTTAAACGAACTTTTTTGAAAAGTTTAGAAACATATTTGTATATTAACCCTTATTATAATTCGTATTAGTATTATTGTTTTCTTGTTTTATGAAGAAACAAAGACATCCGACTTTCCCTTTATTTTATGACAGAGAAAATATTGTTGGGATTTTACAATCTAAGTTAACCATTAACTACGAGTAAGCAGCGGATAATGGATCTAGTTTAAGTAATCAAGTTAACACGTACAATAAACAAATAGAGTATAAAAGTAAACAAGAAAACTAACCCTCGTAGTCACCCGCAAGTAAAAAACTAGAAACCAAGTAATCAACACGATTACCTCTACGAGTGCTCACACAAACACGTAATCCGAATACGCCCGATATGCTAGTCGTGTCACGTTTACCAAACAACCCTTGTAAAAACTTTAAACCCTCAAACCAAAATAAACAACAAAACGCTGCCTATGTCCGAGATCAAACAAACCCGAGAACCAAACAACCCTTTGTTATCCGATGTCGGGTAAAGGGTACCCGATATATATCTTCTTCTGCCCGAGAACTAGAGCAATCAAAACACCAATTCTTGGCTGTTCTTATCGACCAGGAAACACCAAGAAACAATAACAATAAACCCTATATCACTCTTGAATCAATAGATTCAAGTTAGGGTTTCAAGAGGCAATCGAAACAAACAAACCCTAGATCGGTTTTATGATTCCAATCGGCTGAAAACAAGGTGGTGATGGATCGGTGTAAACTTGCTATAAAGAGAGTGTGTGTGTCGTGAAGTATAGAAGCTAGGGTATGAGGTATATAAAGCCTTAGAACCCTAGCTTGCTTGAGCTTCAACTTGTGCTCCAAGTTAAGCTTATATACCATATCTCACACAACATACCATAGGCCGAAACCCACCCCAAGCTCCCTTCCTTTGGACCGGCCATTGGGCTAGGAGCAAGTGAAAATCGGTCCTATTATATCTCGGGTCAAAGACGGGTCAAACTTGAGCTTTAAACGTTAAACGTACTCTAGTGTTTTACGTATGTGCCCCCAATAGGCTCACACACTTCTAGTCGTATCGAGCTAATCCAACTACCATTCCAACAAATATTTGTGAGGTCTTACAACCGATGAGGGAATTATTAAGAGCTGTAATCATCGGAGCACAAGGGACTCCATATCATGACGGTCGTTTCTTCTTTGGTGTGTGTATGCCAGGTGGATATGTTACTTCTTTTAGCCCAGAGCCTGTATGTCATCGTATTTATACTTAGGATTTCCCAATAATGTGCATTATTTACATGTAGTAGCGTGCTCAGTGAGTTCAACTATTTTTTGTTTCAGCGGGTGCGGTATCACTGGCATCACTCTGACTGCCTTTCTATCAATCCACACATCTACGCGTCGGGTAAAGTTTCCTTGAGCCTTTCGAGGAGAGCGTGTAATGGCAAAATAGACAGGGAGGAGATATGGGTTCCTGGCACTTTGAATACAGACAAAAGTGCCAGCATCAAAATCACCTATTATCTTTATCACATGTGTGAATTGGTCGACTTTGGAGTTATAGTCTTCATTCATACATCGTTAATAACTGCATGTCCCTTTTTTCTATGCCTGCTAACTTCAGCAGAATGTCATCTCACTTTTAAAAGGTTTGATATTCGCATCGTTTGTTATCACTAATCAATGAACATAGCAAATCACAACATCAATGACTACATAAACCAATCTCTGCGGCCAGCATTTCAGGGAACATATTAAAGTTACATAGAAACATACAAACACACATTTGTGTTGATATGATAAGTACACAATGATCCACTATATATACATTCTTTATATCATAAATAGACTTATAAAAATGACCTTTAACATGAGTAAACCAAATCTTTTTTATCATCTGCCGTCTACCTGAGTTAATGTTGCTCCATTAACCGATGATGGTGAATGAAGACATGAAGTGGAGTAGATTTCATTTCCTTGAATAAAGAAGCCAGGTTGTTTTGGAGAAGGTAGAGAACCTTCTCCACCCAACATGGCAACAACTGACGGTGTGCAAGGTCTATCTTCTGCTCGTTGTTGCACACACAATAGGCCAACGTGTACTGATCGCAACACCTCAGAAACAGAATAGGAGTTACCTAAACATTCATCAAGTAATTCGAGAGACTTTCCTTCTTTGCAAAGTCTCCATGCCTAAATGAATCCAAATAAAAAGCACAAATTAGTTCAATCAGAAAGGTCGTACATCAATATCATATCCTTTTTATGTATTTATATGCTCATACTTGATCACAAATGTGTGTTTATGGACATTTAGTAGCCATATCATACTGAAATTTGCATATTTGTATATATGTATATGTTTTCATCATGGCATGATTATATTCAATACACTTACATGTCCAAGAAGATGATCATGGTGTTTTTCATGAACAAAACCTCTATTTTTCTCCCCGCTCACAATCTCCAACACTAAAACCCCAAAGCTGAATATATCCGACTTTATCGAGAAGAGACCATTCACTGCATACTCTGGAGATATGTATCCTCTGAATAGAACAAAAGACCATGGAAATTAATACACACTATATATATAAAATGCATTAAACTATACCAACTTTAGGGATTCTTACAAGGTTCCCACTACTCTCTTGGTATTTGCTTCACTTTCGTGTTCTTTAAACATTCTGGCCAAACCGAAGTCAGATATCTTTGGACGCATCTGATGATCGAGTAAAATGTTCCCGGCTTTTAAATCCCTATGTACAACCTTAAGCCGGGAATCTTGGTGAAGATAAAGAAGACCTCGAGCAATTCCGTTAATTATGTGGAACCTTTGTGGCCAATCAAGTAATGACTTTCTTATTCCATCTGCATATATTTGCAACAACTTAGTTTATTAATAAACTATATCCCTTTGCAATTAGAATTAATATCATTTTTATTTTACAAGATTGAAAAAGCTGAGAGCCCAACCAAATATGAAACTGTCCAGACTTTTGTTAGGCATGTATTCATAAAGTAAGATTGTCTCATCGCCTTCAATGCAGTATCCCAAGAGCTTCACAAGATTCCGATGCTGAAGTTTAGCAATACAGATGACTTCATTCTCAAATTCTTCAAGCCCCTGCTGAGAGGACTTTGAGAGCCGCTTCACAGCAATCTCTTGTCCTTCTAGCACACCCTGAAGACTAACATATTTACTACATGCTTTTATGTTGAATGTAAAAGTATAAAAATATTATATTACCGGGGTAATCCCCTTTACAAAAAAAAAATGTATAAACAAACTTGTTTAACATGTACTTATTCAAATTATTTACCTTGTAAACTGGCCCAAACCCACCTTCTCCCAGCTTGTTTTCATCCGAAAAGTTATCGGTAGCCATAGAAACTTGAGATAAGCTATACAAAGGAACATCTATACTTCCCTTCTCGCAGCTTCCTTTGTGATCTCTATCAAGAACCGTTACATTCCTACCTAGAAAATATGACGTGTGGTTGTCAAATGTTTATCATAAGGTAATTATTTACATGATGTATAGCATACATCTAATATATATATAGAAATTCAGATCGATATCACTTGCCTTCTCTTTCTGCATCTGATCTCTTCTTCCTTTTACTCCAAGTGTAGAGTGTAAATATCAGGCCCAACAAAATCATTCCAGTTGATATTGACAAACTAACTTCAATAGCTACTCGTTTTTTTCTGTTGAAGCTGGAACGGAGATCTAAGAGATATTACGAAGTTAAAGCAAACAAAACATTTGTTAAAATAACAGGATGGAACCAAACATCATATGAATAGAAAATTGCATTATTATTAGCTATGTACTGGCTTACCTGATAATTCAGAGGCTTCCAGTCTAACATAAAGGTCTTGCCCGTTTTGTGCGTACTCTCGAACATCAACCAAATTACCAAACCATTGCAAACATCCAAATCCAGTGATGTTTGGAGTTGCATATGCGGTGCAAGAGCAATTATGCTTACAAGCTACCTCACATTCCTGGAGGTTCATATTGGTATCATAAACGGCATTTTGCGTGTCTGGCAATTTCACGTTTGAAAACTTCAGGAATCCCTCTTCAGGCCCACAATCCAAGGTTCTACTCCTTTGACATCCACCAGTCCCACTATATGGATTCAGTTCTTGTGGGTTTTAAAGCTCAAAACCTTTCAAGCAGACACAATTAGGAATTGAAGAAATTCTACATATTCCATATGGGCCACATAGTCCATAGTTGTCACAAGAATCCACGGGAAAGTTCATATCATGCATCCATTCTTGGCTTGGCAAATTCAGCTGAGAAACCTCAACCTTTCCATCAGGAGTTGCTACCGATCTTATCAAGAATCTGGGGCTATCATATGTATACATGTAATACATCTCGTTCTTATTCACAATCAAGTCATATTTGTACCGAACAGTAGGGTCAGGCTTATAGTTTGGGTGGCCAGCAAATGACATACCAGTATACGGCCCAATTCTTGCTTTAATAACCGAGCTTTTCCTAATGTATAGTTGAACGTATTTACCCTTAACCATTAAAAACCAGAATGTATACTCACCTGGGAAAGGATCATCTGCACTCCTCCAAGATGTCAGATATGTTTCTCTTCCTGTTACAAAGTTCTTGCCCAACTTCATTCCTGGTAAGAAGGTATCTCCAGGGTGATCAAAGCTTTGCCAAATGTAATTTTCCTTGTTGAGAAGATTTTCACTCGTGATAACAAAATTTCCCGTATCTAAGAGTTTTGCTATGGGGTTCACATTTGAGCCAGATGACAAGGAATTGGAGGACCAAGTGATGGAACCACTGCCATTGACAAGAGACAGGTTTCCATTGCTGTCCAATTTAACCACTCCTGAGGTATCGATAAGTGGAGTTTCACGGTTAGCAACCCATAAAACTGTATGAGGTGATGTGTTTTTATACCATATCCCCAGGTATCGATTCTTCGAACTTCCTGGGCTAAAGAAGCCCAACTCAAATCTTTTGTTTCCTGAAACAATGGTTTCACCATCTGTGATTTTCTGAAAAACAGTTATGTTGTCTAATGAACTGCAAGACGATAGCATTAGAGAGAAGAAGGTAATATATGGGAGTAACATTATTATTGAATTTACTGAACTTTCGATTTGCCAGTTTCTCATTGTTGGAGATCTAATGTGAGTTTGGCAAGTTAAACTAAAGTGGGTTTGTATATTTGGACATGTAATTAAAATGAATCAAGAAACAAAGACTATTGGTAGAGTTTAATGCTTTGAGGAGCATTAAACTTGAAGACTGCAAATAGTACAAGTTGTGGATTCAAGTGGGATGTGGAGCAATCATGCTTGTAACTGTCTCCTCCATGTAACTTTTTTATGCCGTGCAAACGGCCCATGAAGTTTCATATTTGTATTTCACGGTTGAGCAATGTAAAATTTACGTGCATGTATATACTCTTTATGCTTATACATACTTTTAAAAAGTTTCAAACTCGATCTTCAATTAACATGAATCAAGCTAATTAGATTAAAATAATTTAGCAAAACAAGTTGAATTTGTCACCCAACCAAGATAAGTTCGAAAAACAAGTTGGTTAACTGTGTGGGCCAAAAAACATATTAATAAAAAAGTAGTTGGTAGATGGAAGTCATCAAATCGTTAATAGAGAGGCTGTCACTATATGCACCCTACAAGAGATGTATGCCGGATGGGGAAGCGTTCAAATAAAACATTCTCTTAAAATGTAAGATACAATATCAGCATTTAGATTTATTCAGTTTGACTTGATCAAAGGCTCATAACATTTGTGGCAATCTCGTAAATATAAAAATGTTTTAAAGACTGGATAAATTTGGTTGAGGGTCATTTAAGTAATTAAGTCACCTTGTGCATTTTTGAGTTCCCGAAATCTATGCATAAACAAAGGAATTTATCTTCTTTATCTAACAATTTCTAAAATCGATTCCTCCATGGCTCCTTCCCAGAATGAAAATCGTTTTTCTATTTAGATCAAAAATTAATGTTTAACTTGTCAAAATATTATTTACATGATGATATGAACGAAGATTATGATGATAGATGATATTAAGCTTTAAACTAATGATCGAAGAAGATGAAGATGCAAAAATCGATCAACAATGACGATGATGATGCAAGGATCAACGAAGATGATGAAGATGCAAGAATCGACATTGATGCAACAATCATTGCAAGACTACGATGATGCGAGAATCGATGACGATGATGATGATGATGATGCAAGAATCGACGACGACTTGTTAGAAACTCGAAGGCCTTTTAGGCTTATATTTGATGAAGAGGTTGTAAGTGAAATTTAGGAAGAGAGGAATACTTATGAAAGGTTTGGAATATTATTGATTGCTTATGTTTTCCTTGATTTGCTTGATTACAAATGCATCACACACCCTCTATTTATACTAGTCCATGGAAGAGTCTAGTACCAAGATACTTCCATGGAACTCTAGATATTTCCAACATTATACATATCTATACTCTAGATATTTCTTAGCTACAATATTCTACACAATTCTATAGATATTTTAAGGATCATTCTACATATTTCTTATAGATAGAGCTCTAGATTTTTCTTCCTTATGGACTTGGGCCTTTGAAGATGTTTTATACTTGATTGGATCAAATCAAGTTTAATGATCCAAAACCCCCCTTTAAACTTGATTTACCGACTCCAAGCATCATTCGTTGTCTTGAAAAATCTTTCTCGTTGATCGGCTTGGTGAGGATATCTGCAACTTGGTTTTCGGACCTCGTATGTACCACTTGGACATCTTTCCTTGCAATGCACTCTCGAATAAAGTGATAACGAGTGTTGATATGCTTACTTCGATCATGGTATACTGGATTTTTAGCTAAGTCAATGGCCGACTTGTTATCCACATAGATCTCAGTCGCATCTTCTTGTTCCATGTTTAGCTCCTTTAGCATACTTCTAAGCCAAATTGTGTGACATACACATGATGTTGCATCTACGTACTCCACTTCACAACTAGACAAAGTAACAATAGGTTGCTTCTTTGAAGACCATGTAAAAGCATTGTTACCTAGGAAGAATATGAATCCTGTTGTACTTCTTCCATCGTCTTTGTCTCCAGCCCAGTCACTGTCGCTATATCCAACCAGCTTGAAGTCTTCACTTGTTGAATAAAACATTCTATAGTCTACGGTACCTTTGATATAACGGAGGATCCTCTTTGCAATCTCTAAATGCTTTGTCATAGGCTCTCCCATGAAATGACTAATTAAACCAACCGCAAAGAGTATGTCAGGTCTTGTACATGTCAAATAGCGCAAACTTCCAACGAGACTCTTGAATTGAGTTGAGTCTACCGCTTCTCCTCCGTCATGCTTAGAAGGCTTTGCCTTATGTTCTATGGGGGTGCCAACGGGATTGCACTTATCCATCCCAAACTTCTTTAATATCTCCTTGGCATATCCTTCTTGACTTATGAAAATTCCATCATCCGTCTGCTTCACCTCAATGCCAAGATAATAAGACATAAGTCCTATGTCTGTCATCTCGAACTCTTTCGTCATTGACTTCTTGAGCTCATCAATCATACTCTGAGAATTTCCTGTAAAGATCAAATCATCCACGTACAAGCAGACGAGCAATATACTTCCATTTGCAAATTTCACGTAAAGTGCATATTCACTTAGGCATTTAGTAAAACCATGTTCTTGGAAATACTTGTCAATTCTAGTATTCCAAGCACGTGGTGCCTGCTTTAGACCATATAAGGCCTTCTTCAACCTTAGCACTTTACCTTCTTGCCCTTTGGCAACATATCCCTCTGGTTGCTCCACATAAACTTCTTCTTCAAGAAGTCCATTTAGAAATGCAGACTTTACATCCATTTGATGGATTTTCCACCTATATTGAGCAGCAATAGCAATAATCATTCTAATTGTTTCTAAGCAAGCAACATGAGCAAATACCTCTTCGTAGTCGATACCATGCTTCTGCTTGTAACCTTTTGCCACAAGTCTTGCCTTGTACTTTTCCACTTCGCCTTTGGCGTTTTTCTTGGTCTTGTATGCCCACTTGACTCCAATAGCCTTTTGTCCTTTCAGAAGGGTCGTCAACTCCCACGTATCATTCTTCACTATTGACTTTATCTCCTCGTCCATGACTTGTCTCCATTTCTTGCTTTTCATAGCCACCTCAAAAACTAAAGGTTCACAATCAACGTATAAACAAGTAAGGGGTATTTCGTCAGTTACCTCGTAGAGCTCCTGAAAACTTCTTGTCTTCGGTTCTCCTTCACTTGAACTTGAAGGTGATTCTTGGGTTGGAGTTGGACTTTGAGGTTGTTGGACTTCTTCACTTGATTCACTCGTCTCTTCTTCATCACCATAGGAAGAAAGTCATACCTTTCATTTTCCTTGATGCTCCAATCCCATGTCTCTTCTTCATCGAAATCCAGGTCTCTACTCACTACCACCTTTCTTGTGATTGGATTATAGAGCTTATAACCTTTCGACTGCTTGTCGTAGCCAACAAACACATGCTTCTCACTTCTATCATCAAGATTTAATCGCCTTTGGCTGGGAACGTGGATATATGCTATGCTTCCGAATACCCTTAGGTGAGAGACGGTAGGCTTCATCCCATTCCATGCTTCTTGTGGAGTCTTGTTATCTTAACTCTTTGACGGACACCGGTTCAATAGATATACTGCACAATCAACCGCCTCGGCCCAAAACTCCTTTGGCATCTTCTTACTTTTCAACATGCTTCGGACCATATTGAGAATGGTTCTATTCTTTCTCTCAACCACTCCATTTTGTTGTGGGGAGTAAGGAGGCGTTAGAAATCTCCGGATCCCATTATCCTCACAAAATTTGTTAAATTCTTTTGATAAAAATTCTCCACCTCTATCGGATCTCATTGATTTAATTTTTAAACCTTTCTCTTTTTCAACCATTGTTTTAAATGTTTTAAAAGTTTCAAAAGCTTGGGATTTTTCTTTTAGAAAATATACCCAAGTTTTTCTTGAAAAGTCATCAGTAAAGAGCATAAAGTAAAGATTCTTACTATAAGAGGGTGGAGTAATGGGACCACACAAATCCGTGTGAATTAGATGTAAAGGCTCCTTAGCTCTTGATGTCGCTTCTTTCGGGAACGGACTCCTAGCATGCTTCACAAGAAGGCATCCTTCGCACAGTTGATTGGGATGATCAATTTGATCTAACCTTTTCACCATTCCCTTTGAGGATAATAACTTTAAGTCACCAAAGTTTAAGTGCCCGTATCTCATGTGCCAAAGCCACGAATGATCCTTCAAACAACTCTATAAGCACTTAGCTTCATCATGTTGAATGTTTAGAAGGAACATTCGGTTTTTGGTCATAGGCACTTTTGCTATGAGCTTTCCTTCGGGATTCCTTATTGTAGCACTACGATCCTTGAAATGAATATCGTAATTTTTCTCTAAAAGTTTTCCCACGCTTAAAATATTACTTTTAAGATTGGGCACATTGTATACGTCCGAAATATATTGGTGACTTCCATCTTTAGCTCGGATAAGTATCTTACCTTTTCCTTTCACCGGTGCCTTTGATTCGTCTCCAAAGGTGACATTACCTTTACTTTTCTCCATCTCCACGAACAAGTCTTCTTCACTCGTCATATGGTTACTTGCAGCGGAATCTATATGCCATGGCTCTATCCTCTCTTCTTGTTCGTCATGTCTTGCCATTAGCAAGGTAAGCTCATCTCCGTCTTCTACCTCAACAAGATTAGCTTTTTCTTCCACTTGTCTTGAGCTAGTACACTCATTGGCATAATGACCATATTTACGACAGTTGTAACATTGTGTTTGAGGCTTACCTCCTCTTTGGGATTGAAAGCCTCTCCCACGACCTCTTCGATATGAAGACCATTGGTTTTCATCTTCTTTGTTGACATCTTCTCTTCCTCTTCCTCGCCCCTCGCCTTGAAACCACCACGACCTTGAAAAATACCGCGTCCTCGTCCTTGCTACTTTCCATGTAGAAAGCTCTTTTATCTTTCTTTGAAAGAGACCTTTGAGTATAAAGCTTACTCCAAGGGTTCTTTACCCCTTCTTTTCTTCAACTTCTCTTCATGGGCTTGTAAAGATCCCATGAGTTGATCAATGGTCATTGAGTCTATGTCTTTTGACTCCTCTATGGCCATGACAATGTAATCAAAGCTTGGGGGCAAAGAACGAAGAATCTTTTCTATCACCCTTGTGTCACTCAAGCTTTCACCATTTCTCTTCATTTCATTTGAAATGGTCAAGACACGAGTGAAATAATCCAAAATGGTTTCGGATTCCTCCATTTGGAGTTTTTCAAACTCTCCTCTAAGAGTTTGAAGACGTACCTTTTTCAATTTGTCGATTCCTTTGAAAGCATTTTGAAGGATCTCCCACGCTTCCTTGGAAGTAGTTGCATTTGCAACTTTTTCAAACATCGCATCATCAAGACATTGATAGATGAGCGTAAGAGCACTTTGATCCTTCTTTCTTGCCTTTTGCAACTCCACCCTTTGGGCGGTATTCATGGAATTTTCATCATCTACTTTCTCAACACCTTTCTCTACCATCTCCCATACATCATGTGAACCTAGTAACGCCTTCATTCGAATGCACCAATTACCATAGTTGTCTTTGGTAAGATGAGGAAATTGGAATAAGTTCATCATGCTTGACATCGTGATTTTCTAGCTCTTGATACCAATTTGTTAGAAACTCGAAGGCCTTTTAGGCTTATATTTGATGAAGAGGTTGTAAGTGAAATTTAGGAAGAGAGGAATACTTATGAAAGGTTTGGAATATTATTGATTTCTTATGTTTTCCTTGATTTGCTTGATTACAAATGCATCACACCACCCTCTATTTATACTAGTCCATGGAAGAGTCTAGTACCAAGATACTTCCATGGAACTCTAGATATTTCCAACATTATACATATCTATACTCTAGATATTTCTTAGCTACAATATTCTACACAATTCTATAGATATTTTAAGGATCATTCTACATATTTCTTATAGATAGAGCTCTAGATTTTTCTTCCTTATGGACTTGGGCTTTTGTGGATGTTCTATACTTGATTGGATCAAATCAAGTTTAATGATCCAACACAACGATGATGCAAGAATCCTATGAGAATGATGTTAATCGTTTTTGCATCTTAAGTTGGATAATGATGGTTGAATTTTTTGTAATATAAATCATGCTTAAAAGACTTTTGAATAAGGTCAGGTTAAGAGAAACTCAAATAGCAGCCCCTCTAAATGAATGATGCAAGATCATGATGATGCCATTCATCAAATTCACAACTTAATATAAAGTGTTTTTCATGTTAATGAATGAATCATTATCTGCTCCTCTAAATGAATTACAGTATTTTAAATGGTGTTTCCTAAACATATGGTGGGAATAAAATAAACTGCCAAAAGTATCACGATAAATTTTTTTGTATAATGTCTCATTTGTCCTTGATGGCCTGGACACGTGTCTAAACGTGATGGTATCCTACCTATTTTAAGTTAAGATGCTATTTTTCAAGAACTAAACCCATGTCGGATGTTTCTTAAATAAGTGGCTTAATGTCTAGATTAGTCACTTATTTAAGAAAAAGATGATTTTGTGGCTCTTTCCATTAAGATAAAGCAAGCGTTTGCGCTCATTCAATAAGTAGAAAAGAAACACCGCATAAGATGTCGCCAAAGAAAGGTTAGCATGCATATATCGTTTTCAACTTATATTCTAGAATTTCTTGATTTAAGTTTTAGACGTTCAAAAAATACGCGTATTCGGATATCCAAAGAAAATGATCAAAATTTATTAAGTCTTAAAATACTTTATGTTTATATCTTTACAATGAATCATAAACATGTTTAACTAAAGTAATTATGAACACAACTCTTGGTTTCACTAGTAATTTCAAGTTAATTTATTTACTTCACAATAATGTAGGATTACATTATTTTTCATTTACGTCATTCCAAAATACATAGATAAACAAATTGAAGTAGTATTAGATTACTTCATTTATGTCATTCTAATAATACATAAATATCAATTTGAAGTAGTCTTATATATCATTTTGACACATGTTCTAAATACTTGTCTAATTTAGAAACTGCAAATATGTCCATGCAAGGTCTGACTTCACATGGAGATTTACTTTGTTGTTGCAATCTCGCCAAGTTCTCACATGACGTAAATTGCAACACCAAGTGTTTCTTAAATTAGATATGTACAAGTTATATTAGAATGTTAGTCTCTTACCTTGCAATCAAGAGAATCCTTTAAATCATATACCTATATGTTGTACCTTGCACACAATATAGATTTCTCCCACTTGTGCATGGAATAACATCATGTAGCAGATAAACAACACAACATATGTTTGTTTATGTGACTAATATGATTGTGTCATTGATATTAGCATAACTAGTAGATGTAGAATCACTTCATTATCTAATAAGGAAACGTACATGACTATCCTTGAAAACATAAGTGTCTACAAGTGGAAAGTAATTATCTTAAGACAGTCTAGAGATAATCTGGGTTACTACCAAGATGACAAAGCTTGTAACTCCCACTGAATTAGAGATCATTACATTGATTCCTCATTCAGCAATAAGATCACAATACTCCCACTGGATTTGACAACATTGAAAGTGTTTCTTAACCAGTGAAAGAAAATAGTGTTCTATTTACTTCCCTACACTTTTGAGAAAGTCCATACATAACAATTACTTATGTACCAAAAGAGTGTATTCTACTATGTAGATGATGAACTATCCATCAATGTTATTAACTTGAAAAATTGGGCATGCAATTTCTTTCTTAATAGTTCTACTATTCCAACAATTTTAAGTAGTACTTTTAAATGGTCAAAACAAAACAACTAGATAAAATATGCTAGTTTGTCTTTTACCAATTATACAGTAATTAGTCTAGCTTCTAATTTAATAACTCAGAAAATATGCAATTTTCTTAACTATTAAAATTTTCTTATGAGTTATGTATTTAGAATTTAGACAATTCTAATTGTCCTATCATACATTTCTTCATTCATGAAAAGGAATAGGATTGAATCTCACTCTTTTTAATGAAAAGAGGACTAGGTTTATTCATTTAGCAAAGTGACTCTACCAAAAAACCCTTACGTGTGTAGACCAATTTACCAATACAGAATAACCTATGTTTACGGTTTAATGTTGCATTAATACATTTAAAGAATTTTCAAAATTCAATTTTAGTATTTTCGATAATTAAACTTTTCAAGAAAATAAAATACCCAAGGTAATATTCATATAACCATAGAATTTTCTCGAAAACTAGGATCCAAATTATCGTAGTTCCATTACATCAGTTGATCTGCTAGTAATGAAAGAACATAATAAGGTAATCGACTAACAATAATTGGCAAACAATTTCCAATTCCTAGATCATTATGGGATTTATATTTTCCAACGCTATTGCAAATATAAACATGTTTTATCCCATCTTATGCCTTGAGTCCAGTTCTCACTTCCTACTCAACTTAAGTGTCTAACTTAAAGAACTGCAAATATGTCCATGTAAGGTCCGACTTTACATAGAGATTTACCCGTCCATCACAATCTCGCCAAGTACCTGCCATGACGTAAATTGCAACTTTAAGTGTTCCTTTTAATTACATGGCACATAACTTAATTTATAAGGGTACTAGTTTTGATTTTATGTGGTCAAATCAGATATGCACAAAGATGTCATGCATTCATCTTGTAGCATAAATTTAATAAAAAACTTTTTATTACCAATTCATAAAGATCAAATTATCAAAGTTTTGATTTGAGGTATTGGGTTCACCAATCAAGGAATTTAGCGTTAATTATCGTCCATTATACCGTACTTTTGCATAAGTGTAAACACTTAGTGTTTCGGGTAATTACCACCGAAGTAGCGCATGGAATTAAAAGTAATTCGCCCTTAAGATGAGTTTGTACATTTATGGCTTACTTAGTAGCTCCAATCGAACTCACAGGGGGCAGATGACCAGGTAAGCGTAAAAGCATAACCTTAGACATCCTTTAAGTGTGACTGTGCGCACTTCTTTATTAACCCCTTTATAGTTTGTTCTAGTGGGTGAGCCGTTCAGACCATTTGTACCAAAATCATCAATCAATTAAACTATTGAAAACTTAACTCTTCAAAAACAAATCAAATTTCACGATTGTTTAGTCCGTATTATTTTTCTATTCAAAATTACCCTTTGCTTAAAACTGTCTAACATAATAAACAAACAAGTAAAAAAATAAAAAATAAACAACGAAAAATAATGCGCACATAACTAACAATTAATACGTGTAAACAAGTAGCCACATGCAACTTATTCGATAAAACCTATTAATAATCAATGTCTAGGTTAAATTAATGTATATATTAATTAGGGCTTTCACTCTCTCAATTGAAAGTGAGCTACATACATCGATGAATCGATTGCGTAAACCCATAATTAATAATATACCAAATTGCACATAATTGATTCATTAATGTATATAATTGGAGTCTTCTCCAATTCAAGATTTATCGTAAATAAACATGTGATAAATATATCTTAACAATTAAACAATATCAAAGTAACTATCCATGACAAACATGCATGCATTATCATGGATATATCATAACAATTATACAAATAGTCACAAGATCGCATATCAATAATCCCATGTCACATAACAATTATTCATGAATTAATCACGTAACATATATATTAATTCTAGGTTTCGATAAGGTTAGCAAACAATTTTCAAAACCTGATAACGCTACACACGTCGTTCGGGGTCAAAGGAACTTCTTTTTCTTCGAGCAAGTTTTATAACACCCTACGCAGTGAACCTAATCGTTGTAGTGTAGTATTAGGGTAAGCCACGGGTATTGATATCGTTCTCTAGGGGAATAGGAATGCTAGTGAGGAGTTACTACGCTAAGGTTGGGGTTGAGGAAGATTATTTTTTATCTTTTTATATTTTTAAGAAAAGGAAAGGTACATGATAAGGTTTTAAAATTTACCTTTTTGAGGGGTCATTTAAGCCCTTATTTGATCACTTTTGTATCCGTTATTACTTAATATCGTTCCTTTTCACTTTTTAGGTCTCTTGAAGGCAAATTGCTGTAATGGCACGTATTTGGACGAAAAGGTGCGAATATACGAAGAAAATGGCCAAAGTCAAGAATCGAGACACTCAGGCTGCCGAAAACTTAAGGTGACGGCGTCACTGCTTATTCCGCGACGCCGGAGGATTTTGTGACGGGACAGAAGCCAAAACTCTTATTTTCAAGTGACGACGCCAAGTTATAAAAGAGTAGGCCGTCGCAACTCAGACGGCCTAGATTCAATCCGACGGCGTTAAGCTGAAGAGGACGGCGTCACAAGCACAAGGTGACGCCGTCGCAAGTCTAACGTGGCCAAGACGAAACCCTAATGACGGCGATCCGACGGCGCCACAAAACATAAGGTGACGCCGTCGCATGTGTAATCTTATATATAGAATCCGAATTTTTTAGTATTTATGTGTAGTCTTTTGGAGTAAAAACCTAAACCGAACCAAGGCGTCTTGTACAGATTTTAGGGTTCCAAACCCTATCTTACATCAAGATAAGTGCTTTACTTCATTAATACAATTATCTCTTTGATTATTTGTGTGTATGCTTGCATGTTCTCCATGTCCGGCTAATTTACTTTTGTGTTTGCTTAGGGAATATGAAACTTAATTATTGAATATTGATTGGTTGTCTCTTATCTTAGTTTGTTAATGATCTAGTAATGCGATAGGTCATTCGTTGTGTACTTAATGCTTGATTAAATCTTTGTGAACCTTAGAATATAATTCTTTGAGTAGTTGTAAGCTAAACCATCCAAAGAGTGCCTTAGAGTAAGAGTTTATTATCCCTAGTGGGTTTTGTAGACGAGACCCTTTGGTAAGTTCAAAGAGTTAGGGAGAAACGCATACCCTACAACTTTAGACACACAACGCAACTAAGAATAAGGACGTGACAATTCAAACACCAATAGGAGATAATTAAGGAGTAGTAAAACCTAAGTAAACACATCTTCAAACTATCATACGAGCACACAATAATTAGACATAGACTACATACACCTTAGATTAGATAATTAGATAAGTAGAGTAATCGGTAGAAATACCAACCCCCAAATCCAAACCCCGAGATTCGTACCTTTCAATTTCCTAAAAAAAACATAAAAAGATAAAAAATAATCTTCCTCAACCTCAACCTTAGCGTAGTAACTTCTCACTAGCATTCCTATTCCCCTAGAGAACGATATCAATACCCGTGGCTTACCCTAATTACTACACTACAACGATTAGGTTCACTGCCTAGGGTGTTATAAAACTTGCTCGAAGAAAAGGAAGTTCCTTTGATCCCGAACGACGCGTGTAGCGTTATTAAGTTTTTGGCGCCGCTGCCGGGGAATAGAATAGCTAGCTAGTATTCCACCTCGTTTAGGTTTCTTTGCTTGATTCCTATCTAGTAAATTTTTCTCATTCTTAGCTTTCTCGTAGTCTATCCCCCTTCTTCGTGACCTTTGTTCGTAATCTCTTCACTTTTCATCATGGAAGGTGATAACCACCCACCATTCATCAACCCACCACCAATTGACCCGCCAAGAGCCCGTACTCTTGGTGAATACTCGAGACCAAGCCACCTAGGCTATAGGAACACCATTGAGCTTCCCGACCAAGCCCAAACTACGGCCCTGCGATCCGACACCATCCGGTTGGTGTAAAACGGATGTGCATTCCATGGACTTCGCTCCGAAGATCCAAATCAACATCTAAGGGATTTCCTTAAAATTGTCGATTCAATCGACCTTGATGCTACTACTGGGAGACCACGCCTGCGTCTTCCAATTTTCTCTACGGGACCAAGCTAGTAATTGGCTTGAGCGACTTCCTGCCGGCTCCATCTCAAGTTGGGATGATCTCACCTCTCGCTTCCTTGCTCAATTTTTCCCACCGGGGAGAACCACTAAGCTTAGGCGAGATATCTTAACGTTTCAAAGAACTTCAAGGCGAGTCACTCTACAAAGCATGGACTTGATTCAAGGACCTACTCCGTAAACTCCCCCATCATGGCATTGATCTTTGGCTTGAAATCCAAATCTTCTATGACCATGTTGATTTCATCACTCTACGATCTATTGATCAAGTCGCCGGTGGAAGGCTCAGTGACTTTAATGCAGAGAAATCTTGGGAAATTATAGAAGAACTTGCTGATCAAAGCTACGAAGATTGGAATGAATCTCCTGAAACCCCTGTTAACATGGTTAATGCCATATCGGCTTCTCTTAAATCACCTGACATCACCGAAGAGCAAATGAGTGCTATTGAGAGAGGGATTGATTACCTCATGGAAAGGCGTAAAAGGGCTCCCGTATACATTCCTCGAGAAGCATTTAATTCCGCCAATTCCACCAACCACCCAACACCTTTTTCAGAATCCCCAAGTCTTGAGCAAAACCCTAATTCTGAAAGGCGCTTCCGTTCTACTTCCCCAATACCACTCTCACCAAGCTTTAAGGAACAAATGAGAGAATACATGACAGCTCATACGGAGAGATTAGCCAAATTTGAAGAGGAGGTTTATAGGCAGAGAGAGGAAATGCAAGAAAAAATGACGGAAATGATGAACTTGGTAAAAGAATTTACCAAAACAAAAGTTCCTGAAAAGGTACTAGTAAGAAGCAACGATTGTCCTCCCACTTCGTTTGTTAACGCCATTTCCATTATGCCTGAGGATGAAACGGTTGAGGTGAGGAAAACTGAGGATAGCAAGAGGGAGGAGGCGGAACCTAATGATGAGCCTGAGACCATTGAGTACTACCTTAAGCACGAAATCAACAGAAAGACCATTGCAAACCAAGTAAACAACTTTAGGTAGAATGAGGTTCTTAGGGAATCCCTTGAAGGAAAAATGACAGAAGAACAGTATGACGCCTTACCTATGGGACCTCTGTATGAGTTGGTTATAAAAAAACCATTAACAAAAAAACAAGACACCACAGGGAACTTCGTGATACCTTGTACCATAGGTGATCTTGACATAAATGCCTTAGCTGATCAAAGGACTGATGTGAACATAATGCCACTATCAATCTATAATAAGTTAACTAAGGAGAAACCAGCCAAGACTGATCTTAGACTTTCCTTAGCTAATCAAACCTATGTCTACCCTATAGGGATCGCGGTAGATGTTCTGATAGAAGTGGCTAATATCGTTTATCCGGTGGATTTCGTAATCATTGATGTTGAGGAAGATAAAAATGTGCCACTCATTCTTGGGACACCATTTCTGGCCACCGCCAAGGCAACTATCAAATGCGGAGAGGGCATCATGGTACTTAAAAGCGGGAAAGGGTACGCTAGGATACCCATCATCCCAAGGTATCCTCTTAAGATCATGGAAATGATTACGGGTGGAAATCCACAAGCCCCTGGCGATAGTGTTAAGAAGAAAATGAATGATTGGGAAAAAGGGCTTAGGGACTTTATGGTTCAAGGATTGTATGCAACATTGTGGAAACCCGATAAGAAGTTAGGAAATAATCCCACTTCGATACCAAAGGCACAAAGGAACCCTAAGGAATTCCTAAAGGGAGACAAAGTACTTCTATACAAATCATGGATAAGGGCATTACGAGGTAGAAACAAACCAAGATGGTTTGGGCCTTTCACAGTGAAGGAAACCAATCTAAAGGGTAAAACCGTCACCATAATAGACGACGTTGGCAAGGAATCTACGGTAAGCATACAACGTCTACACCCTTTCGACGACGGGAAATCGAAGGAAGGAGATGACGGTAATGAAGTCACGTAAGGGCACGACTACGAGTCTAGCTACAAGACTCTTAAATAAAGAAAAGCGCTTCGTGGGAGGCAACCCATGCTTAATTGTTTGCTTGTTAGTGTCATATATCTTTTACTAATTGAATATTCTCATGTTTAAATTTGTAAAAATGCTTTATTTTGTTTTTAACCTCGTCTTAATTGCATCTAAAGGTATTTTACATAAAGGATAAGTGTAGGGAGGATTACACACGTTTTCAAAAGAAACGTAAACATGAGAATAACAATTCATTAAAAGATATATATGTGTGTTTGTTCGAGTCAAATGCTTGTATCGAGTCATAATGGATGTTTTGCAGAAATTTTTCCAGATTCTAAAGATGTAAATTTTCCAGAATTTTTTCCAGAAAATCGCAGACCAGTGTTTGTCAGGATAACCTGACGGCGTCAGGATTGCAACCTGACGGCGTCAGGAAGAAGTAAAACATCGATTACATTTTTCTCGTTTTCTGAGTTACTTATAAATTTTTGGAATTTTCCAGGTCTTAATTTTTCCGAAATTCTGTAAACATCCATTCCACAAGCATTATATCCTAGTTTAGTAGAGTCTTATATATATTATTACCACCGATTTTACGCGAATGTTTCGTTTGTTTTCTTCAAATGTGCAGGTTTCATTTATCAAGAAGAAGAAACAAAAGATTGGAAGGAGCTTTTCACGCACACATTCTTCTTGGAAAGGATTTAACCACTACTTCACATACGGATCCTACCGAGCTAATCAGGGGAGTATTATTTTATTTCGTTTTTCATTACTTTCCATTATCATAACTTTGATACTTTCGGAGAAAATTGGGGACAATGTTCAGTTTAAGTGTAGGGAGGGAAAATAAAACGGGAACTTTGAAACTATGCTTATCCTTGATTATTTGCTTTGTCCAAGTGTATTTGTGTAATAAACCATGATAAAATGTCGGTTAGGGTAATTTTGGCACCAAATTTTTAATTTTTCATGACATATCGGAGTGGGCCATTAGTCTTAACAAAAGCGTCTCACGGATAGGAAGTTGCATGACTAGCACAAAAACCCTTTACCACCTAAATTCCACCCAAAATGTGAGGATCGCCCTTAGATTAGTAGGAATTAAAGCATTCATCTTTAATGCTTAGAGTGTGAACCCGTAGTATATTAGATTCTAGAACTTGTTTTGTGATGCATTCCGAGATCGCTAGTAAGACTACACTTGTGTAGTTAGGAATAACTAAATGATAAGAGGCATTAGGATAACCCTTGTTTGATACCCGTAATATAATTACTTCTTCCACATCGGTTGAGTAATTCCCCCACACCCTTTGCGTTGTACTCATCTTTAGTACACGATACCCCTAGTTAACGCCTCAGAGCCTATCCTTTTCGCGGTTCTCTTGATGTTTCGATTTTTCCGGAATATCAATGAAGAACATTATTTACACCCCACCCCCAAATGTACACCCAAATCGCCTTAGTCTACCTTGTATGCACTCACTTTTAGTGCATTTTTGTTATCACCCTAAACCCTTAGTTCAATTATCTGGTTGCTTGCATGAGTTGCTAAGTCGAGTCATATCTTTTGTACACAGTTTTGGGACGATTGGGACTCATGGGAAAAAGTTAAAGTTTATAAAATGATTGAAAGGGAACGTTAAATTCCCTTATTTGCGTAATAACATACCCCAAGTGTTTTTGATCTTTTCAATTCGGGTCAAATTAGTGTTAGAGTAATAAAAACTCAAGTGTAGGGATGTGCCTATAAATCCCTATCATTTTGATGTTACCGTAGAGGATGATAGAGTAAACGTGTATGAAAAAAAAATCGAAAAAAAAGAGAAAAAGAAAAGAAAAAAAATATAGAGTGAAAAAAAAATAAATAAATAAAAAAAAAAAAAAAAAAAAAAAATACGGGCTACCATCCTACATCTATCCTTTAAATTTATGTTTGTTTGTTTCAGTTAACTAGAGTCTAGAGTGTCGAGTCTTGGCTTAGCAACGCCATTCTTCGTATACTTGCAATATAGAGATTTTTGACTTGCACCACTAAAAAGCCTATCCCACCAAACCCTTTGTTTCCCTACCGTAAGCCTAACGTTACAACCCTTTAAAGACCTCTTTGATAGTCTTTCCTAGGTGCTTACGACAAAGCGATGGAGGTTTGATCTATTCTCAAGCCTATAGTAATCTATGTACTAGGACCGGTTAATGAGTGTTTATCTTCCATTTCCAATTTGTTATATTTCATATACACCCGAGAGAGATGTGAGTATCCAAACACCCCATGTGAGGTGCTAGTATGTAATTTCCGTGCTTGTTATGACTTTTTGCGGGGCTTATATGTGTTGTGGACTGTTTTAAATCAATGCTTCATGACCCCTAACTTATAAATTAATTGGCTAAAAGCACATTTGCTTGAGGACAAGCAAATACCAAGTGTAGGGATATTTGATAAGGTTTTAAAATGTACCTTTTTGAGGGGTCATTTATGCCCTTATTTGATCACTTTTGTATCCGTTATTACTTAATATCCTTCCTTTTCACTTTTTAGGTCTCTTGAAGGCAAATTGCTGTAATGGCACTTATTCGGACGAAAAGGTGCGAATATACGAAGAAAATGGCCAAAGTCAAGAATCGAGACACTCAGGCTGCTGAAAACATAAGGTGACGGCGTCACTGCTTATCTGCGACGCCGTCGGAGGATTTTGTGACGGGACAGAAGCTAAAACTCTTATTTTCAAGTGACGACGTCAAGTTTTAAAAGAGTAGGCCGTCGCAACTCAGACGGCCTAGATTCAATCCAGACGGCGTCAGAAGCTGAAGAGGACGGTGTCACAAGCACAAGGTGACGCCGTCGTAAGTCTAACGTGGCCAAGACGAAACCCTAATGACGGCGATATGACGGCGTCACAAAACATAAGGTGACGCCGTCGCATGTGTAATCTTATATATAGAATCCGAATTTTTCAGTATTTATGTGTAGTCTTTTGGAGTAAAAAGCTAAACCAAACCAAGGCTGTCTTGTACAGTATTTTAGGGTTCCAAACCCTATTTTAAATCAAGATAAGTGCTTTACTTCATTAATACAATTATGTCTTTGATTATTTGTGTGTATGCTTGCATGTTCTCCATGTCCGGCTAATTTACTTGTGTGTTTGCTTAGGAATATGAAACTTAATTATTGAATATTGATTGGTTGTCTCTTATCTTAGTTTGTTAATGATCTAGTAATGCGATAGGTCATTCGTTGTGTACTTAATGCTTGATTAAATCTTTGTGAACCTTAGAATATAACTCCTTGAGTTGTTGTAAGCTAAACCATCCAAAGAGTGCCTTAGAGTAAGAGTTTATTATCCCTAGTGGGTTTTGTAGACGAGACCCTTTGGTAAGTTCAAAGAGTTAGGGAGAAACGCATACCCTACAACTTTAGACACACAACGCAACTAAGAATAAGGACGTGGCAATTCAACCACCAATAGGAGATAATTAAGGAGTAGTAAAACCTAAGTAAACACATCTTTAAATTATCATACGAGCACACAATAATTAGACATAGACAACATACACCTTAGATTAGATAATTTGATAAGTAGAGTAATCGGTAGAAATACCCACCCCCAAATCCAAACCCCGAGATTCGTACCTTTCAATTTCCTAAAAAAACATAAAAAGATAAAAAATAATCTTCCTCAACCTCAACCTTAGCATAGTAACTTCTCACTAGCATTCCTATTCCCCTAGAGAACGATATCAATACCCGTGGCTTACCCTAATTACTACACTACAACGATTAGGTTCACTGCCTAGGGTGTTATAAAACTTGCTCGAAGAAAAGGAAGTTCCTTTGACCCTGAACGACGCGTATAGCGTTATCAAGTTTTTACGCGCCGGGAATAGAATAGCTAGTTAGTAGTCCACCTCGTTTAGGTTTCTTTGCTTGATTCCTATCAAGTAAATTTTTCTCATTTTTTAGCTTTCTCGTAGTCTATCCCCCTTCTTCGTGACCTTTGTTCGTAATCCCATCACTTTTCATCATGGAAGGTGATAACCACCCACCATTCATCAACCCACCACCAATTGACCCGCCAAGAGCCCGTACTCTTGGTGAATACTCGAGACCAAGCCACCTAGGCTATAGGAACACCATTGAGCTTCCCGACCAAGCCCAAACTACGACCCTGCGATCCGTCACCATCCGGTTGGTGCAAAACGGATGTGCATTCCAAGTACTTCGCTCCGAAGATCCAAATCAGCATCTAAGG
>OU343216.1:63124217-63187741 GCA_910596185.1 Chrysanthemum makinoi | reverse complement strand
ATCAAAACACTTGGAGTACTTTATTACACGTAAATAAAGGAATTTGAATTTAACGCGTTCTTTCCCGATCACCCATAAAATTTTACTTTACCCATGAGTCCCAATCGTCCAAAAGCGTGGTACAAAAGATATGACTCGACTTAGCAACCATGCAAGTAACTAGATAATTGAACTAAGGGTTTAATATGATAACAATAATGCACTAAAAGTGAGTGCATACAAGGTAGGCTAAGGCGATTTGGGTGTATATTTGGGGGTGGATTGTAAACAATGCTCTTCATTGATATTTTGAAAACCGAAACATCACGAGAACCGTGAAAAGGATAGGCTCTGAGGGGTTAACTAGGGTATCGTGTACTAAAGATGAGTACATCGCAAGGGTGTGGGGTAATTACTAGACCGATGTGGAAGAAGTAATTATACACGGTATCAAATAAGGGTTATCCTAATGCCTCTTATCATTTAGTTATTCCTAACTACACAAGTGTAGTCTCACTAGCAATCTCGGAATGCATCACAAAACAAGTTCTAGAATCTATTATACTACTGGTACATTCCTCAAGCATTAAAAGGTGAATTCTTTAATTCCTATAGATCTAGGGGCGAACCTCACATTTTTGGGGTGGAATTTGAGTGGCAAAAGGTTTTTGTGCTAGTCATATAACTCCTATCCATGACACACTTTATTAAAACTAAAGTCCCACCCGTACATGTCATGAAAAATTTTAAATTTGGCGCTAAAATTGCCCTAATAAATATTTCTCGTAGCTTATTACACAATTGAAATAGGACAAGACAAATGATCAAGGATAAGCATAGTTTCAAAGTTCCCGTTTTATTCTCCTCCCTTACACTTAAATCGAACATTGTCCCCAATGTTCCCGAAAGTATCAAAGTTATGATAGCGAAGGTAATTAAAAGATAGAGAAACTAGTACTCCCCTGATTAGCTCGGTAGGATCCGTGTGAAGTAGTGGTTAAATTCTTTTCCAAGAAGAATGTATGCATGATAAGCTCCATCCAATCTTATGTTTCTTCTTCTTGATAAATAAAACCTCAAGACACTTTAAGAAAATAGATCGAAACCTTAGGTGAAAATCGAGGTAAAATTATATATGACTCAACTACACTAGGATATAATGCTTGTGGAATGGATGTTTACAGATTTTCTGGAAAATTAAGACTTGAGAATTTCCAAAAATTTATAATTAGCACAGAAAATGAGAAGAATTATATAAGCTGTTTTACCCTCCTCGACGTCGTCGGTTCTAATCCTAACGTCCGTGTTATCTCGGACGTAAACGGTTCTGGCTGCGTTTTTACGAAACATTCTTGAAAAATTACACCTTTAAAATCTGGAAAAATTCCTCCAAAACATCCATTATGACTCGATACAAGCATTTGACTCTAACAAACACACATATATATCAATTTTAGTAATTGTATTTCTCATGTTCATGTTCTTTTAAAAATGTGTGTAATCTTCCCTACACTTATCCTTTTTGTAAAATACCTTTATATGTAATTAAGATGAGGTTAAAGACAAAATAAAGCATTTTCACAAATTCAAACATAAGAACATACAATAATGAAAAGATATATGACACACAAACAAGCAAACAATTAAGCACGGGTTGCCTTCCACGAAGCGCTTTTCTTTATTTATGAGTCTTGTAGCTAGACTCGAAGTTGTGCTTCCACGTACCAATGTAAGTAAGTTTATCCTCAAGAATGTCATAAGGATCAAACCTATCTTTTAAATTCCTAGTGGTACGCTTAGTCCGGTATGCCTTTTCAAACTTTTCTCCATCGGGGTCATAGATCGTCATCCTAATGTGCCATTTTCCATTTCCATCATTAGGTGGTCTATCCCAATTCCAATTATGCTTAGACTTCTCACTCTTAACTTTCCACATATTCATGTTAAGATTAACGGGCAAGGTTCCTAAGAACTCGGTCATCTTCCTAAACACTAAGGCATCCTCGAACGGGTTTACTTCAATGTCCATAGACAATTGTTGCTCATGGAAAGTTGAGTTACTTACAAAGGCCTCCTCTAGATAGAAAGGTCGTTGAGGGCCTACAAAATCTTTACTAGTCCAAGGTCCATATCTAGATGGTTTTCTATCTAACATGATCTCGTAGGGAATTTCTTCCTCTTTGTAGTAGATATGCTTCTTGACATCATAAATTGACCTAGCACTCCCTTCTCCTACCACTATCTTAGACATCTTACAATCAATTATGGCACTAGTGGTAGCTAAGAATCCTCTTCCTACTAACAATGGGCATGTCGGGTTTTTATTCATGTTTAGCACATGGAAATCCGCCAAAAGAGTCAATTAACCTACGTGTACTACCATGTCTTTTATTGTTAGGATTTAGTAAATCCATTAGTTAAAGTGTCGGTCACCTCAAGTATATATACTCGTTACAAAGCTCGTAGTCGTGGTCATTTAGTGATGATAAGTAGTTTACTTAGTAACACCGTGGAGGACGGACGGGTCTTTACGCACTGTATGCCTGATCCACAACCTAAAGGAGGCGTCATATGTTTGTACCTATAAATACCCTTTGCCCTCCAAGGCAAAGGGTTGGAGCTTTCATAATTCATTTTTATTTGTCTCACTAAAGTTCCCTTTCTCTCCCACTCTCTCTCTCTAAACCTTATATCTTACACATAACTTTGTGCTTATGATGTGTTTGTGATAATCGAAGATGCCACAAATGGTATCAAGAGCCATTGTTTGATCATCCATCTTTCATGTTCTTGGTTAGATAGTTATTGTTGGGTTAAGGTTTGGTTTTTAAGCGTAGCTTTTGAATACGCGTGGGTTTTGCGTACAAGCTTTTGGTAAGCTTAAAGCACTAAATTTTACACTTAAAAATTCAAGATTCTTATGGGTTAAGGTTTATTGAGTGTTAAAATTTCAGTTCCTTGCAAAAAGTTTCAAACTTTACGTGGTTTTATAAGCTTTTAAGCGTGTTTGATTTCGGGTGTACTTTCCTACGCGTAAGAGTGAAAAGTGGTTTGGATCATCAAGTCTTTAACTTTGTTGTTGTTTTGGTGTTTTAAGGTTGTTTCATCATTATAATCTGGTTTACTAAACGTTTTTGGTCATAAAAATAGCGTTTGGTATTTTGGCATTTCTACGCATAAGAAAACCCTAATCTTACGCGTAAGGTGTTCTTCACTTGATCTTCAAATCTGGTGGTTTACTCAGTGTTTTCTTGCTTGGATAAGCTTGAAAATACTTCGACTTTGGATATCTTTAACACTAGTATAAGTGTAAAGGATTTTGGTTAAAACCTAATTTTACGCATAAGCATAAAAGCTTACGAAAAATCTTTACGCTAAGCCTTTTTTTCGATAAGCTTGTCTTACGCCTAAGGAAAACTTACACATAAGGTTCTTACTACTAAGCCTTGGTTTACGCATAAACTTAAGCCATTTATCCTAAAAGTCTACGCGTAAGCTATTGTCTACGCTTAAGCTCTGTTCACACGCGTAAGCTAATATCGCCTAAGTGAAAAATTTTACGGTTTCTCTCTTGATTGTGTAAAATCCCGTGCAAGAATCTATTTCTCGGTTAAATCAAAGATTTGTAAAATCCCGTAGAATTTAAACATGTCTTCCGCTAGTCGATGATGTGCAAGTCAGAGGTTCGATACTGTCCTCCCATGCTTGATAGAACCGACTATGAATCTTGGTCACAAAGAATCGATTGTATCGCTTAGGAAAGGAAAATGGGGTTAACATCCTTAAGTCAATTGATGAAGGGCCATATCAAGTTGAGACTACCAGAGACATTCGAAAGCTGATGGTTCGAATATTAGGACCTGAATAGACCAAAGACATATGATGAGCTTACCGATAAGGAGAAGAAGAGATACGATGCGAACATCGTGAGCTTCAAACATTGTTCTCCAAGGTCTACCTAAAGACATCTACAAGCTGATCAATCACAACACTGAAGCTAAGGCCATTTGGGACAATGTTAAGATGCTTTTATCGGTTTCGAACGACTCAAGAAGATAGGGAATCTCAAATTGTATGATGACTTTGAGAACTTCAAAATATACAGGAAAGTGTGACTGAATATCATGTCAGATTCCACAAGCTTGTGAATGATATGAGGAATATCAAAATGACAATGCTAAATATCCAAATAAATTCAAAGTTTGTGAACAACATGAATCCTAATGGCACAAATTTGTCACAGTTAGATCAAACTCAACAAAGGATTGAAGAACACCAATTATGAGCAACTGTATGCTTATTTGCTACAAAATGAGAAACATGCTGCATTTGAGCGAATTATCATGGAAAGTTCAAGACCAATGCTGGAGAAGCAAGCTCTTCAAATGATTCAACAAAGATTCTACACTAATGTAGGGATTACTAACAAAGCATCACAAGTCATACCCACTGGAAACGGTAACTACAAGCTCATTCCTGATTGTGGGTATAAGCCTCCTGATTCTAACGCAGTCATGGAACACTTTATCAATCAAGTGGCTCTTATGGTCAAGCAAAACTTGAATCTCACACCACACGCCAACAATCATCTCAGAACTGCATCAAATCTTCAAAATCATGCTACTGTTAAAGATAGAAAGGTAGTGGTGCAAAATGTGCAAGGAAGACAGAATGCTTACCCTCCATACAATGAACAAGGGAATGTAGGTGCTGGATATGGGAATGCTGGTGTTGGTGGTGGATATGTGGGAAATCAGAATCGTGGAAGGAACATGGCTCGTGGTCAAGTAAAACCAATCAAGTGCTACAACTGTGGTGGAGAAAGGCACATTGCTAGGAACTGCACTCAACCAAAACGTCCTCAAAATGCGAATACTTCGGGACAAGATGTTTGGTTCAAGCACAAGATAATGGAGCAAGGTTGAATGAAGAGGAGTTGTTTTTTGGACCTCGATGGGAATGCTAAGACATACGATGCCGATGTGGAAAAACAACCCTTGCATGGTGTCGCCGAACAATCCCAACGCCTTTCAAGTTGCATACTGTGATGCATTTGACTCGGACATTGATGATGAACCATATGCACAAACTATCTTCATGGCTAATATCTCTCCAATGGTCTCTTCACCTCAACGGGCCAGTCCCACCAAGGAATCCATCATATCAGAGGTACTTAAACTATATGATGTGGTTGATAAGCAAAAGATTCACCATGAAGTACAATCTAATGAAGTCATTGAATCAGATATTGAGAATATGGGAAATAGCAATGTTGTCCCATATGAACAATATGTGAAGCAAGATGTCAGTCTTATTGTACCAAGTGATGAATCTTTTGCAATTAACTATGAATGCATGCCTGATGAATTCACTACATTTGCGCCTAATGATTCCTTGACCACTGAACTCAATACCTATAAGGATCAAGTTGCCATATATGAACAGCGTGCTAAGTTTGAACTGACCACTCTTGAGCAGGAGATGGATATCCAAATGCATACACTTATCAGAAAAAGCAATTTTAGGGAAGAAATATTAAAACAAGAGTTAAATTCCTTACAAGGAAAGCTTAATAAAACTGCTAAGCAAAAACAGGAACTTCAAGAAAATGTGAAAGTGCTTAAGCAGGAATTCAATGCTAAGGAATCAAAACTTTTAACTGAATTTTCCAATCTAAAAACATTGAAAAACAAACTTGAAAACAAGTTGTACTTACAAGGAAACACCCTTCAGACTACTCACATGGTCACTAAGCATAGAGTCTTAAGCGATAAGCATAGTATCCCCATTGTAGAGGAACCCAATTCTGAGTATGGTAAAATAGCAAAAGCTACTCAAAAGGTTGTCTATGATGGTGATGAGATCCTCAAGCCCAGACAAAAACCCTCATGCATTGAGTGCACTGAGGAAGATAGAAAATTAGAAGATGCCACTAAAGAAAAGTTGAATTATAAGCTTAAAGATCCCTGGTGCATTAAATATAACATCACTTTTAAATCTCATGATTACACTAAGGAAAATTGGATCTCCTTGAACAAGTTTAAGCCTCAAACCCTATTAATGCCTGAACAAGTGTTTCGGAAAAGGACATGGATAAACAAAAGCGATAACCTTGTTGAAAAGAACCCCCCGTAGGAAATTGTCCCAAGCAACTGTGTATCCTCCAAACACACCAATGCATTTAGTGCCTAGAACACTTACCACTAAGAGCAAGACCTTAATCAGCCTTTATGTAGTTTACCAACTATTTGTTGATTTTGAGAAAACGTAAAAAAAAGAGAATCACACCTATGGGATAATGAAGGGAAAGGGTTTTGAGCAAACTAAAGAATGCTATTTAACCGAGGTCATGCCTTTCTTTAAACAACTAAAAGATCAATTTGAGAGTCTTAAAAAAGGGATAGACACGAGATTAAAGAAATGGAAAAGGAATTTGATGCAATGATAGTTGAGGTCAATAATTCGAGCGAGAACTCAAATATAATGAAATTGAAAGGAAGAAATCTGATATCTTAAATGAGAACTTGATTTCTCAATGTGTTGCCCAAGATGTGTTCTACATCGCTACAAATTCTTCTATTACTGCATCTCAATTTCATGAATTATCCATTGCTTTGAAAGTTTCCCAAGATCGTGTCATTGAGCTTGAAACAACAAATTCAAAATTGTATGAGAAAATAGAAACGGGATGATCATGATAACCTGATCAAACATTTTTCTAAATTAGAAGTTGAACATCTTGATTTGCAATTAAAATATCAACATCTCAAAGAAAATGTTAAAACCTCAAATATCAAGACATCCTCTGATGCTCCTGAGTTTGATGCATTGTTTGAAATTAGCAAACGTGATAAACAAATTTGAGCTCATTGTAACACGATCAAAAGATTAAGAACCCAGATCTCACAACTAAGGGGAGAAAAGTATGATGTTACTGGTTCCTGAATGCCTCCACCTTTAGATTATCAGAATTTCCAACTTCAAAACATTATTGAGAACTTGCAAAAGGAAAATGATTGTTTTAAAGCTGAAATTTCAAAGGTTAATGATCAAAACAAAGAGTTATATGATTCATTCAAAGTTAATCATGATAAACACATTGAAAAGATAACTTCTTTAATTAACGATATTGAGAATCTGAAGCGTGAGGTGAAAAGAAAATTCCCAATCCCTAATTGCAAATATTCTCGCTCCTAAGGTTTCGCTTGGATTTGTATGCCATCGATATGTTATATATTCCCCCACCCATTAGGAATAATGAACTTGCACATAAAGCATATCTCTCATACCTTAAGGATAGTTTGAAGGGTCTCCGTAAGATAGTTGAAGATAAAAGAATAGAAAAACCTTTTGCTAGCACCATAGCCTATGCTGAATGGATGCTAAAAGATCTCAGGAACTCTTAGAGTACGTAATTGTCACAAATCCGAAATCTAGTAGTAGGCGAGATAGAATAGTTGCACCCAGTTCTATGCCTAAGGTTAAGAATGTGACTTTTAATGTGCCTCACAAAACTTCAGATCCCAGCACTTCTAGACCACTAATGCAAAGAGTAGTATCACCAACTAATATTCCTGTTGTTCCTTCTACATGAGTAATCTGCAACACTAAGGTTAGCGGGTCAAAGCCTTCAGGCAATACAATGCGAAATAAGATCTTGCCCGCCAAAAGTGTTGAAGAGAAGAAAGTAGAAGAACACCCTAGGAATAATAAGTTTGATCTGAATAAAATGAATCGTGTTGATTCTAGTATTAGCTATAAGCGCATCTGTAATTAATTCAATTCTCACGCTTTTGCAAAACATGCAAGGAATGTTTGATTTCTGGTCTTAATCATGAATGTGTTGTGAATGAGGTGATTAATGTTGATAATACTCCAGTCAAAATTATAAAAATGTTAAGCGAGGTTAAGGAGATCGGAAGCCTAAAAGAAAAAGGGTTAGTCATTATTGGAAGCCTACAGGAAGAAAATTTAGCAATGTGGGTTATCAATGGAAACCTACTGGCCGGAAATTCAATGAATCTTGTTCTAAGATGTCTAGATCTATGCCTTCTAAGAAATGGAAGCCTACTGGTAGAATCATACCTTTAAGAAGTGGTCATACCTCACATAGGTCCACTGTCACTACTAGTTCTGCCTCCACTAGTGAAGTTGTCATAGATTCTAGAAATGCTGTAGGTATATCAATTGCATGTACTAACCAACAGGAACCCATTCTTCCATGGGGATCCAATTCTTCCAGCTATCCACAATTGTCTGTGTTCAAATGCAGGTAGTACAAATCGTCCTTTGGTATTTGGACTCAGTCGCCAAAGCATATGACTGGAGATCGCCATGCTCATGAACTTCGTGAGTAAATTTATCGGGACTGTTAGATTCGGAAACGACCATTTTGGAGCAATTATGGGTTACGGATATTATGTGGTTGGAGATAGTGTACTTTCGCTGGTATATTACGTTGAAGGTCTTGGTCAAAATTTGTTTTATGTCGGTCAATTCTGTGATTCTGATCTAGAAGTGGCCTTTAGAAAACATACTTGCTTTGTTAGAGAGCTTGATGGTGTGGAACTATTAAGAGGAACACGAGGAACAAACTTATACACCATCTCTATCAAAGATATGATGAAGTCTTCTCCAACTGCTGTTGTCAAAGGCCTCTAAAACAAAGTCATGGTTATGGCATCGACGTCTCAATCACTTGAACTTCAGAAACATAAATGATCTTTCTAGAAAGGACCTCGTCAGAGGCTTGCCCAGATTGAAGTATGAAAAAGATCATCTTTGTTCAGCATGCCAACTGGGAAAGAGCAAGAAATATACCCAAAACCCAAACCTGCAAACTCTGTTATGGAAGTTCTTCACACCCTTCATATGGATTTGTGCGGATCAATGAGAGTACAAACGATAAACGGGAAGAAATATGTATTAATCGTTGTTGATGACTACTCACGGTTCACTTGGGTTAAGTTTTGAGGACAAAGGATGAAACTCCCGACATCATCATCAAACTTGTTAAGGTTGCGTGTCCGCTTTAATAAAAATGTCGAGAATCATCCCACGATAATGGAACTGAGTTTGTCAACAAAGAACTTAGTCAGTTCTATGAAAGCATTGGGATCAGCCATCAAAGAAGTGTTCTTCGCACTCCTCAGCAGAAAAGTGTAGTTGAAAGATGAAATTGAACTCTTGTAGAAGCTGTAAGAACTATGCTTATATTCTCAAAGGTTCCAATGTTCCTATGGGCAGAAGCCATTGCTACTGCTTGCTACACCCAAAACCGTTCCCTAATTCACACCTCTCATGGAAGAACTCCATACGAACTTGTCCACAATTGAAAACCTGATCTCTCTTTTTTTCGTGTGTTCGGCGCTTTATGCTATCCAACGAATGATGGTCAAGATTTAGGTAAATTAAGAGCTAAGGCGGACATTGGAGTTTTTGTGGGCTATGCATCAAATAGGAAAGGTTACCGAATCTACAACAAAAGATCCCGAGTCATCATGGAAACTATTCATGTCACGTTCGATGAGCTGTCTGAGGAAATGGCTCCTGGAAAATCCAGTTCTGGACCCGCACCTCAACTTCTATCAAGTAGTCCCATTAGTTCCTCTCTTGTACAGAATCACTCACCAGCAGTTCCGTATGTACCTCCATCTGAAGAAGATTTGAAGAAACTGTTTGATCCGATGTTTGATGAATACTATGAACCTCACGAGAACTACACTTCTTCAACATCACAAGTGGTGGCTTCGAACCAATCATCATAGAGAATCCATCGGTCTCAATGTCTCTATCTCCGAGCGCCAACTGCTGATCACTCATCATCATTCTCAAATCCTCAATCATCGGTTGTACATCATGGAATTAGTAATATTGATGGAGATAACCCATTTGCTACTCCCGAAGATGCTCCGTTTGAAAACATCTTTGCCCCTGAACCAACACCTGAACCATCTTCATCGGGGATCCAAACTCGCTACTTCAGTCCCTCAACAACAACCACACGAGCACCTTAGAAAATGGACACATGACCATCCATTGGAAAACATCATTGGGAATCCTTCTCGTCCAGTATCCACTCGAAAACAATTTGTAACAGATGCCTTATGGTGCTTCTTCAATTCTGTACTCTCCAAGATCGAACCAAAAGATGTTAAAACTGCAATGTCTGAGGACAACTGGTTCAATGCAATGCAAGAAGAAATTCATGAGTTCGATCGACTAGATGTATGGGAATTAGTACCCGATCCAGACTGTGCAATGATCATTGCTCTCAAGTGGATCTTCAAAGTAAAGCTTGATGAGCACGGTGACGTTCTGAAAAAATAAGGCAAGGCGAGTGGCTAAAGGATACCGTCAAGAAGAAGGTATTGACTTTGAAGAATCATTTGCTCCAGTTGCACGTATTGAGGCTATCAGAATCTTCTTGGCTAATGTTGCTAGCAAGAACATGGTGGTCTATCAAATGGATGTGAAAACCGCCTTTCTTAATGGAGATCTGAAAGAGGTGGTTTACGTCAGCCAGCCTGAAGGTTTTGTGAATCCAGAGCATCCTACTCATGTCTATCGCTTGAAAAAGGCCCTTTACGGTTTGAAGGAAGCTCCTAGAGCATGGCATGATACGCTATCAAAGTTTCTTCTATCTAAGGGATTCAACAAAGGAGCAGCTGACCCGACATGTTCACCAGAAGGTCAGGCAAACACTTAATCCATGTCCAAATATATGTTGATGACATTATATTTGCCTCGACCGACCCTAATGAATGTGACCAATTTTCAAAGGAGATGGGCTCCAAATTTCAAATGTCAATGATGGGACAAATGTCATTTTTCTTAGGATTACAAATTTCACAAAGTCTCGGAGGCATTTTTATCAACCAATCTAAATATGCAAATGAAATTTTAAAGAAATTTGGATTTAGTACCAGTGACCCTGTTGACACTCCCATGGTGGAGCGTACAAAACTAGATGAGGACCACTCAGGGATCATGGTAGATCAAACGAAATATCGTAGTATGATTGGATCCCTGATGTATCTCACAGCCAGTAGACCAGAGATTTTGTTCGATGTATGCATGTGTGCTAGATACCAGGCTAAGCCTACCAAAAAGCACATTCAAGCGGTTAAACGGGTCTTTCGGTATCTTCAAGGAACCATTAACATGGGACTTTGGTACCGAAGGACACCGTATGTCACTAACGCCTATGCAGATCTTGACCATGCAAGATGTCGCCAAGTACGGAGGTGCTCAATTTTTAGGCGATAAGCTTGTGAGCTGGTCTTCAAAGAAACAAATGAGCACTTCCATATCCTCTACAGAGGCTGAATACATAGCCATGTCATCTTGTTGTGCTCAAATCCATTGGATGAGATCCCAATATTCGACTATGGCTTTGTATTCAACAAAGTTCCTCTGACATCAGTGATAACAAAAGCACCACCGTCTCTCGCCGCAACAATGTTCAACACTCTAGAGCTAAGCACATTGACATTCACATCACTCATCGGGGAACAAGTTGAAACGGTGTGGTTGAACTATACTTCGTAAGGACCTCGGAATATCGTTAGCGACATCTTCACCAAAGCCCTTTCTCGAGAACGCTTTGAGTTTATTCTTCCACGACTAGGCTTGAAAAGCCTTCAACCAGAAACACTCAAACGTCCTCAGGAAGAAGACGAGGAGTAAAGGTGTTCGTCTCTATCTATTCTTTGTACATATTTTTTCAAAAACCAAAATACAAAAATATAAAACCACTAAAAAAAAAGAAAAAAAAAATCTTGAAAAGTTTTAAAAAATTTCTTCTTTTATCATGTTTTTTGGGTCAATAACATCTACGGACCTTGATTTGTCACTCAAAGAATGACACGGGTCTCTAGATGAAGTTCGATCGGAAATAAATTTTTATTTTTTATTTAAAAAAAAAAAAAAAAAAACGAGATGGAGAAAAATGATGGTTTATTGTCATTTCAGGCAATAACCCGTGTTCAAAAGAAAGAACAGAGCCATGCTTAATCTTAAATTTTCAAACCTCATGCTCTGATTCTAAAAACAAATGTTTGTCACCAAAAGGACAAATATTTCTTTCCAAATATTTTTCTTCTAATAATTCTTCTGAAAAATATTTGTCATCTAATAAAAACAAAATTGCTTTGAAAATACCTCGGACTCTATTTTTTTGAAAATCATCCGGGGTTATCATTTGTCAAAATCTCTATCTTTCAATCAACAACTTCTGTCATTGATTGAAGGGGAGAATGATTTCAATCAAATCAAAAAGAGTATTTTTTTTTCAAACAATTGGCACGTAAACAAGCAAGGTCTACTCTTGAATAATCAAAAAGAACAATGTTTTACAATGTTTTATACAATTGGTTCAAGACCTTGGCTAACGTTATGTTTTCAAAAGATATTTATGCATGTTTAAACAATGGAGTTTAAAGTCTCAAAATCTGATTCTTATTAGTTAAAATGTTTTTCAAAAGCAAGTCACAATTCTCCTCAAAAGTTTTTAAAATTAATTTAAATCAATAGAGATCACAAATCTCAAAGGATTTGAAAATTGTGATCGGGGGATAATTTGTGATTTAAATTGGATATAAACTGATAATTCAACATGTGGTTTAGAAATATAACAACAAGCTCTCCTCCCTGCATGTGCCAAACGATTTCAAATTTTCCATGCACATGTTACGGGGGAGCATTTATCTTAAATCCAAAAGGATTGAAACGTGATTGACTTGTTTCAATGTGCAAGTTCTCTCTAATATGTGCTAAACTCTTTCGTATATCGATGCACATATTGAGGGGGAGCGAATGGTTTCTATTGGCAAATCGTGAAATGTACTTCAAAGAACTCTTACCTCTATGTGCAAAATGATTTTCAAATATCCAACGCACATATTGAGGGGGAGAATTTGTGACCAAGAAAATCAAATGGTTTTTTCTATAAAAATTGTGATCAAGAATAGATTTCAAAGTACTCTTGCCTCCATGTGCGAAACTATTTCATAATCATATCCATATGTTGAGGGGGAGCATTTCTAATGATCAAAACAATTAAGGTACAAAATGCTTTGATATTATATCACAAGTACCTTGATTGATTTTTCAAATGGTTTCGAGAAGAAAAGAACAATTCCAAAAGACCGACAAGTTTACTTTATGCATGGTGTTATAAGGATGGTTAGGTTAGGTATTCGCTCCCACGATCCCGCCAGAGTCGGAGGGATTTACCCAGGGACAATCCACTAGATAGTGTAGAGTCCTTAGGTATGATGAAAAAAAAAGGAAAAAAATGAGAAATGGGAAGAGTGCGGACTGAGATAGAGCTAGAACTGAAATAAACCCAACAAGGTTTTAGTAATGAAGTCTCGGTAAGCACTGAAGGGGATGAAGAATGAAAAAGAAATGAATGAGAAAAGGGTGAAAATAAATAGCCCTCCAATAATTCAACCTTAGGGCAGAAACCGGGTTCAATACATAAGCTACTGGTTGTTACTAAGGTAACACTGGTATTGAAGACAAGACGTCATGGACCCAAAGGACGCACTGCACTAAACTTCCCAATCTACTCAAGTTCCTCTTAAAAGGACTTGTTTCATTCTCACAGGGAACCTACATAATCTATCGACTTTCTCTTAGAGATTGTTGATATTGAAGAAGGAGACCCTCTCCCTAGTCTCCGGCATAGGAACCAAAGTGCACAATTGAATCTAGAGCCAAGAGATCATCCACAATATCTCATTAGGACACTAAATTCTTGAAGACTTGCTGTTTCACACAATGTGGAAAGTAAGAATATATTAAGAGTCCTACGCATTATCTTTGTGGTATTGCCAGAACATCCGAGTGATATGTAAAAGTATTCACGATGAAGATGGAAATCCTTCTAGAGCCAACATCAAACAAGCTCTTGGTGGGTGACATGTGAGATCTTGCAAAAGATCAAGCTTGTGACAACTAGATAGAAACGATGGGGCGATTCAATCTTGAATCAACCTTGGTCCAGGAAAGGGATTGTCGGATACCTTTGAAAACCGGTTGTTGTGCATAAAAATCTTTTCTCGTAGCACATCATTGTGTATTAATGTTTCAAAATTAAAGAGTATTTATGATTGATTATTCGATTTTCCATAAAACCTTCGTTGTATTGCAAAACACTTTCAATTAAGCAATACACGATTGTTTTCAAATCATTTTCATTAATCGATTGAATCTCAATTCGCTGGTTCACTCACTCGTATTGTCTTCTTTGAGACGTTCGGTTTGAGAACGGCTAGAGCATGCGAAACCTCGTCAAGGAGATTCCTCGAATTATACCGATCACGCAGGTACTTATCTTGATCAACGGGGAACCGTGGGCCGTGTACCTCAATTCAACAAAAGTGATCAAAGACACTTTCGTGCTTTTTATTGCTAACTGTTTTATGCAGGGACACTCGACGGTTGCAGCTGATCAGAATTGAGGAGTCAATCCATAGCCGCATGCTCACACATTGCTTTCACATCTAAAGAAATCATGATAAGTGCATATCTTCATCAATTGGCTCTGATATTTTTCAATCCATGCTTCTGCTACTCTGATACAAATATCATGAATCAACAAAAGGCTTCCGCTACTCAGATGAGAAGATATCATGATCCAAAATATGAGCATGTCGGTCCGAAAGTCACAACATCACATAATGGTGATACATCAAAAGGATGAGTCAGAGATTTGATGTGGCTGATGATCTCAAAAGCGCTCAAAACTCAACATCACGTGGATCAGTTAAAGATCTCCACTTGAAAGAACAAAACATGCGGAACATGAAAAATCAAAGACTACGAGCTACAGAACAAAAGAACTTAATCAAAGAAACCAAGAACAACAAAATGTTATATCAGTTTGTAATCAATGTAAGTTGAGGTGACCTCCCTTGGGGGGAGATTGTTAGAATTTAGTAAATCCATTAGTTAAAGTGTCGGTCACCTCAAGTATATATACTCGTTAGAAAGCTCGTAGTCGTGGTCATTTAGTGATGATAAGTAGTTTACTTAGTAACACCGTGGAGGACGGACGTGTCTTTACCCACTGTATGCCTGATCCACTGCCTAAAGGAGGCGTCCTATGTTTGTACCTATAAATACCCTTTGCCCTCCAAGGCAAAGGGTTGGAGCTTTCATAATTCATTTTTCTTTGTCTCACTAAAGTTCCCTTTCTCTCCCACTTTCTCTCTCTAAACCTTATATCATACGCATAACTTTGTGCTTATGATGTGTTTGTGATAATCGAAGATGCCACATTTATTATGCCTACCAGATATAGAATACTTCCGTCCGCTATACCTAAGCTGGTTTCCGTTGGTTCTATCTTACCTAGGTTAAGGTTTCTATGGAGGGACAACGGAAGAAGATTGTGCTTGATCCTAAGTCGGCTAAAGTGTCGAAAGGTTTGGAATTTCCAAGCCTACACGGAAGAATGAATAGCCTGGGATTATCTATCTTATTAGGTAACTTATTTTGCACAAATGCGGACCCACGTTCTCCTAATTTAAGTTCTTGCTCATATTTTTCTTTTAATGCATTATAATAAGGCGCATGAGTCAAGACTTCAAGAACCGGTTTTTCTTGGTGGAGTTCCTTGTACTCCTCTTCTAAATTCGGTTTGGGTTCTTGGTTGACGGGTTTCTCAAGTGTTGGTTGGACCAATGGTTCGGGTCCTTGGTACCTCATGAGGGATCGCTTGGAACCCGTGTTGATGGCGTTGACCGGGTGAACTTTCGGGTGTGAAGGGCATGGATATGCACTCTGCCAAGGTGAGCAAGAACATGAAGTCGATGAAATCGAATTCACTTTTGGGTTCTTTATAGTGTCACTTGGGAGTGCTCCAACTTCCCGGTCATTGAAGGCTTTTAAGAGGGTGTCGAGCTTGTTTGTCATCTCGCCTTGTCGTTGCTTGAAATCGGCTTCAAGCTTAGTCAATCGAATTTCTTGAGATGGCATGAACCTAGACACAATTGCCTCAAGACTAGTGGAGTTCCCAGTTTTTGGAGGGTTGGACCTATTGGGTGGACTAGATGAGTTTTGGCGCGAGTTTGAGTTTTGGCCCCACCTAAGGTTAGGGTGATTTCTCCATGAGGGGTTGTAGGAATTTCCTAAGTTATTTTGCTCGGGCTTGAAAGTGTACCACTTCTCTCCCGCTCCGTCGGTACTTCGCGTGAGGCGTAGTCCCATAAAAGCTTGTTAGGGAGTCTTGTGCAATCACGAGTGTCGTGGGGACCACTACATAACTCACAAGGTAGAGTGATTTTGCTCACTTGGTGTGAAGACTTAGGATTCTCGTAGGATCTCATTAGGAATTTGACTTGATCTTCAAGTTCGAGCATCCTACGATTGGAAGTTTGTGAGTCAATAGGAGGCAAGGAGATTGCCTTGACGGTTTTGGGCAACTCACGGGGGTCATTCCAACTTTCGTTGTCATAGAGAGCAAGGTCCTCTATTGTACCCCACGATTCTTCCGCTGTGAGATCACTAAGTTTGCCACCGGCCGCTTGGTCGATGGATTGCTTAGTTGAGAAGTTGACATGATTGTAACAGATTTGGACTTGAAGCCAAAGATCGATGCCTTGATGAGGGACTTTATGGAGCAAGTCCTTGAATCGAGTCCATGCCTCGTAGAGAGATTCACCTTGACGTTGTTGGAACATCAAGATTTCATTGCTAAGGTTAGTAGTTCTCCCCGGTGGGAAAAATTGGGCAATGAAACGAGTGGTGAGATCATCCCAACTTGAGATGGATCCGGCGGGAAGTCGCTCAAGCCAATTACTAGCTTGGTCCTGTAGAGATAATTGGAAGAGACGCAGTAGCGCGTGGTCTCCGTATTGGTAGCATCAAGGTCGATGGAATCAACGATTTTAAAGAAGTCCTTGAGATGCTGATTAGGATCTTCGGAACGAAGTCCATGGAATGCACATCCGTTTTGCACCAACCGGATAGTGTCGGATCGCAGGGCCGTAGTTTGAGCTTGATCGGGGAGCTCAATGGTGTTCCTATAGCCTTGATGGCTTGGTCTAGAGTATTCACCAAGAGTACGGCCTCTTGGCGGGTAAATGATTGGTGGGTCGATGGGAAGTGGTGGATGTGGTGGCAGATTATCACTTTCCATGATGAAAAGTGATGGGATTACTAACAAAGTCACGAAGAAGGGAGATAGACTACGAGGAAGCTAAAAATGAGAAAAAATCTTACTTGATAGGAATCAAGCAAGGGAACCTAAACGAGATAGAATTCAAACTAGCTATTCTATTCACCATGGGCCAAAAACTTGATGCGCTGCGCGTAACGCGTTCGGGTCAAAGGAACTTCCTTTTCGTCGAGCAAGTTATTCAACACCCTAGGCAGTGAACCTAATCATTGTAGTGTAGTATTGGGTAAGCATCGAGTATTGATATCGTTCTCTAGGGGAATAGGAATGTGATAAGGATTTAAAAGGTACACTTTTGAGGGTCATTTAAGCCCTTAATCGACCACTTTTATATCCGTTACTACTTAATTTCGTTCCTTTTCATTTTTTAGGTCTCTTGAAGGCAAAATGCTGGAATGATGCTTATTTGGATGAAAAGGCGTGAATATGTGAAGAAAATGGCTAAAGTAAAGATCAAGACACTAAAGCTGCTGGAAGTGCACCCGACGGCGTCACAAACAAAGAGCGACGCCGTCCCTATAATTGTGACGGCTCAGGAGTGAAATTGCTATTTTTCACCTGACGGCGTCAGGCTTTGAAGAGTAGGGTATCACGAAGACCTTTTCCCTTAGACGGCCTGATCCAAATTCAGACGGTGTCAGAAGTTAAAACTGACGGCGTCACAACCATAACGTGACGCCGTCCCAAAGTTGACTTGGTCAAGACGAAAACCTAATGGCGGCGATCCGACGGCTTCACAATTAAAAGGTGACGTCGTCGCAGTTGTAACTCTATATATAGAATTCGATTTTCAGACTTTTAGAGAGGTAGATTTGTGGAGTAAAAACGTAAAACGACTTTTGTCCGGTTTGGGCAGTATCTTAGGGTTCTAATACCTTACTTTACATCAAGATAAGTTATTTACTTCATTGATTTCATTATGTCTTAGATTGTATGTGTGTATGCTTGCATGTTTACCATGTCAGCTAATTTACTTATGTGTTTGCCTAGATCCATGAAACCTAGTTATTAATTATTGATTGGTTGTCTCTTATCTTAATTGAAATTGGCTTAGGATTGCAATAGGCCATCGTTGTGTTTTTAATACTTGAGTAATCTTTGTGAACCTTAGTTTATGATCACCTAGAGTAATTGTAGGCTAAAAATCCAAAGATAACCTTAGAGTTAGTTTATGAATCCCAGAGATTTTGTAGGCAATAACCTTAAGGTATTCTCAAAGAGTTAGGGGGAAAAGCATACCCTACGACCTTATAAGATACAACGCGTTAAGAATAAGGACGTGGCAATTCAACCATCAATAAAAGATAACTAGGGAGTAATAGTATCTAGGTAGACACATTTTTAATCATCATACAAGCACACATCAATAGATATAGACTACCCCTTAGATTTGTTAATTAGATAATTAGAATAGTAGAGTAATCGGTAGAAGTACCACCCCCCAAGTCCAAACCCCGAGATCGTACCTTTCAATTTTCTAAAAAAAATATAAAAAAGATAAAAAAAATAATCTTCCTCAACCCCAACCTTAGCCTAGTAATTTCTCACTAGCATTCCTATTCCCTTAGAGAATGATATCAATCCCGAGGATTACCCTAATACTACACTACAACGATTAGGTTCACTGCCTAGGTGGTTGAAAAACTTGCTCGAAGAAAAGGAAGTTTCCTTTGACCCCGAACGCGCGTTGTACGCGTATCAGAATGCTAGTAAGAAGTGTACTACGCTAAGGTTGAGGTTGAGGAAGATTATTTTTTTATCTTTTTTATATTTTTAAGAAAGCTAAGGGTAAAATCTCTGGGTTTGGATTTGGGGGGGTGGTACTTCTACCGATTACTCTACTATCTAATTATCTAAACTAAGGTTAGTCTTATGTCCATTGATGCGTGCTCGTATGATGATTAAAAATGTGTCTACCTAGATACTATTGCTCCCTAGTTATCTTTTATTGGTGGTTGAATTGTCACGTCCTTATTCTTAACGCGTTGTGTTTTCTAAGGTCGTAGGGTATGCGTTTTTCCCTAACTCTTTGAGACTACCTTAAGGGTATTGCCTACGAAATCTCTAGGTCAATCATAAACTAACTTTAAGGTTATCTTTGGATGTTTATCCTAAAAATCCGGTAAATGACTCATAAACTAAGGTTCACAAAGATTACTCAAGCATTCAAATACAGCGATGGCCTAATCCACTCCTAAGCCAATTACAATTAAGATAAGAGACTACCAATCAATAATTAATAACATGTGGAGTAAAAACTAGTTTTACATTCGCGACGGCGTCGCCTTATAGGTGGGACACCGTCAGATTGTCGTCATTAGGGTTTCGTCTTGGCCAAGTAATAGTTGGGACGGCGTCACGTTGAAGTGTGGATGCTGCCGGTTTCAGCTTCGAGAGTGCGTCGTTTGATTACGGATCTAGGCGTGCTGGGATGAAAAGTCTTCGTGGACGCCCTTCCTCTTCAAAGCCTAACGCCGTCAGTGTAATTTAGCAAAAGTCTCTTGAGCCGTCACAAATTTAATTAAGTATAGAGGACGGCCGCCCTTTATTGGGGCCACTTCAAATTCAGCTGACTTGAGTGTCTTGATCTTGACTTAGCCATTTTCTTCATATGTTCACTCCTTTTCGTCCAATATGCATCATTCCAGCATTTTGCTTCCAAGAGACCTAAAAAGTGAAAAGGAATGAAATTAAGCAGTAACGGATATAAAAGTGGGCGATTAAGGGCTTAAATGACCCCTTAAAAGTGTACGTTTTAAATCCTTATCAATAATGTAGACCATAGGTAAACGAGACACTTATAAATATTAAAACACAGTGAAGAAACACGCATCAATTTTTGGCACCGCCGAGTTGTATTAGGATTTTTATTTTAAGTCTTTATTTTTAAAATTTCAGATATCATGTCTCTCACCATTAATGATTATCTTACCACCTCTAAAGTGAAATAGGGGATCAGTATTCCAGCTCTCGAAGAAAATGTTAGATTCGAATTCTGGGGACTATGTCTGGAAGAACTAAAGAGATGTAGCTTTTATGGAAACAAAGATGAGGAAGCACACGAGCACATCTCTAAGCTATGTGAAATCGCTGACTTGTTCCATGCACCAGGTATCTCTAGAGACCATATTATGATGAGAGATTTCCTATTCACTCTCAAGAGAAGAGCTAGAGATTGGCTGAAGAAACTACCTTATGATCTATTACAACATGGAATGCATTCATGAAGGCCTTTCTTAAAGAATATCGAACCCCTGCAAAAATCCTTCAGCAAGTTGACGAAATTAGAAGATTCTGCCAAAACAATGATGAACCATTATTTACAACTTGGGAAAGATTCAATGAAGCCATCCTCAAATTCCCAGCGCATAAACTCAACAAGCACGAGCAACTGCAAATATTCTACAACGGGCTTAATATCAAGACTCGTCAAATGTTAGACTCCAAAGAACCTATCCCTTTGATGATTGCTGATAAAGGATGGACCAGAGTTGAAGAAGTTTCCCTTCATTCTTCATCCTGGAATGAAGATTGGAAAGAACGCCCATTGGAACTACAGTCGGTGATTAACTAGAGTTGAAGAAGTTTCCCTTCATCCTCCACGGTGTTACTTAACTAACTACTTATTAACATAACATGACTATGACTACGAGCTTTCTAACGAATACATATACTTGAGGTGACCGACACTTTAACTAATGGATTTTCTAAATCCTAACAATCTCCCCCTAAGGGAGGTCACCTCAATTTACATTGAATACAAACAGATATTACATTTTGATTGTTCTTGGATTCTTGATTAAGTTCTTTGCTCTATAGCCCGTAGTCTTTGATTATTCATGTTTTGCATGTTTGGTTAATCCAAGTGGAGGTCTTTAACTGATCCATGTGAGGATGAGTTTTGAGCCAGCTTTGAGATCATCAGCAACCATAAATCTCTAACTCTTCCTTTGTGGTGTTGACATTATGTGATGTTGTGACATATGGACCGACATGCTCACATTCTGGATCATGATATCTTCTCATCGAGTTCGGAAGCTTTTGTTGATTCATGATATTTGCGAGCGTAGCAGAAGTATGGAGTGAAAATATCAGAGTCGTTGATGAAGATATTCACTTATCATGAATTCTTTAGACATGAGTGTGATGTGTGAGCATGCGGCTATGGATTGACTTCTCAATTTACATTGAACAACAAACGTTGGGTGTACTGCATACAACAGTTAGCAATAAAACACACGAAGTGTCTTTGATCACTTTCGTTGAATTGAGGTACACGGCCCACGGTCCCCGTTGATCGGTACAAATCGCTTTTGTGATTAGGTATAATTCCAAAGAATCTCCTTGAGGGTTTACAATGTTCTATTGTTCTCAAACTGGAACGTCTCAAAGAAGACAACACGGAGTGAGTGAACACGCGAATTGTGATTCACTGATTGATGAAAAGTGATTTGAAAAACCATCGTGTATTGTTTAATATAAAGTGTTTTGCAATACAACGAAGGTTTTAAGGAAAATCAATTATAAATCATAAACACCTTTTATTTTGAAATATTAATACACAGTCGATGTGCTAGAGAAAATAATTTTTAAGTACAACGACCGGTTTTTCAAAGGTATCCGTCAATCTATTTTCTCGACCAAGGTTGATTCAATCTTGAATCGCCCCATTGTTTCAATCCAGTTGTCACAAGTTTGACCTATTGTATAGATCACACATGTCACCTACCAAGAGCTTGTTTGATGTTGGCTCTAGAAGGTTTTCCATCTTCATTGTGAACATGTTAACATATCACTCAGATGTTCTGGCAATACCACACGGATAATGCGTAGGACTCTTAAGATATATTCTCACTTTCCACATTGTGTGAAACAGTGAGTCGTCAAGAATAATGTGTCCTAATGAGATTTATTGATGATCTCGTGACTCTAGACTCAATAGTGCACATTTGGTTCCTATGCCGGAGACTAGGAGAGGGTCTCCTTCTTCAATATCAACAATCTCTAAGAGAAAGTCGATAGATAATGTTGGTTCCTGTGAGAATGAAACAAGTCCTTTTAAGAGGAACTTGAGTAGTTTGGGAAGTTGTAGTGCGATGCGTCCCATGGGTCCATGACGTCTTGTCTTCAATACCGTGTTACCTAGGTAACCACCGGTAGCATATGAATTGAACCCCGGCCCTAAGGTTGAAATAAAGGAGGGCTATTTCTTTTCACCCTTTTCTCATTCATTTCCTTTTCATTCTTCAACCCTTCTTACGAAATTTCATAACTAGAACCTTGTTGGGTGTGTTCCAGTTCTAGCTCTGTCTCAATCCGCACTCTTCCCATATCTCACTTTTCTCCTTTTTCCATCATACCTAAGGACTTCTACACTATCTAGTGGATTGTCCCAGGTAGTCCTCCGGCTCTGGCGGGATCGTGAGAACGAATACCTAACCTAACCATCCTTATATCTCCATGCATAAAATAAATTTGGTCGGTCTTTTTGGTATTGTTCTTATGCCATTGAAACCAATTGAAAACCATTTGAATAATCAATCCAGGTACTTGTGATCTATGATCAAAGCATTTTGTACCTGAATTGTTTTTAATATTTCAGAAAAAGCTCCCCCTCAACATGTGCATCGTATTATCAGTTAAAATATTTCTAAACCATTTATCGAATTATCAGTTAAAATCCAATTTAAATCACAAATTCTTCCCCGATCACAATTTTCAAATCCTTTAAGATTTGTGATCTCTAATTATTTAAATTAAATTTTGAAAACTTTTGAGGAGAATAGTGACTTGGTTATGAAAAACATTTTAACTGATAAGGATCAGATTTTGCGACTTTAAACTCCATTTTTCAAAAATGCATAAGTATCTTATGAAAACACAACCTAGGTCTGGATCCAAATGTATAAAAACAATGTAAAACGTTGTTCTTTTTTATTTATCAAAAGTAGACCTTGTTTGATTACATGCCAATTGTTTGAAAAATAACCTTTGGATTTGATAGAAATCATTCTCCCCCTCAATCAAGGACATATGTTGTTGATTGAAATGTAAAGATTTTGTCAAATGATAAGTCCAAATGATTTGAGATATTATGAGTTATTTTCAAAGCAATTTTGTTTTCATAAAGTGAAAAATATATTTCAGAAGACTGTCTTAGAAGGAAAAATATTTGGTAAGACACAGTTGTCTTTTAGAATCAGTCAAATATTTATATTAAGCATGGCTCTGTTCTTTCTTTTAAAACGGGTTACTGTCTGAAATGACAACAAACAACCATTTTTCTCCATCTTTTTTCTTTTTTTCTTTTTTTTAATGAACATTCGAACTTCATCTAAAGACCCGTGCCATTCTTTGAATGACAAATCAAAGTCCGTAGATGAAATCGAACCAGGAAAAAACATGACAAAATGACAGTATTTTTGAAATTTTTCAAGATTTTCTAATTTTTATGTATTTTTGAAAATTTTATGTTTTTTTCTTTTCTTTTTGTTGGTTTTATAATTTTGTATTTTGATTTTTTTTCCCAAAGATATGTACAGAGATGGATGAAGAAAAAGCCTTTACTCCTCGTCTTCCTCTTGAAGACGTTTGAGTGTTTCTGGTCGTACACTCTTTAGACCAAGTCATGGGAGGATAAACTCAAAACATTCTCTAGGAAGAGCTTTGGTGAAGATATCTACTAACTGATATTCAGTCTTTACAAAGTATAGTTCTACCACACCATTTTCCACTTGCTCCCTGATGAAGTGATGTCGAATGTCGATATGCTTTGCTCTTGAGTGTTGAACGTTGTTGCAAGAGGGAGCAATGACACTCTTGTTATCACAATATAGAGGGATTTTGTTGAATTTAAAGCCATAATCAGATAATTGGGATCTCATCCATAGGATTTGAACACAACAAAATGACATGGCTATGTATTCTGCCTCTGTAGAGGATATTGAGGTACTCATTTGTTTCTTTGAAGACCAACTTACAAGTTTATCACCCAAAAAGCGAGCACTTCTGACGTGCTTCGGACGTGTATCTTGACACCGCAAGGTCGGCATCTGCATAGGTACATTAGTGACATACGGTGTCCTTGGTACCAAAGTCCCATGTTGATGGTTCCTTGGAGATACCAAAGACCCGTTTAATCGCTTCAAGGTGCTTTTTGGTGGGCTTAGCACGGTATCTAGCACACATGCATACAAATAAACATAATGTCCGGTCACTGGCGTAGTTAAGTACATCAGGACCCAATCATACTACGATATTTAGTTTGGTCAACCATGATCCCTGAGTGGTCCTCATCCGGTTTAGTACGGCTCCACCATGGGAGTGTCAATAGGGTCACAAGAATCAAATCCAAATTTCTTTAAGATTTCATTAGCATATTTAGATTGATTGATAAAAATGCCTCAGGGACTTTGTGAAATTTGTAATCCCAAGAAAAATGACATTTGTCCCATCATTGGAATTTGACATTTGGAGCCCATCTCCTTAGAAAAACGGTCACATTCATTGGGGTCAATCGAGGCAAAAATAATATCATCAACATAGATTTGAATGTGAATTAAGTGTTTGCACGACTTTCGGTGAACAATGTTGGATCAATTGATCCTTTCTTTGAATCCATTAGATACAAGAAACTTTGATAGCGTGTCGTACCATGCCCTTGGAGCTTGCTTCAAACCGTAAAGGGCCTTCTTCAAGCGATAGACATGAGTAGGCTGCTCTGGATTCACAAAACCATCGGGTTGGTGGCGTATACTACTTATTTCAGATCTCCGTTAAGAAAAGTCATCTTTACATCCATCTGATAGACTACCATGTTCTTACGGCAGCGTTAGCCAGGAATATTTTGATTGCCTCGATACGTGCAACTGGTGTAAATGATTCTTCAAAGTCAATACCCTCCTCTTGACGGTATCCTTTTGCAACCAATCGAGCCTTGTTCTTTAGCACATCACCATGCTCATCAAGTGTAACACCTCCAAATTTTGTGATACGCATCGGAATTTCAAGCTGGGTGTTACTTCATGGCACAACAGTTATAACAATAGAAAACGAACCCTAATTGAGTCGTTTTAAAAGATTTATCATTCGATTTATATAAATAATAGAGTTTACAAAATGAGGTCCCAGTGGTTTTACAGTTTATTAAATAAGTTTTTGAATGATACTATAGCCTTCTTGAGTATCCGTTCCATTCCGTGCCATCCTCGTAAATTATGAACCTGAGATAAACATGCTAAAAGTGTCAACACAAAGGTTGGTGAGTTCATAGAGTTTATAGATAAAACAGTTGAGTTCAATAGTTTCGAGTTTGAGCGATTATTGTAATAAATACAGATATCGATAAAATAAGTAGTGGGTTATGTTGTTATACATCCATAGTTCATTTGTTTAGTAATCAGTTGAACACAAGTTTCAAGGTTGGGCCATGTTGTTGCACCTATAAATTCAGTAGTTGCAGCATTTGTATCATTGCAACACAGTATATATTTCCTTAAGTCTCATGAACGCAAAACTTAACACTAACGCGTCATAATAATGACGTAAGTTACAAACATCATAATAATGATGTGAGCAATAATGCCCTCTGGTAGGAGTTTGCCATTCTCCTAGTATTCTCAAATAAAGTGCATTTGGTTACCTATCCGGCTAACATAAATGGGGCGTCAACTGCCAATAGATCTATTCACTATATTCGTTCACTGCAAGTGATTAATGGCTCATGATAGAGGGACTTTTAGTGGCAATAGTGTATAACTTAGGCAATAACAATCAGGATCGCATACATATAGTACTTGTGTTCATGTTTGTAGCAAAACGTATAAAGTGTGGTTATGAGCTCATAGTAGTATGTAAAAGCTTTAGAGTACTTGTGAAAGTAAAAAAACACGAGTAGTTAAACATGTATCTCCCCCAAAACAGTTTAAAAGCAAGTAAAAGTAGGGGCCATGAACTCACAATAATATGTAAAAGTTTATAGAGTACTTATAAAAGTGAAAGCAATTAGTTGAGCATGTATCTCCCCCAAAGCATTAATAAACAAGTATAAAAACGGGGCTACGAACTCACAGTAATTCGTAAGAGTTTAAAATAAATGTTAAAATATCAAGCAATATTTGAGCATGTATCTCCCCCAAAACGTTCAAAATAAGGAAAAGATGGGCTATGACTCACCTCGATGTTACTGAGTGCGGATGGAAAACAAATTAAGTAAAGTTGATAAACTGCCCACTCGTGACTGAGTTAGTATGTCATGTTTTAGTATTCGAATTCAAGTTTATGCGATGATAATGCTTTATCGGTAATTGGATAACATGCAGTCTCTTCAAAAATTAGTAATACTTATCATACTTATTTTTATGGCTCGGATGATTGTTAATAAATTTTATCAAAACCCAAGTCATTAAATATTTTATGTTTCCAAAATGTTATAATTTACAATTTTAAATATTTACAGTTTTTACCCTTGCACTTTCAAAAATGACACTTTAAACCCTCAAGTATGGGTTATTGACAAAATCAGCCCTTGTATAATTAACTTTGCAGAAATTACATTTCTAGCCCAAGAAAACTTTACCTTTCAAGATTTACAATTTTTATACTTGAAATTTTATAAGAAAAATTCACTTGTTTAATGGACAAAAATGCGGGTAAATATAAGCGAGGCCTTAAAAGGTTTTTACTACGTTCTTGATCCCTTCAAGAGTTTGTCTGGTGGTCTTTCAAATGGTTGAAACTAGAGGTCTTAAGCTCTTACGGTTTGGTCGCAATGATTTTCTAAAGTAGGGGGTTAAGTGCCTTTTGTTGGTTTTGGGTGATAAATACCGGCCAACGAGGACAGATTTTACACAAGGCAAGCTAGTGTTTTTACAACGCATTTGACCCTTTAAACACTTTGTTGTAAGCTCTTCTAAATGGTATAGGTCTCATATCCTAGTCATCTTTGGTTAGGGAGAAACAAGTCCGTGAACATGGTCACTTGGCCACGACGCGTTTTAAGGAAATTTCATTTTTAACCCCTTAACTTTTTCGGTGTCGGGACATTGTAATATGTTAATTAACTCTTTTTAAGTCATTATCTAACATTCGATAACTCCTACGACACAAATTTTGAAAAATGCATGCAAGGTCTTTTTATGAAAATCTCACGAGTCACCTTCTTTTTGGTTGATTATAAAAGAGACTATAAGAGCTTTTAAAGACATTATTGGGGCTTTAAAATCCTTGCAGCGAGCTCTTTAAAACGGTGTAACTCTCATACTTTACAACTCTTTAATTATCGAGATATTAATTATTGAAAAGGGCTACTTAGGCTCGTTTTGACAAATTGAAAATCTTGTTTGAAAACCATAAAGCTTTATATCTTTTGCATGCAACCTTGTGAAATGTTGTTTAACTCATTTTCAATGTTTCTAAGCTAGTTCAAAATCGAATTTATCAAAAATCCCAAGTTTTTCCCAAAGACCTGATGTATGGAACTTTTGGTTTTTAAGACTTATGGCTCTAATGGTGTGCCGTTTTTATGCATGACGACTAGGCTTTTCAACCGGGTTAGAGGGGCGTTTTAGAGTGTCCTAGGTGGTCTTCAAAAAGGTACTTTGGTTGGCCCTAATATCTTTAACATGATGCAAATAAATGGGGCGCAAGTAGGGGCTTGGTTTTATAAAATCAATACAATGTATGTTAGGACTTTTATTAAATTATGACTTCGTTATGCGTTTTCTGGACCCGTGCTCCTGAGTTTTTGAAGAAAACGTCGTTCCTGACAACTTTCGCGTTTTAACTTTTTGATCAAACGGACCAGAAAGGCCTCGTTTTGCGTGCCTAAGCATTCTGTCACAGAAAACTTTTGACAGCTTTTTGTAAACTTTGTTAAACAATATCTTTTGACTCGTGTGACCGTTTTAGGTGATTCAAATTGCTGCGTTTTCCTTATAAAATCATTTTTAACAGTAGGCACTTGATATTAGGAGTATTAAAGAAATTGAAATGAGTTTAAAAGACTTACAACTCTATAGTACTTGATTTGGTAGCAAAATGCTCAATGAGATTTCTAAATGGAAACGAGGCTTCAAAGCTTTGCACCTAAGCTTTTATCCTTTTTCTTAGACCTTGTACCTCAGAATGTGGGAGTGTGAATGTGTGTTTTAGGCTTAGCAAGTGAGGGATGAGAAGAAATAAATGGAAGGAGGTTGGTATTTATAGGCCAAGGGTAGAAAAACATGATGATGTGTTCATTCACTAACCATGGGGATCGAATGGTGTTAGAATGAACCACATATGCTTAGCTAGACATTCTTGAAGACAAGATGATGTGTCTACTTAGGTTACTATGGGATTTGAATGGTTTAGAAGGAAAACACCATGTGTTCGATTTTATAGCCATAAGGTTTAAGTTTGGTTCAAGTCGCTTGAAATGAGGCTAGGTGTCACAATTTTTGGCCAAAGGAAGAAGAAGAGGAGTTGATGTGGCTTCATATGGGACTAGTAGAAAGTTTGTGGTTAGGGATTTAACAAGTAGTTGCTTAGAACTAGTTTAGTTAGGGATTTAGTTAGGATTGAACTGGAAAATATGTTAGTTTAGTTTAAGTAAATGACATATTTAATATACATGCATAAGATAGATGTACCACAAGCATTGGAGAGTTGTACCTTAGACTTGTAAATTATAAGAAAATCAAATTTAAAGGCTTGTGCATTATAGGGTTGTACCTTGTGCTTAAAAATAGGTACATTGAGGTTTATAATATGATTTATATAAGTATTAAGCTTGTATGCATTAAAGACTTGTACATGTGCTTGAAAGACTTGTACCCGAGTATTTTATAAAAATATAATGTACATTTTAATTAGGGTTTGTGATTTTATCTACATAAAATCATGGAATTGTAAATTAGGGCTTGTTACGGGTAATAACGTGAAGTTAGGTTTTCGTGCTTTAAAAACTTGTACATTAGCTATAAAATATTGTACTTTAGCATTTATAATTTAGTTGCGCAAAATCATAGTTATAATAATTTAGGGCTTCGTAAAAACTCTAATAGGTAGAAAACGTTTTGTTTGAACGTTTAATAATCGAATGTTAACGAAATAACGTAAAGTGGTAAATAAAAGTTGAAAACTTTTATAGTTTAACATATAAAGATGTTTATGTTTATTAAAGATGTGAGTTTCATCACATTGGCTAGTTGTTGTGATCAAATAAATGGATATCGTTTCTTAAAAAAAATTTGGACGTAGAAAATGGATAAGTATTCTTTCGTTAGAATATTATATTAGTTTAATACGAGATGAAATTTACCGGTGGTTACATCAAGTTTTACTTTGAAGATCCATTTTAGAGCAATGATCATAGCACAGTCAGGAGCAGGTACTAATTCCCATACATGAATTTCATCTTGCATGGCATTGAACCAGCTGTCTTCAGTCATGGCTGTTTTAACGTCTTTTGGTTCGACTTTAAATAGTACGAAGTTGAAGAAGCACCACAAGGCATCAGTTGCAAGTTGTTTACGAGTGGATACTGGACGAGAAGGGTTTCCAATGATGTTGTCCAATGGATGGTCATGTGTCCATTTTCTAAGGTGTTCGTGTGGTTGTTGTTGTTGAGGAACCGGTAGCGAGTTTGGATCTCCGATGAAGATGGTTCGAAGTTGGTTCAGGAGCAAATATGTTCTCAAATGGAGCATCTTCGGGAGTAGCAAAGGGTTATCTCCATCATAGGTGCCAGAAACATTTCCATGATGTACACTCGATGACTGAGGATTTGATGATGATGATGAGTGATCTGCAGTAGGTGCTTCTTGACTCAATGACATAGAAACTGAAGGGTTATCTATGTTGACTGGGTTAGGGGCAGCCTCTGTTGATGGATTAGACTGATCATTAGCAATAGGCTCATATTGTTTATCAAACATTGGATCAAACAATTTCTTCAAATCATCTTCCGAAGGGGGTACATATGGAATTGCTGGTGAGGGATTTTGAACAAGAGAAGAACTAATGAGACTACTTAACGAATGTTGAGATACGGGTCCAGAACTTGATTGTCCCGGAGCCATTTGCCCAGACAGCTCATCGAACATGACGTGAATAGTTTCCATGATATCTCGAGTTCTTTTGTTGTAGATTCGGTAACCTTCTTGTTTGGTGCATAACCCACAAAAATTCCAATGTCCGCCTTACCTCTTAATTTACCTAAATCTTGACCATCATTCGTTGGATACCACAAAGCACCGAATACACGAAGGTAGGAGAGAGCAGGTTTTCGTTTATGGACAAGTTCGTATGGAGTTTTTCCATGAGTGGTGTGTATGAGGGAATGATTTTGGGTGTAGCAAGCAGTGACAATGGCTTCAGCCCAAAGAAACATTGGAACCTTTGAGTAAATTATCATTGTTCTTGCAACTTCCACAAGGGTCCGATTTTGTCTTTCAACTACACCGTTCTGTTGAGGCGTACGTGGAACACTTCTTCGATGACTGATTCCAATGCTTTCATAAAATTGACTTAGGTCATTGTTAACGAACTCAGTGCCATTGTCTGTTCGAGTAATTCTAACAGTCGTGTTAAGTCGAACTTGCAGCTGTTTGATAAGTTTGAGGATGACATCTGGAGTTTCATCCTTTGTCCTCAAAAACTTAACCCATGTAAATCGAGAGTAGTCATCAACAACGACCAATTTCTTCCCATTTATCATTTGCACTCTCATGGGTCCGCACAGATCCATATGAAGAGTATGAAGAACTTCCATAATTGAGTTTGCGGGTTTGGGTTTGTGGGCATATTTCTTGCTTTTTCCTAATTGGCATGCTGAACAAAGATGATCTTTTTCATACTTTAATCTGGGTAAGCCTCTTACTAGGTCCTTTCTGGAAAGATCATTAATGGTACCGAAGTTCAAGTGATTGAGACGACGATGCCATAACCATGACTTTGTTTTCAAAGCCTTTGACAACAAGCAGATTGGAGAAGACTTCATCATATCTTCGATAGAGATGGTGTATAAGTTTGTACCACGTGTTCCTCTTAAAAATTCCACACCATCAAGTTCTCTAATGAAACAAGTATGTTTTCTGAAGGCCACTTCTAGATCAGTATCACAGAATTGACCAACAGAAAACAAATTATGACCAAGACCTTCAACATAGTATACCCGGGAAATTACACTATCACCAACCACATAATCTCCATAACCCATAATTGCCCCAAAATGGTCGTTCCCGAATCTAACAGTCCCGATAAATTTACTTACAAAGTTCATGAGCCGCATGGCGATCTCAGTCATATGCTTGGAACGGCTGAGTCCAGGTACCACGAACTATTTGAAGCGACTGCAGGTTGAACATAGACAAGTATGGATGACTGGATAGTTTGGATCCCCATGCGAGAATGGGTTCCACTTGGTTAGAAAACGAGATTGGAACATCCACATCAGAAAAAGAGTCAATGAAATCATTAGAGATAGATGCCGGGCTAGTAGTACAAGAGATCTATTCAAAGTATGTTCACTTCTTAAAGGTATAGTTCTACCAGTAGGCATCCATTTCCTTATGGGCATTGATCTAGATAATTTAGGGCACAACTCATTAAGATTGAATTTACAGCAGTAGGTATCCAATGATAACCTACATTACTAAATTTTCTTCCTGTTGGTTTCCAATGTTTTCTAGCCCTCTACCACCTTGGTCTTCTGACCTTCTTAACCTGTTTTCTAGTGTTAACATTTTTTACCAGAGATATAACAGAATTGTTCACATCATGCACAACACATTCATGATTAATACCAGAAATCAAACATTCATTACATGTTTTGCAGAAGTAGCAATTCGCATTAATTACGATGACGCTTATAGCTAATATTAGAATCAACACGATTCATCTTATTCAACACAAACTTATTGTTCCTAGGGTGGTCTTCTAATTTCTTCCATTAATCACTCTTAGCTTGCGAGGTCCTATCTTGCTTTGTATTGCCTGGAGGCTTTGACCCGCTTGCCTTAGTGTCACTGATTACTCCTGTAGAGGGAATGATGGGAACATTAGTTGGTTTTACTACTTTATGCATTCCTGATCTAGAAGTACTGGGATCTGAAGTACTTGCAGGCACATCAAAGTTCACATGCTTGACTTTCGGCACAGAACAAGGCATATCATGGGTTGCATGCTTAACACTAGGCATAGAGCAAGGCATAACGACTTTATCTTTCTTACAAAAGGATTTAGGGCATGTTGCTCTTAAGCATTCTAAAAGTTCCTGAGATCGTTTGGCATATAAGCATGCATACCTAACTTCACTATCAAGTGGTTTATTTATGCTTTCCTCTTCGACAATCTCACAGAGACATTCTAGACTATCCTTAAGGTACGAAAAATATTATTGAAAACCAAGTTCGTTATTTCTAAGGTGAGGAGGAATATATTTTACAGTCACAACATATTTAGAATCCGCAGATGCCTTTGATGCAACATTCTCATTACAGACAAGTGGCATTTTCCCTTTTACCTGACTTTTGAGATTCTCAATTTCCTTTTGCAAAGAAATTTTTTCATTGTTCTTGTCATGAGTGACTTTCATTGAATCATATAACTCTTTAAAGTGTCGTTTAACCTTTTCATTTTCTTCCAGAAAACTCTCATTTTCTTGTTGTAGTACATTAATGATGTTTTGAAGATGAAAGTTTTGAGAATACTGAGAATCTAAAGGAGGAGGCATTTGGGAGCCATTCACATTGTTCTTTTCACCCTTTAATTGTGAAATTTGGGTTTTAATCCTTCTGATCGTGTTACAATGAGCTCGAATCTGTTCGTCACGTTTGTTTATTTCAAAAACTGCATCAAACTCAGGAACATCCGAGGATGTCTTGATATTTGAGGTTTTAACATTTTCTTTGAGATGTTGATATTTTAGTTGCAAATTAAAATGTTCAACTTCCAGTTTAGAATAATGTTTTACCAAATTATCATGATCATCCTGTTCTACTTTATCATGTAATTTTGAATTTGTGGTTTCAAGCACGATGACACGATCATGGGAAACTTTTAATGCAACAGTTAATTCATGAAATTGAGACACATTAATTGAATAATTTGTAACAGTGTAGAACACATCTTGAGCAACACATTGAGAGATCAGATTATCATTAATGATGTGCAGATTCTTTATCTCTATTTCATTACTCTTAAGCTCACGTTCATACATACTGACCTCAAATTCCATATCATTAAACATCTTTTTCATTTCTTTAATCTCTGTGTCCATACCCTTTTGAAGACTCTCAAATTGTCCTTTACGTTGTTTAAATAAAGGCATGACCTTAGTTAAATAGCATTCTTTAGTTTGTTCAAAACCCCTTTCCCCGTCAGTTATCCCAGTGGGTGTGATTCTCTTCTTACACGTTTTCTTAAAATCAACAAATAGTTGGTAAACTACATAAAGGCTGATTAAGGTCTTGCTATTAGTGGCAAGATTTCTAGGCACCAAATGCATTGGTGTATTTGGGGGATACACAGTGGCTGGAGACAATTTCCTACAAGGGGAATTATTTTCAATAAAATCACCAGCTTTTTGTTTGTCCAAATCCTTTTTCCAGAAAATTTGTTCAGGGGTCAGTTGGGTCTGAGGTTTGAATTTATTAAAGGAAATCCAGTTATCCTTAGAATAATTTGGTGTTTTAACGATGATTTTATCTCTTATGCACAAGGGACTATTAAATTTATCATACAATTTTTTTCTGGAGACTTCTTCTAATTTTATATCTTCCTCAGAGCACTCAGCACAAGTGGGTTTCTGTCTAGGCTTAAGAATCTCATTTCCATCATAGATTACCTTTTGAGCTGCTTTAGCTTTAATACAAGCCTTAGGATTTGGTTCATCTACAAGTGCAACACTATGCTTATCACTTAGAACTTTATGCTTTGTGATCATGTGAGCAGTATGAATGGTGTTCCCTTGTACGTACAATTTATTTTCAAGTTTCTTCTTCAAATTTTTTAGGTTGGAAAATTAATTTAAAAGTTTTAATTCCTTAGCATTGAATTCTTGTTTAAGTACTTTCACATTTTCTTGAAGTGCTTGTTTCTGTTTAACAGTTTTGTTAAGCTTTTCTTGTAAGGAATCTAACTCTTGTTTTAACATTTCTTCCCTAAAATTGCTTTTTCTGATAATTGTACGCATTTGGTTATCCATCTCCTGCTCACGGGTGGTAAGTTCAAACTTAGCACGTTGTTCATATATAGCAACTTGTTCTTTATAGGCATTTAGTTCAGAAGTAATAGAATCATTAGGGGCACATGCAGTGAATTCATCAAAAACATAGTCATCATTGACTGAAAAAGATGCATTACTTGGTACAATTTCACTTTCATTTTGTTTCACATAGTGATCATATGGGACAACATTGCTATTACCCATATTTTCAATATCTGATTCAATAATTTCAGTTGATGTTGGATCGATATACTCTGACCAAACTAACTATGTAGCTTGTAAGGGCTTAGCAACCTCGGATAAATCCTAAGTCACTAACAATGAAACACTGATATAACTTTACTAAGTATGCGGAAACTACTTCAATAAAGCTAAGAAGAATAACTTTTACTTCAATGATTTTATTAATACTCTAAACCTGCTTGATACACAGATTCACTAACAACCCTAACAAGTCTAATATCGTACTTTGTAAATTCTAAATCACGTATCTCTAATGCCAATATAGGGATCCTTTTATAGGCATAAGGATAACCCTAGTCGGTTTACAATTATAATCCTTGTACGACAAGTAATACTAAACTAAGAACATTCTAGATAAACATTACTTTCCATAAAACATTCTATTATAACCGTCTTTAAGCTTTGCAGTACTTTGATGTTGAGCAGTACTTTGACCTTCACATAAGCAGTACTTTGACCATCTTCAGTACTTTCATATCCCAACAATCCTCCCCTAACTTGAATTCTACTTGCTTGATTTCAAGTTCCTTTGTATTTGTATCTTTAACATCTTTATCTTCAAGGAAAGATTGTATTTTGTACTCTCTGTGCTTGTATTATCATCATCAAAGTAGTCTTTATAAGCAATCCTTTTCAGCAATTATCAGCAATCTTCATCTTTTCAAGTACTCAGCAACATATGGCAAATTGTACATCAGATCATAAAGTTTCAGTCTATTCTCATCACTTCCAGGTATATAAACTCCTGTGAGAGGTGAATCATTGAAAATTTAATGGATTTTGATGTCTCTTTAACAAAGCCATTAACTATGGAGTAGCCAATGTTTAGGTGTGTAAAACCATGGTACATTGATAACCATTTGATTTTTAGCAAATCGTCAGCTATCAACGGATTTGTTTTGTCTTTACCAAAAGCCGTTCCCTTTTGGACTAGTTAGTTCTTGCAACCATGGTGAACTAATTACCATATAAATGGTTTTTCCACAGCCTTTACCACAAGCCATTTTTCTTGTGAGCTAGCCAACTCTTCACTATATCAGATATGGTGAGTTGATTACCATACAACTTATTGGCATGTTGTCAACCATCAACGGATTTTAGATATCTTTACAAGAGCCGTTTGCTCATGGATTAGCCAGTCCTTTTGTTAGACATGGTGGACTGATAACCTTCTATCTCAAAAACCATTTGTTGCTGTTAACTTTCGTTTCAAAACATTTTGCACTTAACAAAAGTTTGCTTATTCATTATTAAAAATCATTTATTGGTTTTGTACTGCAAGCAGTACTTTGGTTAAACTTTGTTAAACAATATCTTTTGACTCGTGTGACCGTTTTAGGTGATTCAAATTGCTGCGTTTTCCTTATAAAATCATTTTTAACAGTAGGCACTTGATATTAGGAGTATTAAAGAAATTGAAATGAGTTTAAAAGACTTACAACTCAATAGTACTTGATTTGGTAGCAAAATGCTCAATGAGATTTCTAAATGGAAACGAGGCTTCAAAGCTTTGCACCTAAGCTTTTATCCTTTTTCTTAGACCTTGTACCTCAGAATGTGGGAGTGTGAATGTGTGTTTTAGGCTTAGCAAGTGAGGGATGAGAAGAAATAAATGGAAGGAGGTTGGTATTTATAGGCCAAGGGTAGAAAAACATGATGATGTGTTCATTCACTAACCATGGGGATCGAATGGTGTTAGAATGAACCACATATGCTTAGCTAGACATTCTTGAAGACAAGATGATGTGTCTACTTAGGTTACTATGGGATTTGAATGGTTTAGAAGGAAAACACCATGTGTTCGATTTTATAGCCATAAGGTTTAAGTTTGGTTCAAGTCGCTTGAAATGAGGCTAGGTGTCACAATTTTTGGCCAAAGGAAGAAGAAGAGGAGTTGATGTGGCTTCATATGGGACTAGTAGAAAGTTTGTGGTTAGGGATTTAACAAGTAGTTGCTTAGAACTAGTTTAGTTAGGGATTTAGTTAGGATTGAACTGGAAAATATGTTAGTTTAGTTTAAGTAAATGACATATTTAATATACATGCATAAGATAGATGTACCACAAGCATTGGAGAGTTGTACCTTAGACTTGTAAATTATAAGAAAATCAAATTTAAAGGCTTGTGCATTATAGGGTTGTACCTTGTGCTTAAAAATAGGTACATTGAGGTTTATAATATGATTTATATAAGTATTAAGCTTGTATGCATTAAAGACTTGTACATGTGCTTGAAAGACTTGTACCTGAGTATTTTATAAAAATATAATGTACATTTTAATTAGGGTTTGTGATTTTATCTACATAAAATCATGGAATTGTAAATTAGGGCTTGTTACGGGTAATAACGTGAAGTTAGGTTTTCGTGCTTTAAAAACTTGTACATTAGCTATAAAATATTGTACTTTAGCATTTATAATTTAGTTGCGCAAAATCATAGTTATAATAATTTAGGGCTTCGTAAAAACTCTAATAGGTAGAAAACGTTTTGTTTGAACGTTTAATAATCGAATGTTAACGAAATAACGTAAAGTGGTAAATAAAAGTTGAAAACTTTTATAGTTTAACATATAAAGATGTTTATGTTTATTAAAGATGTGAGTTTCATCACATTGGCTAGTTGTTGTGATCAAATAAATGGATATCGTTTCTTAAAAAAAAATTTGGACGTAGAAAATGGATAAGTATTCTTTCGTTAGAATATTATATTAATTTAATACGAGATGAAATTTATTTGGTTACATCAAGTTTTACTTTGAAGATCCAATTTAGAGCAATGATCATAGCACAGTCAGGAGCAGGTACTAATTCCCATACATGAATTTCATCTTGCATGGCATTGAACCATTGTCTTCGGTCATGGTCGTTTTAACGTCTTTTGGTTCGACTTTAAATAGTAACGAAGTTGAAGAAGCAACCACAAGGCATCAGTTGCAAGTTGTTTACGAGTGGATACTGGACGAGAAGGGTTTCCAATGATGTTGTCCAATGGATGGTCATGTGTCCATTTTCTAAGGTGTTCGTGTGGTTGTTGTTGAGGAACCGAAGTAGCAGAGTTTGGATCTCCCGATGAAGATGGTTCTGAAGTTGGTTCAGGAGCAAATATGTTCTCAAATGGAGCATCTTCGGGAGTAGCAAAGGGTTATCTCCATCATAGGTGCCAGAAACATTTCCATGATGTACACTCGATGACTGAGGATTTGATGATGATGATGAGTGATCTGCAGTAGGTGCTTCTTGACTCAATGACATAGAAACTGAAGGGTTATCTATGTTGACTGGGTTAGGGCGCCTCTCGTTGATGGATTAGACTGATCATTAGCAATAGGCTCATATTGTTTATCAAACATTGGATCAAACAATTTCTTCAAATCATCTTCCGAAGGGGGTACATATGGAATTGCTGGTGAGGGATTTTGAACAAGAGAAGAACTAATGAGACTACTTAACGAATGTTGAGATCTGGTCCAGAACTTGATTGTCCGGAGCCATTTGCCTGCAGACCATCGAACATGACGTGAATAGTTTCCATGATATCTCGAGTTCTTTTGTTGTAGATTCGGTAACCTTCTTGTTTGGTGCATAACCCACAAAAATTCCAATGTCCGCCTTACCTCTTAATTTACCTAAATCTTGACCATCATTCGTTGGATACCACAAAGCACCGAATACACGAAGGTAGGAGAGAGCAGGTTTTCGTTTATGGACAAGTTCGTATGGAGTTTTTCCATGAGTGGTGTGTATGAGGGAATGATTTTGGGTGTAGCAAGCAGTGACAATGGCTTCAGCCCAAAGAAACATTGGAACCTTTGAGTAAATTATCATTGTTCTTGCAACTTCCACAAGGGTCCGATTTTGTCTTTCAACTACACCGTTCTGTTGAGGCGTACGTGGAACACTTCTTCGATGACTGATTCCAATGCTTTCATAAAATTGACTTAGGTCATTGTTAACGAACTCAGTGCCATTGTCTGTTCGAGTAATTCTAACAGTCGTGTTAAGTCGAACTTGCAGCTGTTTGATAAGTTTGAGGATGACATCTGGAGTTTCATCCTTTGTCCTCAAAAACTTAACCCATGTAAATCGAGAGTAGTCATCAACAACGACCAATTTCTTCCCATTTATCATTTGCACTCTCATGGGTCCGCACAGATCCATATGAAGAGTATGAAGAACTTCCATAATTGAGTTTGCGGGTTTGGGTTTGTGGGCATATTTCTTTCTTTTTCCTAATTGGCATGCTGAACAAAGATGATCTTTTCATACTTTAACTGGGTAAGCCTCTTACTAGGTCCTTTGGAAAGATCATTAATGGTTACGAAGTTCAAGTGATTGAGACGACGATGCCATAACCATGACTTTGTTTTCAAAGCCTTTGACAACAAGCAGATTGGAGAAGACTTCATCATATCTTCGATAGAGATGGTGTATAAGTTTGTACCACGTGTTCCTCTTAAAAATTCCACACCATCAAGTTCTCTAATGAAACAAGTATGTTTTCTGAAGGCCACTTCTAGATCAGTATCACAGAATTGACCAACAGAAAACAAATTATGACCAAGACCTTCAACATAGTATACCCGGGAAATTACACTATCACCAACCACATAATCTCCATAACCCATAATTGCCCCAAAATGGTCGTTCCCGAATCTAACAGTCCCGATAAATTTACTCACGAAGTTCATGAGCCGCGAGCGATCTCCAGTCATATGCTTGGAACAGCCTGAGTCCAGGTACCACAGAACTATTTGAACGACCTGCAGTTGAACATAGACAAGTATGGATGACTGGATAGTTTGGATCCCCATGCGAGAATGGGTTCCACTTGGTTAGAAAACGAGATTGGAACATCCACATCAGAAAAAGAGTCAATGAAATCATTAGAGGTAGATGCCGGGCTAGTAGTAACAGTAGATCTATTCAAAGTATGTTCACTTCTTAAAGGTATAGTTCTACCAGTAGGCATCCATTTCCTTATGGGCATTGATCTAGATAATTTAGGGCACAACTCATTAAGATTGAATTTACGGCCAGTAGGTATCCAATGATAACCTACATTACTAAATTTTCTTCCTGTTGGTTTCCAATGTTTTCTAGCCCTCTACCACCTTGGTCTTCTGACCTTCTTAACCTGTTTTCTAGTGTTAACATTTTTTACCAGAGATATAACAGAATTGTTCACATCATGCACAACACATTCATGATTAATACCAGAAATCAAACATTCATTACATGTTTTGCAAGAAGTAGCAGAATTCGCATTAATTACAGTACGCTTATAGCTAATATTAGAATCAACACGATTCATCTTATTCAACACAAACTTATTGTTCCTAGGGTGGTCTTCTAATTTCTTCCATTAATCACTCTTAGCTTGCGAGGTCCTATCTTGCTTTGTATTGCCTGGAGGCTTTGACCTGGTTGCCTTAGTGTCACCTTGATTACTCTGTAGAGGGAATGATGGGAACATTAGTTGGTTTTACTACTTTATGCATTCCTCCTGATCTAGAAGTCTTTGGGATCTGAAGTACTTGCAGGCACATCAAAGTTCACATGCTTGACTTTCGACACAGAACAGGGCATATCATGGGTTGCATGCTTAACACTAGGCATAGAGCAAGGCATAACGACTTTATCTTTCTTACAAAAGGATTTAGGGCTTGTTGCTCTTAAGCATTCTAAAATTTCCTGAGATCGTTTGGCATATAAGCATGCATACCTAACTTCACTATCAAGTGGTTTATTTATGCTTTCCTCGACAATCTCACGAGACATTCTAGACTATCCTTAAGGTACGAAAAATATTATTGAAAACCAAGTTCGTTATTTCTAAGGTGAGGAGGAATATATTTTACTGATCACAACATATTTAGAATCCGAGATGCCTTTGATGCAACATTCTCATTACGACAAGTGGCATTTTCCTTTTACCGACTTTTGAGATTCTCAATTTCCTTTTGCAAAGAAGTTATTTTTCATTGTTCTTGTCATGAGTGACTTTCATTGAATCATATAACTCTTTAAAGTGTCGTTTAACCTTTTCATTTTCTTCCAGAAAACTCTCATTTTCTTGTTGTAATACATTAATGATGTTTTGAAGATGAAAGTTTTGAGAATATTGAGAATCTAAAGGAGGAGGCATTTGGGAGCCATTCACATTGTTCTTTTCACCCTTTAATTGTGAAATTTGGGTTTTAATCCTTCTGATCGTGTTACAATGAGCTCGAATCTGTTCGTCACGTTTGTTTATTTCAAAAACTGCATCAAACTCGGGAACATCCGAGGATGTCTTGATATTTGAGGTTTTAACATTTTCTTTGAGATGTTGATATTTTAGTTGCAAATTAAAATGTTCAACTTCCAGTTTAGAATAATGTTTTACCAAATTATCATGATCATCCTGTTCTACTTTATCATGTAATTTTGAATTTGTGGTTTCAAGCACGATGACACGATCATGGGAAACTTTTAATGCAACAGTTAATTCATGAAATTGAGACACATTAATTGAATAATTTGTAATGTGTAGAACACATCTTGAGCAACACATTGAGAGATCAGATTATCATTAATGATGTGCAGATTCTTTATCTCTATTTCATTACTCTTAAGCTCACGTTCATACATACTGACCTCAAATTCCATATCATTAAACATCTTTTTCATTTCTTTAATCTCTGTGTCCATACCCTTTTGAAGACTCTCAAATTGTCCTTTATGTTGTTTAAATAAAGGCATGACCTTAGTTAAATAGCATTCTTTAGTTTGTTCAAAACCCCTTTCCCCGTCAGTTATCCCAGTGGGTGTGATTCTCTTCTTACACGTTTTCTTAAAATCAACAAATAGTTGGTAAACTACATAAAGGCTGATTAAGGTCTTGCTATTAGTGGGAAGATTTCTAGGCACCAAATGCATTGGTGTATTTGGGGGATACACAGTGGCTGGAGACAATTTCCTACAAGGGGAATTATTTTCAATAAAATCACCAGCTTTTTGTTTGTCCAAATCCTTTTTCCAAAAAATTTGTTCAGGGGTCAGTTGGGTCTGAGGTTTGAATTTATTAAAGGAAATCCAGTTATCCTTAGAATAATTTGGTGTTTTAACGATGATTTTATCTCTTATGCACAAGGGACTATTAAATTTATCATACAATTTTTTTAGGAGACTTCTTCTAATTTTATATCTTCCTCAGAGCACTCGGCACAAGTGGGTTTGTCTAGGCTTAAGAATCTCATTTCCATCATAGATTACCTTTTGAGCTGCTTTAGCTTTAATACAAGCCTTAGGATTTGGTTCATCTACAAGTGCAACACTATGCTTATCACTTAGAACTTTATGCTTTGTGATCATGTGAGCAGTATGAATGGTGTTCCCTGTATGCACAATTTATTTTCAAGTTTCTTCTTCAAATTTTTTAGGTTGGAAAATTAATTTAAAAGTTTTAATTCCTTAGCATTGAATTCTTGTTTAAGTACTTTCACATTTTCTTGAAGTGCTTGTTTACGTTTAACAGTTTTGTTAAGCTTTTCTTGTAAGGAATCTAACTCTTGTTTTAACATTTCTTCCCTAAAATTGCTTTTTCTGATAATTGTACGCATTTGGTTATCCATCTCCTGCTCACGGGTGGTAAGTTCAAACTTAGCACGTTGTTCATATATAGCAACTTGTTCTTTATAGGCATTTAGTTCAGAAGTAATAGAATCATTAGGGGCACATGCAAAGGAATTCATCAAAAACATAGTCATCATTGACTGAAAAAGATGCATTACTTGGTACAATTTCACTTTCATTTTGTTTCACATAGTGATCATATGGGACAACATTGCTATTACCCATATTTTCAATATCTGATTCAATAATTTCAGTTGATGTTGGATCGATATACTCTGACCAAACTAACTATGTAGCTTGTAAGGGCTTAGCAACCTCGGATAAATCCTAAGTCACTAACAATGAAACACTGATATAACTTTACTAAGTATGCGGAAACTACTTTAATAAAGCTAAGAAGAATAACTTCTACTTCAACGATTTTATTAATACTCTAAACCTGCTTGATACACAGATTCACTAACAACCCTAACAACTCTAATATCGTACTTTGTAAATTCTAAATCACGTATCTCTAATGCCAATCTAGGGATCCTTTTATAGGCATAAGGATAACCCTAGTCAGTTTACAATTATAATCCTTGTACAAGTAATACTAAACTAAGAACATTCTAGATAAACATTACTTTCCATAAAACATTCTATTATAACCATCTTTAAGCTTTGCAAGCTTTGATGTTGAGCTAGTACTTTGACCTTCACATAAGCAGTACTTTGACCATCTTCAGTACTTTCATATCCCAACAATCCTCCCCTAATTTGAATTCTACTTGCTTGATTTCAAGTTCCTTTGTATTTGTATCTTTAACATCTTTATCTTCAAGGAAAGATTGTATTTTGTACTCTCTGTGCTTGTATTATCATCATCAAAGTAGTCTTTATAAGCAATCCTTTTCAGCAATTATCAGCAATCTTCATCTTTTCAAGTACTCAGCAACATATGGCAAATTGTACATCAGATCATAAAGTTTCAGTCTATTCTCATCACTTCCAGGTATATAAACTCCTGTGAGAGGTGAATCATTGAAAATTTAATGGATTTTGATGTCTCTTTAACAAAGCCATTAACTATGGAGTAGCCAATGTTTAGGTGTGTAAAACCATGGTACATTGATAACCATATGATTTTTAGCAAATCGTCGTGCTATCAGCGGATTTGTTTTGTCTTTACCAAAAGCCGTACGCTTTTGGACTAGTTAGTTCTTGCAACCATGGTGAACTAATTACCATATTAGCCAACTCTTCACTATATCAGATATGGTGAGTTGATTACCATACAACTTATTGGCATGTTGTCAACCATCAACGGATTTTAGATATCTTTACAAGAGCCGTTTGCTCATGGATTAGCCAGCCTTTTGTTGTTAGACATGGTGGGTGATAACCTTCTATCTCAAAAACCATTTGTTGCTGTTAACTTTCGTTTCAAAACATTTTGCACTTAACAAAAGTTTGCTTATTCATTATTAAAAATCATTTATTGGTTTTGTGCTGCAAGCAGTACTTTGGTTAAAGTACTGTTTGATCAGCAGTACTTTGAATAAAGTATTGATTTTTCAAAACATTTATACAATTATGAATCATACCAGTATTTTTGCATCATCATCAGCCATAATTGTCCATTTAATGAATAGTTCAATGACCATGAGAGCTGTGTCATTCTTTTCTTCAACCTCCATACCATGATCTAGCATTCTTCTCATAAGATCTCTAGTCAGTGGATATCCTCTTTCTGCTAACATATGGATCATGGTTCCATCTTACAGCTCCAAAACATGCACTCCAGATTCTTCAAAGAATCTCCAGCTAGTAATTTCCCAACCTTTTTGGTTTTGCCAAATTTCATCAGTGCTTGTTTCTTCAGTTTCCCAGATGGTTGTGAGGTCTCCAAGCAAGACTAAGCCAACTCCTTTTGAAGGAATATGCTCAAAATACTCTTGCACTAGTTGATATAGGAGAAATAGATCCTCTCTATCTATCATGTGCAGTATATCCCATAGCAAATTAAATACTCTGAAGCTTTCTTCTTCTTTATGGAACATCAGATAGTCTCCATCCTTTGATTCTACAACTTCAAAAGTAGATATCTTAGACTTCTTTGTTGCAACATCTTTGGACTTAGGATGCTCAAAATCTACAACTCTTAAGTAATTTCTCACTCATCAACTATACGATCTCAATTCTACCTTCTTTGATGGTATTTCATCTTCATTTGTTCTTTTTATCTTTAAGATTCTTTTCTAGCATCCTCCTTGACTTATCATCATCTTTAAAAGAAATAATACTATCGACTTGCTTTTGATAAGCTTCTCTATGACATCATATAAATCTTTCGTCTCTAAATACTTAAACTGTAATCTAGTATATCCTAGACCCTTCAGATAAGCCATCATAGCATTTCTTTCCTTAGCAATACTTGGTGGTCTTTATGATATAACAGTTGGCTTTTCTGGTATAACAACTTCAGCATCAAATTAAGCTTTTAACTTCCTAGCAACTTCTTCATTCTTAGCCACTTCAATAGCTCTTAGTTACCAAAGTCGACTTTTTCTTCTTCTTTGTTTCTACCAGTTTGCCTTTTCCTTTGTCCTTTGGATCCAAAGGAGGTTGAGAAGCTTGAGGTTGTTCTTCAGCCACTCCTGGAATACTAACCCCTCTTGGTCTTGATAGATTTTGAAATATTTGAGCGACAATCTCATCATCACTTGCGGTGTGCTCTACTGTGTATGACTTCCTCTTCTTGTAGGACTGTTGAAGGACCAACTTCTTCTTCAAAATTTAGAGTCCTTGGTGTAATAAGCTCTTGTCTATATGTTCCTTGAAGAGCAGCAGTACCTTGATCACCAGCACCTTGATCACCAGTACTTTCTACACCAGTACTTTGTGGCTTAGTAGGCTCAATACTTTGAACATTAACTTGAGTTTCAGTTCCTTGAGGTTTAGTACTTTGAATATCAACTTGAGCTTCAGTACCTTGAGGTTCAGCTTCTGGTTCTTCATAATGTCCAGCATCTTCATTCAAATTCTCTTGCTCCAATATCCTCCCAATTAGAATGAAGACTGCTTGTGAACCTTCTTGCCTTTAGAAGCCTTTGTAAACTTCCTTCCTTTCTTCTTCTGAGACTTGACCCATAATCTATGATGTTGAACTAAAGGCCATACAAATTTCTTCAATCTTCTAAATTTGTTGTTCAACTTCATCAGGTAATGCTTGAGCCTCAGTAGCTTTCTTTAATCTCACCAATTCCCTTGTTAAGACATAGTTATCCAGAACAAACCCTTCAGGAGGTATATCTCCCTCATCTCCTCCAGATGTTTGATTCCCATCTGTGGAAGTATAATCATTGGGAGAGGATCGTGGGTTTACCTCAGGTTCTGAATCACCATGAGCAGTATCGTGTGTAGATGCAGTACCTTGTGTTTCAGTACCTTTTTGTGCAGCAGTACCTTATGGAGAAGCAGTATGTTGAGAAGGTACAAGCTCGAAGGTTTTGGGACATCCTGAAGTTGTTTGTTCAAGAAAACTTGAACAAATCTTGGATACATTAACCATGGTGAACCATTGGAGATATAGGAGAGCACACCATCAAGAATCAGTCTAGAAAAGTTAAAGAGGCAATTGGTAGCTAATCCCACTAAAGCAGATGCTATATTTGAACTAAACTGTTCCCATGAAGTACTCTTTGAACTTAAACAATGAAGTAATACATGAACCAGGTACTTCCATTGTGGGCTGAATAAGGGTTTCTTAAAGGTTGTTTCTGTGAGAGATCCTTCACCAATATCCTTAATGTATCCCAAATCACTTGTTTATCAAAACGAACAGCCCTTTCAGCATCATCAAACAATAAATCTTCTCGAATAGAGGCTTCACTAACTTTAACAATCTTGCCAGCAACCTTATCCTGAATGTAGGATTCATCATCTTCCATATGAGATCTTGCAGTTGCCCAAAATTGTTGAATCCAGGGCTCAATAATGTCAGGTTCGACCAAAAGGGCCTAATTGATTGATGATCCAGCAAGGAAATCAATTATGTCATGAAACGCAACATTGGCCGGTGTTTTATCTAAGTTGGCCACCATGTTATGCTTGCTAACTGTGTTTCGATTCGCCATTGTTGTGGTATAAGAGAAAATGGTTCGATGAATAGGGAATGGAATAAGAGAAATAAGGAAAAGATTGATAAGTATATGAGAGGAAAATCCGGAGGGTAGTTATTTATAGGTAAGATTTTAAAAAATCACCATTAATACAGATTACCGTTTTTTGAATTTTATCCCATCTTTTGACGTTGGAGCGTGCGTTGACAAGACTAGCGTGCTGCTTCCACGTAGCGTTACTTTCCAAAGCATTACTTTCGCAGCAGTTCTCGGATAAACAATAAGCGACTTTTCCATCTCTTCTTCACAATGGCAAAAACATCAAAAAGGATTGTTTTGCCTCCCCTTAAACAATGCATAGGACTATTAGCTAATAAGTCCTCCCCTTAAGCAGCTTAATAGTTAATAATCATCTCAATACTCACCACGGATGATTAAATCTTGAAACATCAAATCCTTTGTGAGAGAAGATCAGCTACATTATCATCTGTGTGGACCTTGACAACATTAATGAGCCTATGCTCATAACAATCTCGAATAAAGTGATGCCTAATCTGAATATGCTTAGTCTTGGAATGGTAAGCGGGATTTCTTCACAATGCAGATTGTACTCTCATTATCAATGTTGATAGGAGTATTCTTGAAATTGAATCCGTAGTCCAAGAGTTGATTCGCATCCACGTACTTGTCCACAACGATTTGCGCCGACAACATATTCTGCTCAGATTGATGATGTTGCTGCAATGGTTTGTTTCTTACATTGCCATGAAACTAATCTTCTACCAAGATATTGGCATCCTCTAGTGGTTGATCTTCTATCATAGTTATCACCAGCATAATCACTATCTGAAAAAGCTTCCAAGTGAAAAGGTGAATCCTTTGGATACCACAACCCTAACTTAGGTTGTTGTTTCAAATAACTAAAAATCCTCTTGATTGCATTCATATGAGAGACCTTAGGTGAGACTTGATATCTTGCACATAAAAGAGCGGCAAACATGATATCGGGTCTAGATGCGTTAAGTACATAAGGCGCCAATCATTTATTTGTAAAGCTTGACTTCTACAGGTTGACCATCTTCATCCTTGCCCAATTAGTTGATAGATTTTACGGGTGTGGTGACCGGCTTCATAGCATCAAAGTTAAACTTCTTAAGAATGTCAGTGACATACTTGTCTTGACTAATGAAAATTCCGAGCCTCGATTGTTTAACTTGAAGCCCCAAAAAGAAAGTTAATTCACCCATGGAACTCATTTGAAATTCTTGTTGCATCAGCTGCTCAAATTCTTTCACCATAGACTGTTTTGTAGCTCCAAAGATGATATCATCTACATAGACTTGAACAAGTGATGCAGGTTTTACTGACCAGGTCTTAATATTTATAGTGTCTCGCTATACCTATGGTCTACCCTAATGCACTAACGGGCAGTGTACCGGGTCGTGTGTAGTGTAGTAAATGGTAAAGCCGAGGTCGCCCCAAGAGCTATGTGTGTTGGATTATTACTAAGTCTAATTGTTACAGAATAATAATGGTTTTGATAGGGATTTAATTAATTAAACTACTAATGCAGAATATAAAAGCAAATAAATGGTAAAAGGGAAATCAATATAGGGATAGTGGTGCTAACCTAGTCAATCCTCCTAGCTAGTTATGTCTACGTCTACCTACTTCCAATTCTTCAGGTGGGGTCAAATTGAGGACAACATTTAGTCAATTAGCCTAACCTATCAGCAAAGATGCCACCACGTGAGAAATCAGGCGCACCGTCATAAGTCCTGTTGTTCCGGTCCCTATGAGTCATTAAGTACGCTACATGCTAGATTCTAAATAGTGAGTGCCGGCCGTTAGGAACTTAGACACTACACCCCCAATTCTTAAGTTCATCCAAGCGATAGGTGATCAGTTGGTCAAATCGCACAAGTAGAAAGGGTCGTCAATTGGTCGTATCTAACCTTCCCGTCTCATCCACTCACCTAGGTCAGTTGGTCATATCTCCTAGGCAATTGGCCTCTATTGCCATTCAAAACTACCAAACCAAGGGTGACTACCAAAGAACTATGCATGCATACACTTAGAAATAATTTTACGAAAGTAAAGGTAAACGCAAACAAAACAATTAAGGAATCATAACTAGGTTAGCACCAAAGGGTGCTAATGCTCATATTAATCATGCAAATCAATTCAATATTCAAAGGTACGAAATACATGAATTGAAAGTAAAAGAAATATAAACGCTAAAGCTTATCGTAATGGTGTGACTTCTCCCTTGGAAACACCAGTATGCTCCCTAGACCTGCCTTTGAGCTTTTTCCCATGTTCTTAGAGTGTTGTGTGTGGAATGGGATGCTTTGAAATGCTAGAATTCGTGGGGTATTTATCGGCAGGTCGGGTTACGGCAGTAACCAATAGAGGAGTTACGCCGTAACCTTCTATTTCTTAAGTAAATGCACTAGATATGCTAGTTCTGCGTAACCTTATAAGTGGTTATGCGTAGTCTTCAATAAACTTCGGTTACGTACGTCGTAGTGATGCGAGAGTTACGGCGTAAGTATCAGCGGCGTGGAACCTCTTTTGACCTAATGGAGTTACGTCGTAACCTTTGAGAAGAGTTACGCCATAACCTCTTGATAAGTTGGATTCTCCGTCAAATTAACAGTTAATGCCAGATGCGAGACGAGTTACCGTAACTTCTTCAAAATAGGCATACTGTGATAAATCTTTAGTAATGTTTCCATTTCCGCGTCTCTTTAGCTCCAATGCTCGTAATTTACCTGAAAGTGGAAAACAATGGAAAACAAGCGTAAATCCATATAAATGATATAAATAACGAGCATTATCGGGGGAAATTGACACTTAATATTCAGGACTATTTGATGTTATCAACAAGCATGATATCCTTCTTGTCTCTCTTGATAAATAAAGTCTTATCAATTGCTCCTCTCCTGTAACCATGTTGCAATAAGAAAGTGGAAAGTCTTTCATACCAAGCTCTAGGTGCTTGATGAAGGCCATACAGAGCCTTAACAACTTTGTAGGCTTTGTTCGGATGGGCAGGATCCTCAAAACCAGGAGGTTGTTTGACATAATGTTAGGTTCCCATTTATGTAACACAAGCATCAATATGAAGAAATGAGATGAAGGAAGGATCGGTTGAACACTAAACCAAGACACACGAATAAATAAGAAAGATTATGCGTAAAGTGAAATGATAAAATGAACAACCAACCCTCAAGTGATTATTTATAGGGCAAGGAGCTAGGGCAACACTACTAGCATCCTTCCCTTCTTATGGGCTTGGGCCAAGGCTCATGGGCCTTCTACACAAGCCTTAGCTTAATAACAAACATAAAGGCCTAATTAAGCTAACTATTACATATTAATCACTAACACTTGTAATCTAGTTTAGGAGTGATTCCAACAATCTCCCCCTGAGTGTTGGTGATGAATGATGAAGTGATAAGCGTTGTAGGTCTTTGATGTAATAGTAGCTTTGACGTCTTCTGACATTCTTCTTTCTTGTGAGAAGAAGTGCCTTGATTCGAACAATCTCCCCAATGTAGAGAAATTGTTTCCTTTGAAGTATTCTGATTTGACGTCATCATTATCTTTGTTCGTTGATCTTTGTTCTTTGTGATGAGAGTGATAGTATGTTGTGTTGTATGCAGCAAAGCCCCGCTTCGTTGCTCCGGTGTCTCCACGTCTTTCTTCAACATGCTCACACGCTTTTGGCGTTGGATTTCGATCGATGTAGTTCTCTTAGTCTTTAAACTTTGTAGATTCTTTGACATGACGAAGAATCATTCTGACTTTGTGTTGCCTTTTGAGAGAACTTCCATAAGTGATGTTGTTGGCATGGAGCATGTGAAGAATTCGCGACGATCAACCGCCCGAGCTTCCATGTTAGAGAAAACATAAGAATGGTTAGTGATAAGCGGATTCCAGCACTTACAAGTTGACCTCGGCGTGTTAACAGCATAGTGTGAAGACACAACTCTAATTCTCACAAAGGTTGTTCTGGCTGGAGTCCCACAAGTGAGATACGCGATGTATCGAAGACACCTAAGTTCACAGTTCAGATGAGTCTGAGGTACACCGAAGCATCACCTCACGACTGTAGACCGTTTGAGACACACTAAGCGTAATCCATGGGGAGTTACCGAAGTGACCTGCTGTCAGGGCTGTTTGATGTTGACCCTCGCAGGAGTTTCCATTTAATCACTGAGGATCACTATTGTGAACCTCTCATAAATGTTCTCGACAGATTGCTAAGATCTGTGAAGGACACGATAATGTATCACTTGCGTCCTTATTGTTGAACGTCAAGTGATAAAATGTCAAGTGTACCTAAGAGATCTTTTGATGAATCTCGTGGCTCTAGACTCAATAGTGCACTTTGGTTTTCCTGAGCGGAGACTAGGGAGAGGGTCTCCTTGCTTCAATACTTGAAATCTCTAGGATAAAGCTGATAGTTTACGAAGGGTTCCCTGTGAGAATGAAACAAGCTTCTATTGAGAGAAACTTGAGTGGCTAAGAAGGTTTAGTGCATGCGTCACTGGGTCCATGACAACTTTGATCTTCAATACCTGTGTCATCAATTGACAACCAGTAGCATATGAATTGAACCCAGTGTCTGCCCTAAGTTGAATAATCTGGAGGGCTATTTCTTTTCACCCTTTTCTTTACTTTTCTTTTTAATTCTTCAACTCCTTCTTTCTCCGATTCTCATTTTCTCCTTTTATAATCATACCTAAGGAATTCTAATTCTAACTATTGGTGGTGTCCTTGGGTAGATCCCTCCGGCTCTGGCGGATCATAGGACAGTTATTCCTAACCTTAGTCATCTTATAACTCCATGACTAACCTATGTTGCCATAAAACCATTTTCATGAAAAATCTCTCATATTGGTTATGAGTAAAAACATTTAATTCCACTAATGAGAGTTTAAGACTTTGCATAAATGCTCCCCCTCCACTCGTGCTTAAGTATTTTTTGAAGAAATCGGCACGGTGAGAGAAGAGCGCGCACTTTTGAATTGATCAACTCAAGATAGACAATCCCCACCGAGACACGGTTACGTTGCATAGTTAAAGAGTTACATTGTCATCTTTTAGGTGACAACTAGCTCTAATAACTATCTTGAAGGTGTGGACAAGCCTCGAAAGATTGTCAAACCCGTCAAAGTTCATGTCTACCAAGAGTTTCTCGAATGGTACATTCTACTCGGACAAGTCCTTTGCGAGACACGTTTACATCACTAGCGAACTAGCTTGAAATTATTACCCGTCCGGGACAAGTCTTTTCGAGTTACTAACATTTCAGAGTTCGTCTATTCGTTGGTTAAATCTATTCACACGATGATTCTTTAGCAAGTTACAACATATTTCTTATCACATAAATTTTTCTCCCCCTAAAAAATGGCATATAAATGTTATTTTTGACGAAATTTTGATATCGAATATGTCCATTTCGAGTTTTGCGGGAAGATTACCACGAAGAACAATTTTGTGAACAAAGATTTTGGTTGACAAATACTCCCCCTCAAAAAGTGATATAAACTTTTGAGGTTTTGAAAAAAATCATAAGGGGAAGTACTTGTTCTTTTGAGCAAAACTTTGAAAAAAATGAAAGTTTTGATAAGTTTTACTCAAAAGTAGGAAGCTTTCGCTCCTTTTATAGGATTGTGGCACTGAAGCGTACCACAGGGTCCTTTCATTACACGAACGGGTTGTACACTGCTATGTGTGCACAAGCCATAGATAAATCTTAAATCACACAACCAAGTAATGATAATGAAACAAATCAAGGGTTACCAGGAGAATCCGGTAGTCCAGCAATAACTCCAGGAATGCATTCTGGACATTGATAGCCTATGAGAGAAATGTTGCGACGATCACCTACGAAACTCTCCAACGTTCTGAACTGGTCCCTTCTGAACAACCTTTCATCGATGCGAGTGATGATCCTCTTAACATCCCTTTTCTCCTTCGAATTCCATCTCTTCTTTGACCCTATGCCTTCATGTATCTCCCTTAACAGATAAGCTAAACCATCCCTTACGCTTTTCAGTGTATGATCCCCAAACTTATGAAGCTCTCTGCACGCCATCAAGCAGTTGCGGTGTAGTTCACTACGAAAGACTTCGCCAAATGGTTTGCTGATGAGAGTGTATTGAGGAAGGTGGTTGATGTTAGGAAGGTCTAGCTGAGGTCTGGTGAAGTTGACACGTGTCTGATACGATTCCACGGCAAGCTGAATGTCTTCTACACGTTCTTGGATGACAATGCTTCTGATGTAGATGAGTAGGGACTTGATGTATTCGCGTTGGATAATTGTGGAGAAGTGTTGCATTTGTCCTTGCACCTTAGCGAGATACATATCTTCAATGTCATTCAGCGACAGTCTTGAAAAATCCGCTTCACAAAATTCGTAGTGCTCTTCGTCTTGTCTTTTTACCACAATGTTTTTGAGAAATGTGTAGTCCCATTTAGACGCAAGAGAGACATGCCTAATAGCAACGATCTGTTTATCACTATACACTTCGTGTTTTGACTTTTGAACCTGGCAGCTTTTGTAGTAGATTCTTCAGCGTTCCGGCCAATGGTGAATCCCATACATTGCATCAAGGTCATACCTTTCCACGTTGTTGTCAAACATGTGAGTAGCTTTTTCTTCGATGGCTATGCAGTTGGAGTAGTTAGCTGCCGGGAACGGAAGTGTAAGTGATGTAGCGTATTTCGTTGACATATCGCTACCATGTAGAAGAAATTCCAGGTCATTGTTGAAGAAATAACTGAATGGAATCTTTTGTTGATCTGGTTGGCCAATTGTAGGTAGAGGTCTTGTCCAGTCTGTGTAGTATGGAGCTTTGTCTTTTCGTGTGAAGTCAATGTTAGCTTCAGGGTTGAGCCAATCGATGTTGTTGGACATGGCTCGTGCTATGTTTTCAAGATGGTATTCAACTTCAATAGCACTTTCAGAGCTGTCTTTGAGCAGTTGAAAAGCTTCATTCTTGATACGTCTCAACTCTGCTTTAGTGTCACACCCCCAATTTACCTGTTTTGCAGCGGAATGGAATTCCTGGGGGATTGACTGTCATAGCACCACATCACAGTTATATTGAACGACCTAAAGTGTCGTTTAAAAAAAAAAACACATCGTTGATATTTATAAAAGCATTCAGAGTACAACATCGGTCCCAAAAGGTTTACAAAGTTTGCGGAAACATAAATAAAATACAAGTCCAAACGATGTTTTTGAAAGATAGTGCCATAATGTACATAATGTAAGTCGACGCCACGACTCAAAATGTAGGTCCCTAAACCATGTCATGATGATAATGCCTCAGTTACCTGAAAATACATTGCTAAAAACGGTCAACAATGATGTTGGTGAGCAATCATAGGTTTATGTAAATGTTTTGTACGACTACGCAAGTATATATCAGGCATGACAATCCCCACACGTAAAATGTTACAGGCATGACAATTATGTCACGTAAAAAAAATGTTACAGTTGCTTTAAGCCCATGACCCCGAAACTAGACTGTTCATAATGTATGCCCCTGCAGAGTGTTTGCCAGACAACTCCGTAATGTTATCAAATGAAATGCATCCGTATGACTAGTTGGGATTCACCAACCCGGATGGAGGCGTCACCCTCGATAGATCTATCCACTCATCCTCGCTCCAAAGATTAACGGTTCATGTTCAGGTAATGGGGACTTTCAATTGGCAAATGTGGTAACTTAAGCAATGTAATTGAATTTAATGTACTTGGTATCATAATAAAAATGTTGTGCAATGTATTCTCCCCGTAGGTTTGAAAATAATTAAAAGTATGCGACGGGGCTATGAAAACTCACTTGGATAACTGGAATAATGGCAAAAGTGAGTACACCGAGGTATAATGTGATGCGTTAAACGGGACCTATTACGAATGATATGATATGTCATGAGTTGCAATGTAATGTTATGCATGCACTTCATATGTTATTTATACCATTTGCGGTTTTTGAAAAATATTACTCGTCGTCGAAAAAAAATACTCTTTTGACGTCTTGACCAATCAAAAATTACTTTACATGTTTTTACGTCAAAATGTCATCCTACAATGGTTTTATAATGATTTTTAGTGAAATTTCCACTTTTCGTCGCAAAACAATGTCGTAGGAATTTTCATGAAATTAACAAAAATGGCTTTGGAAAACTAGTCGTAAAATGGTGTACGTCGATCGTTAGAGAACGAACTCGACGGTTTTGGAAAGTTTGTATCGATATCTAAAAGTTTCAGTTCAGAAGTTTTCGTCCAAAAGGTCTCGATCATAAAGATATTAAGGGTTAAAGATAGTGATTTTGGTTAATTGTTGTGCAGAAAATGAGTTTTGGCCAAGTTTGAACATCCGTAATTAATTTACTACAACTCCGCTATACAAACGGCTTGTCGTTTTGAAAAATATGGCCGATGAACTTGATTTTACTAGAAGACATTTCGTTCCAAAAGTTAGATCATGGTTAAAACAGCCCTCAACATGGACGTTACAGCTACCGTAACACTTGTAACGTAAAAATAATATAGTTTTTCAGAAAATAATAGTTACGGCAATTTTATGAAAAAGTGCATATCTTTGTCGTTTCAAATCCGTTTTCTACGTTTTATACGTCCTTAGCTTCGTATCAAAGTAAACTAATATATTTTTGATAAGTCGAAATAATTTGTGAAGCTTAAAGCTCGTTTTTGACCCAAACAATGTAAAAACAGCAAGCTGAAATTTCAGAAAAGTATATTTTTCGTCGTCAAACTTTAAAAATTCATAACTTCTTCGTTATAACTCCGTTTAAATCCGTTCAAGCGGCCACGGATTCGTTTTAAAGTATATTTTCTAAATATCAAGGCCAAAATTTCGTACCTACTGTCGGTTTTTCCAGAAAATCAAAATAAGGACAGAACGTAATTTATACTTATCGAAAATAGTTTTTCTCGGACAAAACCTATTCTAATCCCTTCAAATCAACTCCAAAACTAATCTAATCCTACCATACACCTTCTTAGGGTGTCATGGGTTCCTAATCATCATCAAGACCAATGAATACCAAGGGGATAATTATAGGATGACCAAATATATATATATATACTCTAAAATCATGAAAAATGGTATAAATCACATATGTCTTGCATGTTGCTCCAAAAATGAAAAGATGTATATGAAAATGAAAAGGAAACATGAAAATGAAAGAAACATGCTTACAAGTGAATATGATGAGGTGTAAGTAACAAGGTTAAGCCTAAATACTCTTGGTTTTTATTTCAAAACCTAATAAAGAGTATATACTAGATTGTAAATAACACTTGAGAAAATTTTTGAAGATGATCCCTTGTGAGCTCTTGTGTGACCGGTTGATGAAGGAGACCCAAAAAGAAGAGAGAAATTTTAACTATCACTTGGAAATGATTGAAAATGAATGAGTAAAAATTGAGTCAAGTAGGACTTTTAATGAGTAAAATTTATTACAATCAACTAGCCATGCCACATTAATTGAATACCTCCCCCTTGGTCTAAGGCCAGGGGGGGGGACTCACAAAATATTTTGTATTTTTTTTTTTTCTTTCAAATGTGTATATAAATATACTTGTATAATATTTGTGTAATTTTTGTAAGAAAGGTAAGTAAAGTGTAGAAAATGTACAAGTAAGTTTTTAATAAGTCAAATTAGAATGTAATGAGATGATAAAAAATTGTAAAAATACATTCCTTGTGAAAATTGAGTGATAAAATAATTATTGTAAAATTTTTAAGAAACACGACGTAATAATTTAACTTTTACGATTTATTTACCAAATAAATTTGAAACACTAGGAAAACTAAAAATATAGTTTATATAACTAAATGTAAGTTTAAAAATACATCGGGATCATTTTTGAAAGTAATGGATTAAATATTCAAAATAATAACTCACGCGATAAAGATTATTAAATATAAAAATTACGCGTTAAATGTGAAATGAAATGTCATGAATGAACCAATGTGATGCAAATGATGCTAATGAAATGTAGACTAATCTTAGTCCATATGAAATGTACGTGATGTTATGATCATGAATTCGCCGCTAAACCTTTAAGGTTACGCGAATTTGAAACACGTAAACCAAGTTTACGATAATTGTTGAAATTGTGAGGCATAAAATGTTTCGAGAAATGACCTGAAAGTACGGGTTGTCACATTCGCCCATCCAAAAAGGAATTCAGTCCCTGAATTCAGTTCATGTTGGTCTATCGAATTTGAGTTTGTAATGAATAACGAGAAGAAAAGACATGGAGAAGTGTCGTTACGGTTATCGATGATTGAGAGTGTACAAAACATCGTAGTAAAGAAAGTATCGAATGAGTCTCTCATAAGTAACACTTTGAATTGGAACATGTGAACATTTTGCTTGCACTAAGATTTATAAATAACCGCTCCCAACATAACATGATCCCTCCAGAATTAGACATAGTTAGCTAGGCTATGTATAATTAAGGAACGATGATGTGACGTTCGGTTTAGTTGTTATAACTCTCAATGTTTACAAAGATTTAAACCGTGTTGTTACAATGATAGTTAAAGTAAAAGGAATTAAAATTCTCGTAAATGATAACAAATCGGAAAGAAAATAAGGTACGATAGATGAGAATATTTGGGTCGAATTGGTTCGTCCAGTGTTTTTTTTTTTTTTTTTTTAAATCGTACCACGCCTTTCCAAGACGGGTCCTTGTGCATAATTTGTTGCCCACTTGAAATTCTAATGGTTTGCGGCTAATGGGACATATCTCCAAATTTCGCATCGTATAACGATGTAGCTTATCTAGCTATATGTTGTTAATTGTAACTGATTCTTGATTTGTATGACTTCTTTGTTTGTTTCATGAATGAATCATGGACTAATGAATTGGACTTTCCTGATTTTTAATCCTTGAATAAGTGATTGATACCTCAACCTTACAGTGCCTCGAATGGTGTAGTCAATACGTTCATGAGTTAACTATTGTTGCAAAGAAACTTGTCGATGGAGAATGATTTACCTAATCATTTCTAGAAGGTCATACTGGCTTGAGCATATAATCTAATGTGGGAATTGCTCTCTAGCACTAACCATTGAGCTGAGGGTAGTAGGCGGTAATCATGTCCTAGTAGGTTTCATGGAAATCCTGAAATGACTGTCAGCAGTCTAAGATGAATCGAATAGCTTATAATAGGTACAACTGGAATTAATACAACGTGTCTTGTGTTATACTTCAAAAATGTTAGATCTGTAGGAAAGGACCTTATTGAAAAGAATAGATTATAGGTAACAGTTGTGATTCCTCGCGTTTCTAATCCTATCGAATGTCATGACCTGTGTATTACTTGCCTAATGTGCTTGGTCTCTATAACTAAAATGTTTATTGTTTGATTATCGAAGGGTTCCCATACTCCATGTTGTAAAGTCACAAACCTTAAATATTTAAGTGAGGTGGTGTAGTGGTTGGTTTTCCAAGATTTGTTCCGATATTGAGTGCTTCCAAAAATAGTTCATCACTAATATTGTTATCATGTTAGCAAGAAAGTAGATATCAGCTTATACTATGTCGAAGAATGTTTGTTCTGGTTTCACTTGTAGGTGGGGAGTCATTGATTGTCCGACGTGTTCAAACCTGGGGCATCTCTTGATATGGAAGTGAGGTTACTTGGAATTTCTAGAGAACACAATGCCTTAGGGGAAGTTTATATCGATAACCTTAATTTAACCAAAATTTTCCTTTAAGGGACACTCATTGCAGGGAAATTCACATATTGTTGAGGCCATGATTTAATGAATGTTCTACTGCCTCAGTTAGAAGACTTGGTATATCCCTATAGTGTTGCTTCATGGGTATTCGCTTCGTATTAAATCTCGTAACTCAGTCTAGCTAGAACTTTTGGAATGATAGAGTTTGGATTCTAATCCAAAATAGTGGTTCGGAAGGCCTCGTGATGTCTTAAGGTTTTTGTTGAGTTTTGAATCATCCTACCATCTAGTTCTAGTCCTTGTTGGTACTTCCAAAATCCTTTCATTGTTTTCTTGTATCGAGGAATCCTCCTTACAGATGGTATAGGAAGTCTTTCCTAAAAAGGTCACTCGTCGAATCCTAACTTATCGGTTGAGTGAAAAATAAATGGCGTAAGCATCTATAGAGTGTTAACAGAAAGAAATGTTTATGCACGATATATCTGATTATAAAACTTTGCAATAGAGTTTAAATGTTTTGATAAATAAGCATGTATCTCGCCCCAAATAGTTTATAGGATTTTAAACAAGTAAAAGCGGGGTATGAACTCACCTGGTGTGATTGATATGTTAACAAAATGAAGTGCACGAAAGTGAGGCTCGGAACTATCCGCGACCTAAAATGAATGTTATGACTTTTGTTATGATATGTTGTCGTGAATGTATGATTTGAAAACGTATCACCCAATATGCTACTTGAAAACTAGTTAAATAAAATATTGTTACTTGGATGTGTGACGGTTCCTTGTCAAAAATAATCACTTTTGAGCAAATGGTGAAAATGTAGTTGAAACTAAGTAACGGTTTTAAGGATTGACAAATCGGTTTACATCGGACTTGACGTAATATATACATAGGAAAACTAGCTCGTTTTTAAGGTCCGTTTCCCCCGAAACGTCCGTTTAGGCCCTCAAAACCTTGATAAAAAAAATCCTGACAGCATACTAATGCTGGGAATAGTGTTTTCAGCACGTTTTTGACTCAAAGTTCGGTTAACCTTTATTCACTCGTTTTAAGTCCGTTTTTCAAGTTCTTTATATCCATTCGAAGGTAATCAAGAGTACTAATATATTTTTAAACTTCGGAGACTTCACAGAAATTTTTAGGTCTATTGTTTGGTCAGTTAAAACTCGGACTGTATAAACCTTTTCCGAAAAATTGTAGTTTTTAAATCATATCTTGGAAACCACGTATCTTTTTCGTTCAAAAGGCCACGTTCATAACTAAAAATCTATTTTCTAAATCTTTAATAAACTTATAAAAATGACTAACTTTTCGGAAAAATTATAAATTTCGACAGCGCTTCCGCGCTTATTTTAAACTTTACCATTTTTATCTACTTGTTTAACCACAACTAGACTTTGATGATCCATTTTTCAAACTTCTCATTTTTATAAACTTCTAACTAGTACGTACTTGTTATAAAAATTAATAGGACACATATGGGTGATAACATTTGATAAACATGGATAAAAACTATAACAAATCAAATATGACCATGAGGACTTCAAGAAAATGTATGAAAAATATATATGAAAAGGTAAAGATGAAGTTTCATGCTTACAAAAAAAAAAAAAAACAATTTATCGTTTGTCCAATAATAGAAGATTTCGTAGTTCAATTAATATCAAGATGGTTTAGAGGTTGGTAATATAATAGTCAGTAAAGTAAAGGCGAATAGTCTGTGAGGTAAGCGTACCAAGTATTATGATTTTAAATCAAACAGTGGCTAAAATAGCTCACCAAAAGGGTAAAATAGTTTATAAGACCGTAATATTACTTGCAGGAAAAATTTGTAATATAGTTTATAACTTGCTATTGCAATTGTTTGTTGTTTTATAAATTAATAGCAAATTAATCGGTTTATCATACTATGAGAAAATAGTTTGCAAAGTATCAGTAAGGTCATTGTTTATAAAGTATTATTAAAATCGTAAATTTTAGGTTTAATGGTACAGGAGTAAGATGAAATGGTCGGTAGAATAGTTGAAAGCAGTTTGCGTTGATAAAATGAAGTTTATTATCTCATAAGAGTGAATGTAGGACAAATGGTTGGTATTCAACGTTTTGTTTTGTAAGATAATAGCTCGATGATTTTAGAGTAACATGAAAATCGTTTCGCATGAGGATATTAAATAGTTGATAAAATGACTGAAACCAATTGATAAGTTGGTAATAAAACAACTTGTGTTAAAACTTTATGAAACAACGTTTCTAAGATAGTGATAAAATAGTTCGAAATGAAATCAAGTGAAATAATTTCATGAAATAGTAGCAGGATAATTTGGAATAAAATTTGTTGGATGGTTTGTAGGATACATAGGAGAACCTTATCGAGCAGTAATAATCTACTAATTGGTCGAGAATAAAGTTGGCCTAACCCCTAGTAAGATAGTGATGTATTGTCGTGAAATGATGGAAAATTTGGCAATTGGAGTAAGGAATGAAATAAACAAGGTGGTGATTATCGTAGAGATAATAAATGATAAAGATTACATTAGCTAGAAAGGTACTTATTATCTGTTCCTGTTGGTAGTCTAATCATGTCTCAAGTGTAGGAATAGTAGACGGTCTAGCAACAATAGCCCTAGAACTCTCACAGTCCTCAAACCTATGAGATGATGTAGTGTTTGTAGTCTTAGTGGTAGATGGTAATGGTGTGTCAAAACATGCACGCTTCCCAAGCTGCAAGTCGGGTGTATGAGTATCGTGTATGAGATGTGATGGTACGGATGGTGCTCGAAATGATAATGATGATGAAAATAATGACAATGATAATAATGGAATCCTTGTGGTGAGTTAAGAAAATAGGTTCATTAGGACTAAGCCTATAAGTTCTACCCAATGGTATGATCTGTCCCAACTGAGTGATAAAAATTGTACTGATCTTACAGTGAATCGATAGTGATCGTGATGGTGTAGGTGTAACTTCGTCCTCCTAAAAGGTTTATCTCGGTATTCAACGTTATCGGTGATGAGTCAATTGATGTAAAAATTGTGATAGGGAATGACAAGGAATTCTCCACATTAGAGTATGAGGAAAAGATAATGGGATGGGTACTTAAGGGCATCCATGTGACAATCATTTTGAAATGAAAGTAAATAGCTCGAAAAATGTACGTATAAATCGCATGCAAAGTGAACATGCACTTATGATGAAATGATGAGATGCTATGATGATGTAGTTATAGTCTAGGGTCAATGATGCAACCTAGTTCTCTATAACTGTAGCTCTGGTACCAATCTGTCACACCCCCAATTTACCTGTTTTGCAGCGGAATGGAATTCCTGGGGGATTGACTGTCATAGCACCACATCACAGTTATATTGAACGACCTAAAGTGTCGTTTTAAAAACACATCGTTTGATATTTAACAAAAGCATTCAGAGTACAACATCGGTCCCAAAAGGTTTACAAAGTTTGCGGAAACATAAATATAATACAAGTCCAAACGATGTTTTTGAAAGATAGTGCCATAATGTACAATAATGTAAGTCGACGCCACGACTCAAAATGTAGGTTCCTAACCATGTCATGATGATAATGCCTCAGTTACCTGAAAATACATTGCTAAAAACGGTCAACAATAATGTTGGTGAGAAATCATAGGTTTATGTAAATGTTTTATACGACTACACAAGTATAGATCATGCATGACAATCCTGTCACGTAAAATGTTTCAGGCATGACAATTATGTCACGTAAAAATGTTACAATTGCAATAAGCCCATGACCCCGAAACTAGACTGTTCATAATGTATGCCCCTGCAGAGTGTTTGCCAGACAACTCCGTAATGTTATCAAATGAAATGCATCCGTATGACAAGTTGGGATTCACCAACTCGGATGGAGGCGTCACCCTCGATAGATCTATCCACTCATCCTCGCTCCAAAGATTAACGGTTCATGTTCAGGTAATGGGGACTTTCAATTGGCAATGTGGTAACTTACGCAATGTAAATGAATTTAATGTACTTGGTATCGTAATAAAAATGTTGTGCAATGTATTCTCCCCCGTAGGTTTGAAAATAATTAAAAGTATGCGACGGGGCTATGAAAACTCACTTGGATAACTGGAATAATGGCAAAAGTGAGTACACCGAGGTATAATGTGATGCGTTAACCGGGACCTATTACGAATGATATGATATGTCATGAGTTGCAATGTAATGTTATGCATGCACTTCATATGTTATTTATACCATTTGTGGTTTTTGAAAAATATTACTCGTCGTCGAAAAATACTCTTTTGACGTCTTGACCAATCAAAAATCACTTTTCAAGTTTTTACGTCAAAATGTCATCCTACAATGGTTTTATAATGATTTTTAGTGAAATTTCCACTTTTCGTCGCAAAACAATGTCGTAGGAATTTTCATGAAATTAACAAAAATGGCTTTGGAAAACTAGTCGTAAAATGGTGTACGTCGATCGTTAGAGAACGAACTCGACGGTTTTGGAAAGTTTGTATCGATATCTAAAAGTTTCAGTTCAGGAGTTTCCGTCCAAAAGGTCTCGATCATAAAGATATTAAGGGTTAAAGATAGTGATTTTGTTGAATTGTTGTGCAGAAAATGAGTTTCGGCCAAGTTTGAACATCCTTAATTAATTTACTACAACTCCGCTATACAAACGGCTTGTCGTTTTGAAAAATATGGCCGATGAACTTGATTTTACTAGAAGACATTTCGTTCCAAAAAGTTCCAGATCATGGTTAAAAACAGCCCTCAACATGGACGTTACAGCTACCGTAACACTTGTATCGTAAAAATAATATAGTTTTTCAGAAAATAATAGTTACGGCAAGTTTATGAAAAAGTGCATATCTTTGTCGTTTCAAATCCGTTTTCTACGTTTAATACGTCCTTAGCTTCGTATCAAAGTAAACTAATATATTTTTGATAAGTCGAAATAATTTGTGAAGCTTAAAGCTCGTTTTTGACCCAAACAATGAAAAAACAGCAAGCTGAAATTTCAGAAAAGTATATTTTTCGTCGTCAAGCTTTAAAAATTCACCACGGCTTCGTTATAACTCCGTTTTAATCCGTTCAAGCGGCCACGGATTCGTTTTAAAGTATATTTTCTAAATATCAAGGCCAAAAATTCGTACCTACTGTCGGTTTTTCCAGAAAATCAAAATAAGGACAGAACGTAATTTATACTTATCGAAAATAGTTTTTCTCGGACAAAACCTATTCTAATCCCTTCAAATCAACTCCAAAGCTAATCTAATCCTACCATACACCTTCTTAGGGTATCATGGGTTCCTAATCACCATCAAGACCAATGAATACCAAGGGGATAATTATAGGATGACCAAATATATATATATATACTCTAAAATCAAGAAAAATGGTATAAATCACATATGTCTTGCATGTTGCTCCAAAAATGAAAAGATGTA
>OU343216.1:63095058-63124117 GCA_910596185.1 Chrysanthemum makinoi | reverse complement strand
AAACTATTTGTGGTGTCCTTGGGTAGATCCATCCGGCTCTCGGATCATAGGACAGTTATTCCTAACCTTAGTCACCTTATAGCTTCATGACTAACCTATGTTGCCATTAAAACCCTTTGTTGAAAAATCTCTCAAAGTGTTTGTGAATGAAAAACATTTGAGTACCCTTTGTTGAGATAAGATTTTGCATAAATACTCCCCCTTCACATGTGCTTAAGAGTTTTAACGGTTAAAATGCATTGAGGAAAAAGCCTTACATTTTGAATTGATTCACTCAAGATAGACAATCCCCGAGACGATTCGTTGGCATAGTTAAAGAGTTGCATTGTCGGCTTTTAGGTGACAACTAGCTCTAATAACTACCTTGAAGGTGTAGACAATCCTCGAAAGGTTGTCAAACCCGTCAAAGATCATGTCTACCAAGATTTTCTCGAATGGTACATTCTACTCGAGACAAGTCCTTTTGAGACCGTTTACATCACTAGCGAACTAGCTTGAAATTATTACCCGTCCGGACAAGTCTTTTCGAGTTACTAATAGTTAAGATCTCGTCAATTCATGGGTTAAGTCTATAGAACAAAGATTCATTTGCATTTACACAACATATTTCTTATCACGTATTTTCTCCCCTCAAAAATGGCATATAAAATGTTATTTTTGAAAAGTTGAGAATAAATATGACCATTTAGAGTGTTTAAGGAAGAATGACCCTTTGTGAACAATTTTTGAACAAAGTTTTAAGTCAAGTACTCCCCTGGCAGGTATATAAGCGGTTGAGGTTTTGAAAATCATAAGGGAAAGTACTTGTTCTTTTGAGCAAAACCTTGAAAAAAGAAAGGTTTTATAGGTTTTACTCAAAGTAAACTTTAAACTCCTTTATAAGGATTGTGGCAGGCGTACCACGGGTCCTTTATTTACAAACGGTTGTACCTTAATGTGTGCACAAGCCATTTACATAATCAATCAAACATCCAAAATTATATGAAGTAAACAATTCAAGGGGTACCGGGAGTGCGGTGATGTTCCCGAGTGTGCGCGAGGCGTTGAAAGCCGGTTATGTTAATCTGGGTGACCAGACATAACTCTCAATCGTGCAGGCGATCCCTTCAAAACAACGTTCATCAATCATTGTGATGATCCGTCTCACATCCCTCCTTTCAAGAATTCCGCGCTTAGGAGACCCAATTTTTAAGTATATCCTTCAACATGTATGCCATTACATCCCTAACCAGCTTCAAAGTATGATCCCGAACTTGTAAGTTAGCTACCGCATGCATTAAGCAGTTTCTTTGAAGTTCACTCACGGTAAACAACGCCGAAAGGTTTCTTTGATGAGTCTATATTGAGATAGCTGGTTGATATCGGGAAGATCAAGCTTTGGAGGAGTGAAGTTGACCGCGTCGATAAGATTCAAGACCCGGTGGAGATCTTCTACGTTCTTTGATGACAATGCGTCTTATGAAGATGAGAAGTAACTTGATAAATTCGCGTTGTACTTCAGTTGAGAATTGTCTCATGCGACCCCGTACTTTGGCAAGGTACATGTCTTCGATGTCATTGAGAGACAAATTCTCAAAGTCAAACCCGGAGAAAGCATAGTCCGTTCATCTTGTCGTTTGACTACGATCTTCTTTAGGAATGTGTAGTCCCACTTTGACGAAGGTCAGCGTGTATGATGGCAACGATATCCTTAGAACTATACTGCATGTTGAGACTTACGAATCGGCGGCCGTAGTAGATTCGTCGGCGTTACGGCGATGATGAATCCCATACAATGCATCTTGGTCGTATGCTTCCACTGTGTTGGAGAACAAGTGATTGGCACGTTCCTCAATGGCTATGCAGTTTGAGTAGACAGCTGCTGGGAATGGAAGTGTCAATGATGTAGCGTATTTTCTTGAATCATCACCACGTGTAGAAGAAAATCCAAGTCTTTGTTGAAGAAATATCTGAAAGGAATCCTTGGTTCATTTGGTTGGCCAAGTGTTGGTAGAGGTTTGGTCAATCGATTGTAGTATGGAGGGTTGTCCCTTGTGTGAAGTCAATGTTTGCTTAGGGTTGAGCCAATCCATGTTATTAGACATAGCTCGAGCAATCTTATCAAGGTGATATTAGACCTCGGGACTTTCGAGCTGTCTTTTAGAAGTTGAAGCGCTTCATTCTTGATTAATTTCAACTCAGTTCGTCATTTTCTTCACATGGAACTTTTCTTGCAGAATTTTAGCATGCTCCATTGTAGAACCGTCTACAAATCGACCTTCTTGGGTAGGGAGTGTTGTTAACAAGAGTAGCAAACCATTCAAATTCCTCTGTTTTGTCTTCATCTAGCCATGATCTGACGTCGGTCTGAGGCATCTTCTTCTTCTTCTTTTTAGAAGGCCTAGATGATGATTACGGTTTCGGAACTTGTTTGGGAGGTGGGTTGTTGTAGGGGCTCAAGGACCTCTTCATCGTCACCACCCGTATACTCAAAGTAATCATCGGTTTTCTGAGTCGGGGTGGTAACTTCGGAATCGTCACGAGGTTTTTCAGTAGAAGAGCGAGGAGGAGATCTTTGTTGAGCGGGGCGTTGGGGAGGTGGAGCATAGAAGATGATTCACGGACTTCTTACGGCGTTTAGCTTCATCATTCTTATCCCGATCCTTATCTTCATGCGTCTCTAGGGCGTTTAGACTTTTCAACCGAATCTGCGCTTCTTGGAGTTGGTAGTCGGCAATGCTTGAAACAACTTTCCTTCATCAGTAAATGTCCCGAATCGTTTAGACATTTGTGTGACAAGCTTGGCCACCAATTCATTATCCGAGAAAACTACAGGATCGGATGGATTGATTGTGACGGTTAAGGGTGTTGATCTTATAGTTTGCTTGGGTATCTGCATAAGATTCGGATATAGTTGTTTGGTAAACATCTCCTTTGTGACTTTAGGGCGATATCGAAAGGTACTTGTAGTGTAGCCGATCATTTATCCATCTTCCTTGTTGATCATCCGGCATGAGCTTACGTATGTATTCCTTTCATTATGCATCTTGTCATTCTCATCATGTAGATCTTGTATTTGATCAACAAACAATTCATTTTGTAGAGCATGTCCTTCTTTCGACTTGTTTGGCGGCTTTCACAATTCTTTCATGAGTCTTGAAATCCAAGATCGAGTGGCTTCTTCAGCGATCACGGATGATGATTTGGTTGATCTTTTTGATGGTGGTGGTGTGAGGGTGAGAAGAAGAATCGATGATGATGAGATGTGAGGAGACTCTGGGTCCTTGAGGTGCGGAGGTTGTCCTCTGATCCTAGCGAGAACTTATCATAATCATCATCTTGAGGACTTATCTTTCTCTTCGATCTTTTACATTTTGATCTTCTCTTTGTCACCTTCTTCTTTCTCGCCTTTTCTTTAGGTATCTCAAATTCATACTCAATAGTTTCTTCCACAAGCTTTTGTTGTTGCTCAAGTGGTGGCACGAGATCCCTATCGGGTTGATTAACGCGCTCGGGATACGGTGAAGGTTGAGCACCACTTGACCCTCGGGGCCACCCATTTGTTCTTTAAATTCTTTTTGCGTGTTGGAGTCTAAGGAATTTGAACTTTCTCGTATGAGGTATCGGTTGCTCTTCTTCTTCATCAGCTTTCATCATAAGGCACAAGTCACGAGTCTTCCCTTTTCCTTTGTCAGCTGGCGTGGACTTGGAGGTTTAGGTATTGAAGGAGGTGTTTCGGTTCGGTTTGAGTAGAGGACCTCCTCATGCGATTGTGTATCTTGAGCTTTAGTCCAAAAGCTTTCTTTGCGGTTCGAGGTGAGGAATAGGTTCGGCTTCCTAAGCGGAACAATCCTTTTCGAGGAGGATTCCTTTTGGGAAACTTCCTTTGAATTTCTGTACTTGTGACACTTCAGCCGCCTCTTACGGTCCTCAGTAGGTGTACGGAAGATCTTTCATCGAGATGACCAACTTTGCCTTCTTTACGCTAACAGATACCTTTTGTATGTTTCAAGCTTTTTGATTTCGGTAGTCAGAAGGTGATCGGGTAATACGCACTGTTTCTTTGTTGTGATTCTTTGATTACGAGATAGTATGGGTTGATCAATATGATTATCGGGTCATTGAGCCTCATGGGGATATCGGGATGAAGTCAAGTGCTCTCTGGATCAACGATTTGGTGTATCGACATAGGGAATCTTGGAGCCAAGCTTCTTGTGAAATAGCATCATGTCCTCCCATCGGTGCCGATTTCAATGTCCTTCTTGTTGATCAATGACGGAAAATTTGAGTTCCATGAGCTTGGGATGCTCATAGCCCTTTATCCGCGACGAGAGACATTTGGTGATGATCATGTAGTGTTCTCCATGGTTGAGGAATATTCTTAAGCTCCGCGTGAGAGTGCTTAGTAATGATTCACGAAGCTTCATCATAACCAATATCATCAAAATTTGGGGTTGTCTCTTGATTAGGGGGCAAAAAGTCGGTTGGGCGATGTGGGAATGATGAGAACAGCCCGTAAGTCGGCTGGGAGTGATAGTGACTTGTTTGTGATTAAGTGTCATTCCTTGCACTTTGACCGATGATCCTCTGCATAGAATCGGAATTGTTGAATGTAGACCTCGGAGCTGTGAGGTGTGAGCATGTTACGGTAGGGATGATTCTGAGAATATCTACAATGAGACAAAAGATTACGAGCATGTGAGGGTGTCAAAGTCAACCCTAAAGTTGTTCTTTCCAATCTTTCTCGGATAACCCTTTGGAAAGATATCGGCAATTGTAAGAACACGATGCATCCACATTCATTTGTTCACCATGTCGTTGATCACGAAATAACATTAGCCAAAAGAACCAACATATCGAAAGACATAATGTTAGTCAACGGAAGGTCTTAATGTCTAGTTATTGAATGTCAGGTTTCAATGATTGTTCACGAGTCCTAAGTCACTTGTTTGTCCAATAGTCCAATGACGTCGTGAAATGTTTAGTGAGTTAGTTAACTTTAAGTTTTAAAGTTTATGTTATCACTTATTGTTCACAACATATCAAACATTTAAGTTTATTAGTGACATTATTGGATTAGGTGACGTTATGATAAGTTTATTAACAAGTTTGTATACGTAACAATTCATAATGAAGGTCAATCAAGGCATAGGCGTAGAATTGACAAAGTTAAGCGTAACTTGATAATGACATATGCGTGAGCGAAAGCTTATGCGTAGGATCTTAACTACGGCGTGAAATGATCTGCGTAGGAAAAGGGGCCTTATGCGTGGGAAACTGCGTAGGCGTATATATACCTACGGCGTAAGGCTTTTCGTGAAGTAGACCTTATGCGTAGAGGTCTGTTTATGCATATCCTTCACGGGATCTGCGTAGTCCCATTGTAGAACCTTACGCGCAATAGTTATGCGTGGGATTTTTCTTCGCATAACAGACTACTGGCGTAAGGTAATCCTTATCGCGTAAGATTCAAATGACCTTGATTACGAATATTAAGCATAGCAAAGCACAAATAAATTCATCAACTCATCAATATTAACACAAAAATTCATTTTAACAACAAATCATGGCATGAACATTAGTTAAACAGTTATGCGTAGAAAGTCATACGCGTAGGTCAAAACCCTAGGGTTATGAATTCTGTAAGTTTTCTAACCATAGGATTGCACCAAACTTATTACGGTAGTTCTAAGATGTTGTGTGAGTTTATAAACCAAGTTTAACATCTAGTTCGTGGAGAATCAAAAATACCCAAACTTTAGAACTTTAAACCTAATTCCTAATTACAGATCAATTAGAGTTTACGGGTGGTTATAAGCATGGATATCATCAATTCAACATCATATGACAAAAACACAACAATCTTTTTGACCAAAACTCTTCACATTTGAAAACACCCAATTGACTCAAGAACCTAATTTTCAAAAACCATCAATTAGTGTTTACGGGTGGGTTTTGATGGTTAAAATGTTATCATTGATGTATTAGAACGTTTTGACACTATCCATTTAACCACAAACACACACACAATGATTGTGTGTTCATACGCTTATACGTAGAACACATAATCACGCGTAACAAAAGTTTTAGCGTAGGATTTACAGAAATTCAAAACCAAGCTTGTATTCTTGTTAAGATCATAAAAAACTTACAAACGATGAAAACACGGATTTCTTGAATGAATCTTAGTATAGGATGTTTAAGGTTGAAAGTAATAAATGTGAAGTTAGAAGTAGGTGGGAGGTGTTTTTATTAGAATGACTTTAAGATTTTGACAGATTTAGTCCCTCCACCTTTTCTTTTTTCATACAAAGCCATTTAACTTCCATTTTGGTTACCAAACAAAGATATTAAGAAAGAAACTTTTGACACTCCCCCGACTTAAAAAAATATGAAAGGTTATAATTTTTAGTCAGGAGTGTCATTGAACGAAAACATTTACCACCATTGATAAAACAGCAGGGATATGATAACATGCAAGTACAGGATGTTTTGAAACAGTTAAGTATTAATTTTCTCCCCTCAACACTTGATCGAAAAAATCTTGAATTTTGAAAGATTAAGTGTTGGCGGAAGATTACTTGCCATGTTGAAAGAAAATTAGATTAGAAGAATATTTTTGTTGTTTTATCAGGTTTTATATTTTTTGTATTTTGTTTTTGAAAAAATATTTACAAAAGAGATTTTGGTGTTTGGCAGGGTTTTAAAATTTGTTTTAGGAGTTCATCAATTCCTCTTGAGTCAAACACCTCATACCAATCCGGTGGACCAACTCATTAAACCTAGCGGGCGCTAAGGCTTTGGTGAGAAGATCTTAATTGGTATTCACCCTTAAAATATAATTCAGTACCACATTCCCGCGTGATCCTTGATGAAATGATATCGAAGATCGATGTGCTTTGATTTGAGTCTTTGGCGGTTGCCGCGAGATGCAATAATGGCACTCCGATTGTCATGATACATCGGGTTGTCAAATCGTAACCATAGTCTTTGAGTTGTGTTCTCATCCAAATGACTTGAGCACAACACGTCGACATGGCTACATATTACGCCGGTTGAGGACAGCGATGTACAATCCACCTTCTTCCGATTGCCATGACACGGTTTATCACCAAGAAATTGTAAAGCTCACGGTACTTTTCCGTGAGTCTAAGCATCTGCGTGGTGACGTCAAAGCGATTAGTTCAAAACGGAATCGCCGGATACGGATCCCAAGTTAATGGTTCCCTTGATGTATCGGAGGATTCTTTTAGCCTCAGAGAGGTGGGTTTGATTGGTGCAGCGTGATAGCGAGAGCAAAGATATCGGCAAAGACAATATCAGTACGCTAGGTGTTAGATACATGAGAGACCCAATAATACTACGGTATTTTGTAGGGTCCACCAATTTCCCATGTAAATCGGCGTCTAGCTTCTTGGTATGAGCCATTGGTGTGGCATAGGTGTCCACGAGTTTTCATTCCAAATTTGTTTAACAATTCAAGGGCATATTTGGGTGACTCGAGAAAATACCACGGGGTGATTGATGAACTTGCGGTCCTAGAAAGAGCGTGAGTTCACCCATCATGGACATTTCAAAATTTTTCTTCATTAGTTTTGCAAAAGCGATTGAAAACTTTTTATGTGTAGACCCAAAATGATGTCATCCACGTAAATTTGAACAATTAAGATATGTGCCCGTGATATTGTATAAAAAGAGTTGGGTCAAACGAACCTTTGGTGAAATTATTAGCAATGAGGAAAGATGATAGCTTATCGTACCATGCCCGAGGATCTTGTTTGAGACCATCTGAGCTTTGTTCGGTTTGTAGACGTGATTGGAACTTCGGGATCAACGAATCCATCGGTTGGTGACATAAACCATTTCTTTAAGTTGTCCATTGAAGCGCGGTTTTGACATCCATCTGATAGACCGTCATATTCAAATGAGCCGCGAACGCGAGAAATATCCAAGCGACCTCAAGGCGAGCAGCGGACAAAAGATTCTTCAAAGTCAATACCCTCCTCGGCGATAACCCTTAGCCACGGGCGTGACTTGCGGATAACATTTCCTTGACATCAATTTGTTTTCCAAATCCATTTGAGACCAATGGCGTAGACCCTGTTGGTCTTTCAACGATTCCCATACTTCAAGACGTTTGAATTGGTTGAGTTCTTCTTATGGATTCAATCGGTTGTCTTTTGTCATTCGTCTTTGATGTTTTAGGTTGATTGGCGGACGGTGAGTGCATAAATGCAATGTTCACGTCGTGTGAAGGCGTTGTCTCGTAACGGCCAGTTGATCGGGTTGCCAATAATGTTTTCCAGAGGATGGTCTTTAGTCCATCTATGTGTGGAGGGTTGATGTTGGTATACATTGTGCAGATTTTGAGGATTCAAATGGTTTGTTGAAGATTACGACATACAGTGCGTGATCTCATTAGCAAGCGGGTTAAAGAATGCATTTGGATCAAAATCTGCGGTGGGGGTACTATATTGAGAATATCATCGGCCGGCTTCATCATTGTTGGGCGGTTTGTTCAATTGTTGTGGTGGAGTCAAGCGGGTGTAGGTGCATCTCAGCATTAGTTGTTGTAGCAGTGTATCGGTATAAGAGTATTATCGGTTGGCGGCGGAGCAAGCGGATACACACGAGCACGTTCATCAATATCGATCCTGAGCATGGAGAAAATAACCTTTCCATTTGTTGGCGAGTAAGTTGGGGGCTTTGTTGGTGATGATGGGGTTTGGGGAAGTTTAGCGGTTGTGTCGGGTTCCAAGGCTGGTATACTCGAAGCCATTTCCGTAAGTTCATCAAAATGAGCATGAATGTTTCCATCACTGTTTTGTATGCGGCGATTCGGATTCGGAAACCTTTTGAATTATCACATTATCGATAAAGACTCCAATGTCAGCTTTGGCTTTGAGCTTTCCAAAGTCATCACGATCATTATTAGGATAGCAAAGAGATCCAAATACATGAAAGTGTTTTAGATTCGGTTTTCGTGGACAAGAAGCTCAAAAGGTGTTTTGTTGTGGCGTTTTGTGATCATAGAGCGGTTTTGAGTATAGCATCATTAGATCGGCTGCCGCCCGTAATCTGGAAGTTTAGCATTGATTAACATTGTTCTTGCGGCTTCCACTAGCGTTCGGTTTAGATCTTTCGACAACTCCGTTTTGTTACGTTATGCGTGCAATAGATGTTTGATCTTTGAATTCCCCTTTCTCATAAATTCACGAAGATTTTGATTAACAAATTGATTGCCTCTATACGTTCGATTAGTCGAGCGGTGTTTAGTAGTGAACTTGTATTTTCGTGAGAAAGGTGATGATCATCTGTGGAGCTTGATCTTTGCTCCGAAGAAAGTAGACCCAAGTCCAGCGTGAATAGTCATCAACAATTACTAAGATGTAGCATTTACCATTGATCGTTTACGCGGCGTCCGGGCCACACAAATCCATGTGAAGAAGATGAAGCACATCTTTGAGAGCGTGTTCCACCTTTGAAGGAAAATGAGCACGAGTGCTTTTCCCTTGTTCACAAGCTGAGTAAAGGTGATCTTTAGAATACGGAAATCGTGGGAGTCCTTCAACTAGTTTGTGTCGAGCAAGGTTGGTGATAGTTTGAAAGTTTAGATGTGAGAGCAGCGGTGCCATAGCGGATTTTGTTGATGTTGCCTTTGAAAGTAAGCGGATGGGAGATGAAGCAACCATGTCTTGCATAGAGATAGTGTAGAGACTAGAATTCGCGATCGGACATAAGGTCATTTCCTTGTAGATCACAAATGAAACAAGTTTTCTCAGCAACCTCCAAATCTCCATCACAAGCTGACCTCTTTGAAAGATTATGACCGGGCCTTCCACATAGTAAACCTGCTGATTCGATGTTCCCATTGACATAGTCTCAGTAGCCCATGATAGGCTGCGAAGTGATCATTCGAACGACGGTGCCAATGAACTTTGCAATAAAGTTTGATACTGATTTAAGATTGCACGTCATGTGCCGGGAACATCCGCTATCAACAATCGAGAGAATGATCGTATCACTGCATTACACCACGGGCGACACGGATGGAATAGTAGATGTGGAACCGAAATGTTAGAGGGTTCCATAGCAGATATAGTAGATATACACACATCAATAGCTTTAGGTATCCACTTAAATCCTAGTATGTTATATATCCATTTACGCCATCTCAACTAGTGTTTGCTTTAGTCTTAGTGAATGCACTAGGTGGTACTACATCCTAGGAGGTGGCTGGAGCTCTGAGGGATAACAATGCGTTTCTTAGAATCTAAAGAAGGCGGTCTACCAAGCACAAACTTAGAAAGATTAGTTGGCCTAGAGGTATTCCGGTTCTTAGGATTCTTTAAACGCGAGATGATAGCTTTAGCAACACATTTATCATGACAATCAGAATTCATACTTTTACGACAAATAACACAAGGTGCATCCGACTGAATATCAAAAGTACTTAGCGGTTTAGCATACGTTACATCACTATTTCTATTACATTTGCGGGACTTAATATCTATAGTGGAGGCAGCGTGAGTCTTATTCATAGTCCTAGGGTGTTCTTCTACTTTAGCATTCCTAATTGATCTTTTCTTAGGTCGCAACTTCCTATTCTTGATTAGTGCTCTAGGTTGTGAAGTCTTGGACATTTGGAAAAGATGCAACTATTCTTTGTTTAGAAGAGACGCGTTAGCAACTTGTGATTTGGCGGTAGGATTCTAGGTTCATGAGTACTAAGTGTTACTGGGGCTAATCTCTTAATGATGGTTGTAGGAAGTTGTTCATACTTTCCTAACATTTCTCTTAACTTGAAGATAGTGTGATTCAGATCTTGATTTTCGGACGAACATTTCGACAAAATGCATAACTTCTTTAGTGTGTGCAAGATAATGATCAAGTTCATTTGATGCTTCATCCGAGTCTTTTAGTAAATCAAATATGACACCATATTCCTTTTAACTTTTACAAGTTCTTGTTCATATTTTGAGATTTGACACTTAAAGACACGTTTTGATCATCCAGTTGCTCAATTTTAGGATCGAGAAGATTTTACCATGGCCCAGGCGATTTTGTGTTGAAAAGCAAGTTGTTGATCGTGAATATCTTTTTGACACCAATTAAGACGGCGTATTGCATTTGAAAGTTCGTTTGACAATCGTTTATTTTCAACTTTTAAGACTCGTCTGAAGCACATTATCGGTGTTCTCAACATTTACCACAGAATCAACGATATCGGCGAGGTATGATCAAATGCATATGACAAAGAATTCAATAACACAACATTATGGACATCGGCAACGAGATGACATCTTCAAGAGTCGATCAACATCTTTTCTCAATATTTTCTTTTTACGTTTAGTAATAGAAATAGATGTTTACTTTTCTCAACGACCTTCATTAATCAAGTTCCTTATGAAAGTCCCTTTTTCCAAGACAATGCACAACTTTTCAAATTTTTAACATTTGGTAAAAGATTTTTCTGAAAAATGTCTCTTTGTTCTCGCGCTAGAAGCGATTGAAAGTGTTGAACTTTGATTTCAGAATGATATTCTATCTCATGTTGTAAAGTTTTGAGGTCGGCCATGAAAAGGTCAAAATACCTAAGAATTTTGCGATTTTAGAGTTTTGAGTTTACTTCGATGGAAGGTAAAGGACCATAAGTTTGTGCATAATGCGGTTTGGGATTAACATTAGAAGACTCCGGTGTTTTTATGATTACCCTTGGTGTGTTAGAAGAATCCGTTGGTGTGACAAAAGTGCTTTTGAATAGTTAAAAGGTTTGTTGTAAACAACTTTTACTAATTTTGATCGACTCTCGTCTTACGCATCTAATTCCTCTTGCGATGATATTCAACAACACTCATAATAGAATTATCAACTTTATATTACGCCTTTGAAACTTGGGATTTGGTTTGAATGCTTTGGTTGAAAGCTTAGGTTTATGTCGGCAAGATTAGGTCCATATCCATTTGGATTGGGTTTTAAAGTAAACTTTTCAATGGTTGTGACCGACTCGCCATGTTTGTAAACAGTTTTAAACTCTTTAAGTTTGTTTTGCAAGCCGATGATTTCTTCAAGATGATCATCTATTCGTTGAATGCTTTTTGTATCAGGACTGTTTTTGACAAGTTAACAACTTCGGCCTTAGCTTTTGATTTTCCAAGGTGAAGGCGTTAATTTGCTTTTTATGTTCATGTTTGAGTTGTTCTATTTAGGACAACAAAGCATTCTTTGAAGCGGCTAGATCACGCATCTGTCTTTCTAAATATTTTTCGTTTTGATAAGATTTGGCAAAGGCTGCTTCAAAACCGTTTTCACGTTTTCTTGAGTTTTGAAAAAGTTGAGTTGCTTTTGTAAACATTCAAAATCCTTGGTTAACAGTGCATTTTAGCATTTCAAGTCCTGATTAATGGCATGACATTTTTTCACTATGGTTTGTTGGTCTTGTATTAAGCGAGCAAAATGCGGATGAGGCAAAAGTTAAGTGTTCAACGTGAGTCTCAACATGATCATTATTGAGATCCTCAAGTATAACCACGGAGTCAATTTGATTATCAAGAGAAACCGGTTGGTCATCTTGATCGTCAAATATAACTACGGGTTAGTTGAAAATCGTCGGAATGAGATGTGGATGGCGCATTTTGAACATTCGAGCCTTGAACTTGCGGATTAGATGTTGGCGAGAGATATGGTCGAGAGATAAATATGGTTTGTTCGGGTACACGAGACAAGCCATCGAGTGTCATACTTGCGGGCTGTGTCACTCATGTGTAACTCATGCATATTAGCCATCAACATAACTTGCGTGTACATTGGCACCTGCAAGTCCTCCATATCATCATCGGTAGCATTTGCCATAAAGCTCGTTCTTTGTGCGTGAGAGTTCCACCGCTTCATCCTTAAGAGCCAAAGAAGAGCCTCTTTGAAATAAGCACGCGCCCTAGTCCTTGGCTTTGGGCATGCATTAGCCAGTGTCCTTCTCATTGTAGTTGTAGCATCGAAGACCATTCAACCCATTACGAGCATTTCCTGTGCTCCACCACTGGAGCTCGATTGTTATTCCTACCCACAACATTAAACCCTTGACCACCGCCCATCTGACGACCATAACCACGATTATGAACTTCAACTCGTCCATTGTTCACAACAGCTTGATTCTTTGTATTAGATGAGGAACGAATACGGTTGTTGGACTTGTTGGTATAACGGCTAAAGGCATTAGCAATCACAGCAAATCCTTGTTGCTGCTTCGACGGATCGATTCCTCATTAGCTTCAAACGAGCATTGTTGTTGTTGTATGGAACCAATTGAGTTTGTTGAGATGGAGGTTGTGAAGGATCATTTGGTGTGATTGTAGCATTGGTTGAGTTCTTTGGTTGAGGAGAATAATCGCTTTTGAGCATATAAGGCAAGTTGTTGATTTTTCGGATGTGTCGGTGGAGCAATTTGAGCACGGAGAATCCTTTCCCTATCAACTTCCTTTTCATGAGGCTTCAAGTAATCGTACAATAATCCATATGTAGATTGATGCATGTTTTTCGCTTGACGGAGAAAAATGACATACTTCTCCCATTCAGGACCAAGACTACTCAAGAACTTAGTATTCACTGCAATTCTTGGCATGATGATGTTGTGTTTATCCATATCATTGATGATGTCGAAAAGCGGTGATGATAGGACTCTAGTGTCTCTCCGGGTTCAATCATGAAGTGTTCATAAGCCAAGTAAATTTTGGATTCCAAATCTTCTGATTGAGTACTGATCCTTCCATAAGAAGTCGAATATGATCCCACATTTTCTTTGCAGTCTTTTGAGCATCAACACTACGAAGAATTGGGTTTGGTAATCCTAAGAGGATATATTCCATTGCAAGCTCATCTGCTTCATATTGTAGAAGTTCTTGAGATTCAAGTTCCTGCTTGATAGCAATGTTCGTTTGTTCATCTCTTGGTGGAATGGCATTTGGATCTCCCGGGTACAATGACAGTAGGCATCTCAAATGGACCTTCCAAGATAACCTGCTTTAAGAACTTGCCATGTGGCTTCTTTAGATCACAAAACCTAAAGAACCTTATCACCCATTGATCGTAGTTTCCTGGAGTGAGCATTGGAGGTCTATCAAGTGATCCAACCTCATGAATTGATTGTTGGTTGCTTAAAGCTTCAAACATCTTTGCAAACCAAGTGGGTTCCTTCATAATGTTCCTTGATGGATGTTGATTGAAGTCATTTGTGTGCGGTTGAACTTGAAGACTTGGTGGTGGTTGAACCATTTGAGGTTGTGGATTTGCAACAAGTTGTGGAGTATGTTGTTGGTTAAATTGTTGTTGATAAATTGCTTGTTGTTGATTCCATTGTTGATGTTGTGGATTTAGTTGTTGTTGACGTTGAGGATGAGGATAAGTGTAAGGGAAATAGTTAGAGTATGGTGGTTGTGACATGTTGATAAACTTGTGTTGGTAAAAATGGATCTTTGTAGTCGAATGAACCTTTGTTGATGAAGTATCCTTAGGCGTAGAAATCACAATAGCCAAGTAACACTTATGCGTAAAAACACCAAAGTTACGCGTAACAATCAAGAGTTACGCGTGGGTTTAGCTTACGCGTAAGTAAGGAAAAGAGCGCTAAAGTTATGCGTAGACACAAAGTTAGGCGTAGAAAGTTAGGCGTAGGATTATCTTATGCGTAAGACTAGGCTTAGGCGTAAGAAAATCTTAAGCGTATGATTTCTACTGGCGTAAGCTTTATGCTTATGCGCGTAATTTTAGGGTTTTATCTCCAAGTGATCTTTTACACTTCACGATTGCAAAAGATATCCAAAGTCGGCGTATTTTCAGACTTATCCAAGTAAGAAAACACGGAATAAACCACGAAAATGAAGATCAAACCAAGGAAATACTTACGCATAGTTTTAGGGTTTTACTACGGCGTAAGTTTACTCTAAATTTGATTTTGCTCAAAGTTGTTTTTAAACCAGTTTTTGTGTGATGAAATAGCTTCAATAACACCAAAAGACACAAAAGTGTGAAACTTGATGATCCAAAGCTCTTAAAACAGTTATGTGTAGGACTTAACCCTTATAAAACTAGTTTAAAAACACGATCCACGCATAAAGTTCCAAAATTTTTGCCAAAAACACGTATTTTAACACCTTAAAACGTTGAAAGTACAAGAATCTTGGATTGAAAAGTGAAAAAACGAGTTTTTAAGTGAGCCAAAGCTCTCGTTACTTCTACGCGTAAGACCGAAACAAAAAAAACTTCAAAAACAAACTTGTTCAACCAACTATTTGGCGATTGATACCACTGTTAGGTCACAAGGTTTACCACACAAGCTTATATGAAAGATAGAGAGGCGATTGAACAAGAAATCAAACACACACACGATAATATTGAGACGGTTACGCGTAGGTGATAGTGAAAGAAATAACTTGAACAACCAACCTTCAAATGAAGGTTTACATAAGGTATTTATAGGAGGAAATCTAGGGCAACACTCCTAGTTTCCATCCTTTCCTTAATGGACTAAGGCCTAGGCTTATGGGCCTTCTACATAAGCCTAAGGCTAATTGCAAACATAAAGGCCATAGTAAAGCTAACTATTACATATTAATTACAAACACTTGATTATGGTTTAGGAGTGATTCCAACAATCCGTCAATCCATTTCCTGGACCAAGTTTGATTCAAGAATGAATCGCCCCATCGTTTCTGTCTAGTTGTCACAAGTTTGATCTTTTGGAAAGATCTCACATGTCACCCACCAAGAGCTTGTTTGATGTTGGCTATAGAAGGATTTCCATCTTCATCGTGAATATTTAACATATCACTCGGATTTTCTGGCAATACCACAAGGATAATGCGTAGGACTCTTAATATATATACTTACTTTCCACATTGTGTGAAACAACAAGTCTTCATTAATTTTGTGTTCTAATGAGATATTGTGGATGATCTCTTGGCTCTAGACTCAATAGTGCACATTTGGTTCCTATGCCGGAGACTAGGGAGAGGGTCTCCTTCTTCAATATCAACAATCTCTAAGAGAAAGTCGATAGATAATGTCGGCTCCCCGTGAGAATGAAACAAGCCCTTTTAAGAGGAACTTGAGTAGCTTGGGAAGTTAGGTGCAGTGCGTCACTGGGTCCATGACGTCTTGTCTTCAATACCGGTGTTACCTTAGTAGACACCAGTAGCATATGTATTGAACCCGGTTTTACGCCTAAGGTTGAATTATTGGAGGGCTATTTCTTTTCACCCTTTTCACATTTAATTCTTTTTTCATTCTTCAACCTTTAGTGCTTACGAGACTTCATAACTAGAACCTTGTTGGGTTTATTCCAGATTACTAGCTCTCTCGGTCCACTCTTCCCATTTCTCATTTTTTCTCCTTTTTTTTTCATCATACCTAAGGACTTCTACACTATCTAGTGGATTGTCCCACAGGTAGATCCCTCCCGCCTCTGGCGGGATCGTGGGAACTAATACCTAACCTAACCATCCTTATAACACCATGCATAAAGTAAATTGGTCGGTCTTTCGGTACAGTTCATTCCTTCTCAAAACCAATTGAAAAATCATTTGGAAAAACAATCAAGGTACTTGTGATACGAGATCAAAGCATTTTGTTCCTTAATAGTTTTGATCATTTAGAAAAACCTCCCCCTCAACATGTGCATATGATTTAGAAATTGTTTAGCACATGGAGGCAAGAGGACTTTGAAATATTTTCTTTGATCACAATTTTCATAGAAAAAGCCATTTGATTTTCTTTGGTAAATTCTCCCCCTCAATATGTGCCTAGGATTTTTGAAATCATTTTTATCACATAGAGGCAAGAGTTAATTTGAAGTACATCCACAATCACAAGCGCCATTAAGAAACCATTTTAACAACTCAATCAAGGTACTTTATAAATCACTTTAAAAAGCTTTCGTACCTCGATAGTTTGTTTGCTCCCCCTCAATATGTGCTTCGAGATTGGCGTTTAGCACATATGAGAGAGCAGCTGCACAATTAAATCAAAACGATCACCTTTTATCAAATTTCATTATTAAATCACAAATTCTCCCCCGATTCAAAATATCAAACCCTTTGAGATTTTGGATCCCAAGTGATTTAATACGGTTTAGAAAACATGGGAGAATATGTGGCCTGGTTTAAATACTCATCATGTTTTTAGATAAATCCTCCTCCTCAACATGTGCATTGTGTATGAAATCGTTTGGCACATGGAGGCAGGAGTGCCTTTAAAGGACTAAAACCAATTCCATTTAAGCAGATAAGAGATTTAACTCACGATCTCTACCCCGATCAAAGTTTCAAACCTTTTGAGATTTGTGATCCCAATTGGTTTAAATCATTTAAAAGATTTTGGTGAAAGACGTGGCTTGATTTAATTTTGAAAAATGACAGATAAGGACCATTTTAAGACATTAAAGATTGTTAGTGTCAGGTATGATTGTTTTAAGAGATCTTTTAGGTAAAATAAAACAATTTCACAATCAAACAAGAACATAAAAAATTTCATTTTGAAAGATCTTGATTCTAAAGAAAATCATACCATGACATAACATTAAATCTTTAGATCACCACTTTAATTTGTACAAACGGACTTGATAGATGAAATATCGTTTGAAAATATTTAATTTGAAATCACTTAAGATTTGACAAAATAAGAGTCCGTTAGATTTCAAAACTTTGAATCCGATTAATTTTCAAAACAATATTTTTCAAAGTTTTAGAAAAATGGTATCATCACTACTTTTCAGTATGAATCACGTTAGGTGGTTGAGAAGCTTAAGTTGTTGTTGCTTTGTAGGGTTTGGAAGAAAAACCATCTGCTGATGCATCTTTGTGAGACTTCTTCTTCGTTGCATTTTGAATGCCAAGTGAGGTCAAATTAAGCTCTGTTTCTTCAATCACTTAGAAGAAAACCATCGCTGATGCGGAGACCTCTTACGTTGCATTTATGCCAACTCTCCATAGAAGTCCAATTAAGCTCCGTTTTCTTCATTAGTCAACCCAAGATATAGTTACCCTTTCCTTTCCGCATCCAATCATCTTCAATTGTGGGATCCGGATCGGGAACATTCTTATATACCAATATACCTGCATTCGTTAGTGAACACACATACAAATATATGGTGGTCGACATCACCCAAACAACAATCGACTAATAAAATTCAATGCAACATATCAATCAGATCATATAAATGTATGGGAATAATGTGTTCATCAAACTCTAATCAACTAAGCCTCGCAATCATATCCTAGGCACCTAGTCCTTCAACATAGGTTAACATCATTTTTAATTAAGCATATTAGGATAATTAAGAAAGCCCGTTAGATGATGTAGATTTTGAAAAACATTATCCCCCTCAATCCATGACTCATTTTAAGAAAAGTTTAAAAGCGCTGAAGTCATTGATTGAGTTTTCAATTTACTAAAACTCAATCTTGAATCGATTGTTTTAAAGCAACTCATTTTCCACCATTTTAGAAAACAACAAATATTTTTCTGAAGAATTTTAGACGGAAAAACATTTGTGTAGGAACATCAGTCCTTCGACATACTTTCCTCAATATGTTTTAGGAAAAGTGCACGAAATATTTGAAAAATTGTTTAGTGCTGCACTTTCCTCTTTGAAGAGCGGGTTGCTATCAGAAATAATAGCAAGCCATAGTTTTAAGCGCGGGTCACAGTCTGAAATAACTGCAAGCCATAGTTTGTGACATGTTTTGGAAAAGAATATTTACACCTCCTGCTCGAACTTCATCTATGGTCCCGTGCCATTATTGAATGACATTTCTAAGACCGTAGATGTTATCGATACCAAAAGACATGTCTTGAGAAAACATATTTTTGGTATTTTTGAAATTTTCTGATTTTTTTTGGGTTTTTGAAGGTTTTATAATTTTCTATTTTTCTTTTTGTTGGTTTTACATTTTTGTATTTTGTTTTTCAGATAAATATATACAAATATAGAGTAGATGATATAGTATAAGAAGATGATGATACGAGTACCGAGATAAGGATATCAAGCAAAGACGTCGTAGAAGATAGAATACGTCATCTCTTAAACTTCCACCACCAAAGAATCCGAGGCTCCGGAATAGAATGTAGAACCATGAGCCTTTGAAACCTGAGACTTTGGCGGCTTCCCCAAACTGAGAATCCATAAGATGAGCGGATTCAAGCTCTATTTCAAGCTTGCCTTAGCAAGTGCACAGAGATGCACACTATTATCATAAATCCCGCTGCTCCTTTTAAGAACGATCAACGAGATTCTCCATTCGGGGTTATATCATCCAATAGAAACGACAACGATTCATCCCACACTTAAATAATCTTCTCAAATTCCTTTTCCACCTTTGAAGTCGGCGATCCATTCCAAAAGGTATCAAGAGAAAAATTCCCCAAGTAGTTGAATTAATGGAGTCATCTCTTTGTATAATGCTCAAGAACTCTCCCAAATACACATCATGAGGGTAATGAAGAACACCTCCCATATGTTCACATCTTTCTTCCACGATGAATGTGTATGAAGCTCAACGAAGTACACCAATATCCAAGAACTCTCCGAATACAATACATCATGTAAGGAAAACACCTCCCCAATGTTTGTGGTAAACAATGGCTTTCTTCCCGATGATGGTGTATGAGCTCAAGAACCCGAAGTACACACATTCCCAACGAAAGAATAACTCATAACATCTCCCTCATGCTATACATTTATCTCCCCTGAATATGTCATACTTGTGCACCTCATATATCTTTAGAAACTTTCTCCAACATCACTTCCCCCACGTAGTTGGAATAATAACACTAAATGCCTTGATGAGTAAAACCTTGAGTTTCTCTGCGGTCATGACATTTGTCTTCCCGGGATAACTTCAATCACTTAGAAGTATTAAGTTCATCAAGTTTACTCGCCATGAGTCAAACCTTGAGTTTCTCTGCGGTAATAACATTTGTCTTCCCGGGATATCTTCAATCACTTAGAAGAATTAAGTTCTTCAAGTTTACTCGCGTTTAGATACGTGTCTCCTTCCCCCTTTCTGGATATGATACTTCAAAATCAACAACTCTTTGTAAGCCCGTATACTTGAAATCTTTTGAGAAGAACACATGTAATATTGTGAGAATCAACTTCTTTGAAGACTTTCTCTGACTAATTTTATCAACCCTTATGTAGACAATTTGAAATGACCCTTTGAAGAAGAAAACCGATATACCATACTTGAAATCAAGTCAACTTCCCCACATATGTATCTTAAGCTTGCACCTAATGATGGAAGAACGGTGTAGAGAATTTATGCTTCAAGCAAATCTCTAAATACTCACTACCCAAACAAAGTATGAGACATTAACACCTCTTGCGATTATCCACACCGTCATATCGTGTGACCGAGTAAAACAAAGTAACTCCTAATAGTGATAGTTAACCAGGTCTTCAACCATCCACCTCGATTGCTGGTAACTAGATAAACCAAGTCTTCAACTCAAATTCTTAAGCCCGAGCAAGTTATCAAATAAGAACACGCCTTTGTGAAAGTCAACTTCAATCTCAAATAAGTGATAAATGATTAACTCCGAAGTAATCAACTTGTGTCAAATGTCCAACACATGAATAAATGTACAACCGGATGTACATTGACCCACTTAATGAACCTGAACAAATGATTCCTCAACATCAATTCCATCTTCCTAAAGATATACATATAGAGACTGATCTTGAAGATTCACAATTATGTCTTCAGCGGATGAGGTAGTCATTTTCCTTAATGTTCATGTGGTTGATTTACAGAGTGCACAATAATCCGTGAAGATTTGGTAAAGGAATACCAAAGAGCGGATCATTTTTCATGAACAATAATCCGTGAAGATTTGGCAAAGGAATACCAAAGAGCGGATTATTATTCAATAGTGCAACTGCAGTATTACAATAGTCAATATCAAAGTCCCGAGGAGTCACTGCTACAGAATATGAGCAAGTCTAATTGGGGATTGAATATGACTTATAACTCTCTCCCAATTAGTGCTCTCCCCTAAACCGACAATCTGTTTGATAAATGCCCAGATTAAGAAGAAGTCTTTAGATCGATAAATGCAACTCGTCTTTAGTCTTCTAACATGTAGCAGAAAAATGTAGAATAGACTATAGACTCGACCTTCTTCAAGATTGTGCAGTTGGGGAATAGATAGTTAACATCTTCAACTCACACCAAAAAACATCCCACCAAAAAGCATCCCAATTAACTTACATCTTGAAAATCCCCTTAACTAAAATCCCTCCTAATCAAACAAAAAGCGAGAAAGATGTTCATCAAGGAAATCAGACAATCAGGCCGCCACTTGAACACACAAGATGGTAACACCAAACTACCAATCACATCAAACAAGAACAGAGAGATTGTTCGGAATCATCATGATGATGTATACGTGAAGCATTAACCGGAAGCACTTTGTCGATAAACTCATCAATCCGAGTGAAGATGTCAACCAACGGCTCTTAGAAGAGAAAAAATCCATGTGAAGATGACCCGATAAGAAGAAGCTCGGTTCTTACATGAGTTTAGAGCCATATGACCATTTATATTCTCAAATATCACTCAACAATGCAAAAAATTCACACTTCTTCTCCCCCTCAAGAATTGCATACGGAGATGCCATTCTTGACTAAATAAGTGAAATCATCCAAAACTATTCTATTCACACTTCTCCCCCGCATTATAGTTGAATTAGCACATGATGTCGCCATCGTCATTATAGTTGAGCAAGTGGAATAAGAAAACAATCAATGGTAGCCCGGTTCACTTGATAATCGAAAGCACATGGAAAAAGCATGAAGCATGTTGATGAGAATGGTCATAATAGAGAAGATTTCTCTTCTTCAGAAGATAAAGCGCACTGACACGTACACTTTTCTTTTCTTTGAGGAACGAGGCATGAACTGTTGAGTTCATACGTCATAATGTTGAAGTACGAGGCCTGAACTGATGTGAAAAGACGTCATAATCTCTCTCTTTTCATCATCTCTTGGCAAAACATGTAACTATCACCATTATCATTCAGTAGGCTCTTTGTAGTGACAGCTGATGGAGATAACCCAATATGATGAATTTGACTCTGAAGTAAACTAACCCGAACTCGTGACTTAAACTTGCACATATGTAACAAAGAGCGGTGCCGATTTCCATTAGCATCTCTAAGTACTCTCTATGTACTCTATACTCTTCAACCAACCAACCATCAAGCATAAGACGTACATTACCTCTTGAAAATCCACAATTGAATGTGACACTGAGCACTACAACGTAACTCCTTAAAGTGATAGTTATTTTGTGGTGGTATGAGCCCAATTCCCCCAAGTGGTAATAGAAAAGGTAAAAGTCACCCAACAATAACTAGATTTCCAAGTCTTAGGTGTTTGATAATAAGCTTGAACAAGGATCTCGAAGAATCTTCATCCAACCATCCCGATACCTTCGTGATACTAAGTACACTCGTCCGTGATATTTCACTTCAACCTCAAATAAATAATATTGAATTAACGCCGTTGTCACATCTTCTGAACTGCTCAAATCTAGCCTTCTTTGACATTTGAATGAACTTTGATAATGGTTTCATCCCGACCATGGTTAAAAGCACGTAACCCCGTAAAATCATGTAATAACCAAACTGCCATGAAGACAACCCAAACACACATCCAATTCATGAAATACACCCTTTTATCCCTTCTTCGAAGCGGAAACCGTAGCACCAGCATCAAGTAAGATCCAGAATTACACTTTCTCTTCTCCAAGATGGTTCCATCATTACGGGATTTTACAACTCTATGGTTTAAACCGAGAAATAGTTTCTTTCGCGGGATTTTACAAAACCAAGAGTAAACCGTAAGATAGATCCGGAAATGCACTTTACTATTACCAGGATATTTCCTTTGTCACGGGATTTTACAAGTCTATGATTTAAACCGAGAAATAGATTCTTTCACGAGATTTTACAAAATCAAGACAAAACCGTAAGCAATGTCAGCTTGAATATGTAATGACAACTTTGGTTTCTGTGAATGTCTGTTTTAGGGGAATATGCAGCGGTTCATCAACAGTTCTTACACCAACATCATCATCATCATCAACCATCCAGTAAGCACATTGGTAAACACATCATTCACGCAATCTGTCGGCAATTGCAGTGACCACATGGAGAAGTAAACCCGATATATCAAAGTCGAACATGATGTAAAATTCCCCAGATTTGTTACTTAGACTTGTACTAATCCTCGTGAACAAGAAACGGTGTACCCAATGTACAAATCCTCTTGACATTCTCAACTGAGTGAGACACCGAAGTGATAATTATGTTGTGGGTTAAACGAGAAAGAATCACAACCGTAATTAAATAGCCAAGTCTTTATCACCCACAATAAACGCTCAAACAAGTCATCTTCACGAAAGGGTAGAAAGAAAGAAGATGAAATAAGTAAACGCGCCCGGAAAACCTCACTTCAAATCCAAATAAGAGATATCGACGAGAATCCGTAGTCAAGCCCGAGTTCCAATAGCAATACTAGCGCATGACATAAATTTCACCGTGAAAATATGTAACCCAATGTACCAATCCTCATAACTCATCAAATCTCATCATTAAAAATCTTTTCATCACATAATATTTCCGTCGGTCTAAATAATTGTTCAACCCGATCCGGTCAATGTAATGTCTTGCAATGATCATCTCATGCATTCATATATCATTGTCATATAACCAATTGCAAAGAATTTGACCCGGCTCCAAGTCAATTAAAAACCAAATCAATAATACCGGACAAGAGCCTCGAACATATTCAAGATCAACTAAAACACAAGTCGTGAACAACTATCCCTTGTGAGACAATAATCATTACCAAAAATACCGCTCTCTCACAAGAATTATCAGTACTTATGCATCCATATTATCATGAGACGGATATCTTGGGCCTAAAGAAATCACAAAGTTATAGTTGACACCACTACCCAAATCCACTACATAATATATGATCCATGAACCTGTCCGTCCACTCAAACCCACGTGAGAAACAAACATAAAACCCAAGTAATTGTTAATATTCGGTTTGCCCATAGACACACAAATTATATCCGATCCAAATGTAATAGTTAATATTACATACAACTTAGGCCCATTATTCTACAACCCAAAACCGTGCCTTCAAATTATCATTTGGCCCATTCAAATTTCACTGAGGCCCATGATCACACATTAAACCCGTTCAAAGTGTTATACTAATTTCTCGGAGAATTTAATTGCAAGCAATACACACTTAACCCTAATATTACTCAACCTAACCCTAAAAACTCTCAAATATGTCGCCTCCTTCTCTCAAACTTCGGACCAGGAAAGAACAAAAACCGATCAGCCTCCCAACTCATCAAATCAATCGAATGCAACCACTCTTCTTCTATTTCTTATAAACAATCGATAGTCACATGCAGATCAAATCACGTTCCTGTTGTAGGTCATCCATTTTTTTTCAAGAATAGCTCAAGTTCAGCTTCAAGATCTTTACATGGTCTCAGGTAGGTTGAAATTCGTTTGTGTATGAGTTAGGGATGTATGAACGAACCAAATAAGGGTTATAACACGTTTGTTATACAACCCTTTTATGTTCGGATATTGTTTAGAGATCTATGATGAATATTGTTTCGTGATATAGATCCAAATGAAGGTCTCGATATCATATGATGTACACGAAATTCATTTCTGAGATCCGTTAGAATAACCTTTTGATAATTATCAAATCGAACAAGAAAGAAAAAAGATGTAACATAATTTGTTAAGATCTTTTTCATTTTATTCGAATAAACAAAATGTTTTGATTAATGATGAAGTGGTGTTATGAAATAATAAGAACGATTTCAACCATAAAAGTTTCAAACACCAAACTGAGATCAATTAGTAAATTCCGTTGTGAGTCTTGATACTTGAGTGAGTTATGTTAGGATTGTGATAGATATTGAGAATGATGGGTTAGGATAGATTTTGGATTTGTTGAATATTTTGATGTTTTTATGATGTCGTGGATCTGTTTGAATGTTCTAAAACATATCGTTATTTTTATAATTATACCATGGACTGATGATGTTGAAGCAAACTGAGGTCTAATGAAGTATTTGGTAATTGTTTTGTGGTCTAGGTCAGTTCTTCTTCTTCTCCTTTCGCAAAACCATTTTACACAACTCGCCACGACTAACTCGCACCAAGTCGCCACGGCTAAGTCGCCACGACCAAGTCGCTAGGCTAAGTCGTAGCGACTTGTAAAGACAAGTCGCTATAAAAAATGCAATGCATCTGGACATTTTTGTGTCAAATCGCTAGCTAGATTTTTCAAAAGCAAGTCGCTAGCCCTTTTGAGTCTAGTCGCTAAGGTTTTCTGTAAACAACTCGCTAAGCTTTTAAAAACATACAAGTCGCTAAATAGCCAACAAGTTGCTACGACAAGTAAATACAAGTCGCTAGGTAGATTAGACCAACTCGCCAACAAGAATATTTGACCATTTTACTTTTCGCTAGTATTCTGACCAAAGAACCGTCCATATTCAAAGAAACCCAGCTGATTTATCATAAAAATACCATTTTGGACCCATTCGAATAACCAGTTTGACCATATGAAAGACCACAAGGACCACTTTTGTTTCTCAGTTTTGTTACACAGATATTGGTACAAAAGTCACAAAATTTTGATATTCAAGACTGTTTTAAAACAACATGAGACAAACAGTAATGAAGAAATGATAAGACCATGTAACCATTTTTGACCAAAAGATACATAAAAAACCAGTTAAAAATTGTATATCCACATAACACTGAAACAAAAAATCCGATCATCATAAATAGTGCCAAAACAGTAAAAACCAAGAGAAAAAAACCACCATAAATCGACTCAACACAACACCCTTGGCTCTGGTACCAATTGTAGGATCGATATATTATTGTGTTGATGATTCGGGTGGTCTTAGATGATCAAAATACATGTTTGCCATTAGAGAGAGAAAGTTAGAGAGTTGGGTGTTTTCTTGCTAGAGACTTGCTATACAAAAGTATGAAATATTAGATTGAAAATCACCACCCCTTCCATGGATGGAAGGGGTATTTATAGTTACAGAATACACGACCTCCTATCGGCCTGTGGATCAGGCATACAGTGGGTAAAGACCCGTCCTTCCTCCACGGTGTTACACTAAGCTAAACTAAACTAATAACTATCTAATAAACGTAAATAACGACAAGTCTACGAGCTAACTTATGCTAGATAATATTTGGGGTGACCGACTCTTCACTATGGAATTTTTTAATTCCTAACAATAAGGCGCGGATATACGAAGAAAATGGCCAAAGTTAAGAATCGAGACACTCCAGCTGCTGAAAGTACAAGGTGACGGCGCCACTCGCTATTTGGCTTACGCCGTGGGAGGATTTTGTGACGGGACAGAAGCCAAAACTCTTATTTTCAAGTGACGGCGTCAAGTTATAAAAGAGTAGGCCGTCGCAACTCAGACGGCCTAGATTCAATCCGCACGGCGCCGAGTTGAAGAGGACGGCGTCACAAGCACAAGGTGACGCCGTCGCAAGTCTAATGTGGCCAAGACGAAACCCTAATGGCGACGACGGCGTCACACACAACATAAGGTGACGCCGTCGCATATGTAATCTTATATATAGAATCCGAATTTTTCAGTATTATTGGGTAGTCTTTTGGAGTAAAAACCTAAACCGAACCAAGGCTGTCTTGTACAGTATTTTAGGGTTCCAAACCCTATCTTACACCAAGATAAGTTTTTTACTTCATTAATTCAATTATGTCTTTGATTATTTGTGTGTATGCTTGCATGTTCTCCATGTCCGGCTAATTTACTTGTGTGTTTGCTCAGGGAAGATGAAACTTAATTATTGAATATTGATTGGTTGTCTTTTATCTTAGTTGAATAATGATCTAGTAATGCAATAGGTCATTCGTTGTGTACTTAATGCTTGATTAAATCTTTGTGAACCTTAGAATATAGCTCCTTGAGTAGTTGTAAGCTAAACCATCCAAAGAGTGCCTTAGAGTAAGAGTTTATTATCCCTAGTGGGTTTTGTAGACGAGACCCTTTGGTAAGTTCAAAGAGTTAGGGAACATACGCATACCCTACGACTTTAGACACACAACGCAACTTAGAATAAGGACGTGACAATTCAACCACCAATAGGAGATAATTAAGGAGTAGTAAAACCTAAGTAAACACATCTTTAAACTATCATACGAGCACATAATAATTAGACATAGACTACATACACCTTAGATTAGATAATTAGATAAGTAGAGTAATCGGTAGAAATACCAACCCCCCCCAAATCCAAACCCCGAGATTCGTACCTTTCAATTTCCTAAAAAATATAAAAAGATAAAAAAATAATCTTCCTCAACCCCAACCTTAGCGTAATAACTTCTTACTAGCATTCCTATTCCCCTAGAGAACGATATTAATACCCGTGGCTTACAAAAACTTGCTCGACGAAAAGGAAGTTCCTTTGACCCCGAACGACTCGTGTAGCGTTATCACTGGTATAGGGACTTAAGTATAATTTATTCAGTGTTTCCCAAATGTGTGATAAGAAAAACTGGGTACTTTTTGGTGAAACTGAGTGTGTGGTGTTGTCACCTGAATTTAAGATGCCTAATGAGAAATATATACAGCCAAGGGTACCTAGGAAGGAAAACATATATTGTTTTGATCTTAAAGATGTTATTCCTAATAGGTCCTTAACCTGTTTGTTTGCTAAAGCATCTGTAGATGAGTCTAAGTTATTGCATAGAAGGCTAGGTCACCTCAATTACAAAACACTCAATAAACTGGTAAAAGGCAACTTAGTGAGAGGGTTACCTTCTAAGGTTTTTGAGTGTAAGGAACTGTGTGTGGCTTGTCAAAAAGGAAAACAACATAGAGCTTCTTGTAAGACCAAAACTGTAAACACCATTACACAACCACTGTTTATGCTTCATATGGACTTATTTGGACCTACCTTTGTTAAAAGTTTAAACCATAAGCAATATTGTCTAGTTATCACTGATGATTAAAGTAGATTTTCTTGGGTATACTTTTTGGCTGCTAAGAGTGAGACTAGTGAGATCCTCAAGAGTTTCATTACTAAGATAGAAAATCTAGTAAATCATAAGGTCAAAGTAATTAGATGTGATAATGGAACTGAGTTTAAGAATGATGTGATGAATCAGCCTGTAGTTAAGGGTATAGAAAGACAGTTTAGTGTTGCTAGAACACCACAACAAAATAGTGTAGCTGAAAGGAAAAATAAGACACTAATTGAGGCTGCTAGGACAATGTTGTCAGAATCTAAGTTACCAACTACCTTTTGGGGCTGAAGTGTAGGCACTGCATGTTATGTGCAGAATAGAAGTAAGGTAGTGAAGCCTCATAACAAGACCCCTATGAGCTGTTACATGATAGGAAACCAATGATTGCATTCCTAAAACCTTTTGGGTGTCCTGTTACTATCTTGAATACCATAGACTACCTAGGCAAGTTTTAAGAAAAAGCTGATGATGGATACTTTTTAGGCTATTCTTCTAATAGTAAAGCCTTTAGAGTATACAATAGGAGGACTAGAATTGTTGAAGAGAACCTACATGTTCAATTTAGTGAAAAGACTCCTAGTGTTGAAACCAAAGGACCAGACTGGCTGTTTAACATTGATATGCTAACCAAATCTATTATGAGCCTATCATTGCAGGAACTTCCACTAATGTTAATGCAGGTACACAAAAGGATTCTGATGCAGAAACAATTTCTAAGGAAACTAATTCTCCTCAGGAGTTCTATTTGTTTGAAAAGTGGAAAGCTAGTTTTGTCTCACCCATCATTGATAAGCAAGGTCCCACTGATGATGATGTCTTGAATACTAGAGACAATGTTGATTCTCATCAAGATAAGGATGAGTTGTTGAAAGATAACTCAATGTTGGTAGAAGAAATTGAAAAGAAGAAAAGGCACTCTGAAAGCACTGCTAAGCCAAATGAAAGCACGGATAG
>OU343216.1:63057521-63094958 GCA_910596185.1 Chrysanthemum makinoi | reverse complement strand
AAAGCATCCAAAGCTCATCAGGGGGACACAACAAATCCCCTGATGAGCTTTTGAGAAGGCTTAAAAAGCTTCCATCCCCTCTGTACACAATGGTATAGCCTAAGTGTAAACGGAATGGGACAAACAAAAGCATGTTGCAAGCCCTAGTAAATGAGCTACAAGCTAGAAATTAAGCCATGGACTTTGTTTTTCTGGTGGAAAGCTCCAAAGGAACCAATCACACAAGCTAAAGTCCAACTGATAAGCTTTTTGTGAGCTTTGAAGTTTGGTGATTATGGGTTAAGCATACTCTGAGGACTCGAATGCTTTCATGGTGGTGTGTAAGTTAAAGCTACTGCGAGCCTGTGTAAATAAGCTACAAGGTGAGATTAAAGTGCAAAACAATAAAGCTGGGTTGCTAGACTTCCTAAAAAGCCAAGCCACACAGGCTTGTGATCACTAATGAGCTTGGTGTGAGCTTGTGTAAATGGTGTAATACCTGATTGCTCAGGTATGTGGTGAGTTGCCAAACAACAATCTCACACAACTTATCTAATAAGCTCATGAGAGCTCAACCAAGTCTACTGACATGAGTATGACTGATAGCCTCACAAGAAACTAAAAATCACAAGCTCAAGCTTAGTGGGGAACTTTCCATGAGCTGGGGAAAACAACTCCACCTCCACTGTTTGCTTCAGTGGAAGGAGTAAGATGGAACAAAAAGGTTGGAATGATAAAGCTATGTAAATAGTAAAATGTAAAACAGCATTATCATAATAAAAAGGCCACACATGCAACACAAAGAAACCAAATACACAAGCTATGGCCAAGTAATGAAGCTTATGCAAGCTTATCAACTTGACACCTAAACTTGCACAGGCAAACTGGCACAATTAAGCTAGAAAATAAGCTAGTAAACATGACATATCAAGATAAACAAAAATACAATAAGCTAGATTAGCAACAAATCTAAAACATACTAAAAGCACAGAACATGAAATTAAATAACAAAAGCACAATAAAATTACTAAGTTTATTCAAAAACGACTTAAATGAAAATTTGACTTTTACAAGAACATCAAACTTTGACTAATATGAAATTATAACTAATCCTACTGACTAAATATGGAATATTAAACATAAATGACATGAAATTATGAAAGATTAACAACTTGTAAACAGGTATGCAAGGTTATTAGACATGACAATCTCACAATACTCATAATAGAGGATCAAAGTGTCAATTTTGACCTTTATCATGCTATACCACTTAACTGAAACTATCAATGAGTTACTTAGACCATGTTGAGTCTACATAAAACAAGAACAACACCCTTATAAGCCTATAACTCAGACATCATCACATCCAAACAACCCTTAAATGAACATAAATTGAACTATTCAAAGCAAATCACTGTGTAAACCCAATCTTTACAATCCAGAGAATCCAAAGTGTCAAAATGGATCTTATTCAGCATACACAAGTAGTCACACAAGCTTATGCCTATGATTATCAAAAAATCAAGTTTATGACATGAAATACAATTTTCAAGCACAATCGATTCCAAAACATAAACAACCTATATTAAGCTATAATTACATTACATAACAACAAATAAACACATAAACATGAGAATTACCACAGAATAAAGACTAAAACTAAGAAATGCAAAATTGAGAAAAATAGCTTACATGGTGATGTGAGCTGAGACTTTGGAACCAATTATCAAAACCAATACCTATAGCCTCCCCTGAGTCACTAATACCATGGCAATCCATTATGAACCATGCTCCAAGCTGTATCACCCAAGAACACACTCTTTTTTATTTATTTTCTATTTTCTCTATTTTTTATGATTTTCTAATTTAAAATGATTATTACTGTTTATATGTATCTAAAAGCTCATTTGGCTTTGTCAGGAGCCTAAGTGTGCTTAACGAGTCCATATATCAACTATGATCAAACAGTATATGAAAGGCTTTGAAATTAAAAGGACTTAAGATAGAACATGAAATTTAAAGAGATTGCATTAAACTGAAATCAAATGGTTCCATTACACTATTGAAAGTTTAAAATAACAATTACACTAAGAAAACATTAAAGATTTACTCTACTAAAGCAAGTTTAATTTAAATTACACTAGTGACAATTGGCTAATCCAAGAGTAGTTTTCCTCTGCTTTTCTTCTCTTCCTCTTTATAGTCTCAGCTGATATCTCCACACTTTCCTGGTCAAATCCCAGCAATAATCCTGACCATTGATGCTCTGAATCGATCTCCACCATTTAAATGCACTTTTGGCGCCAAAAGTCTTGTACGTTGCTTAAGGCAGTTTCTAATCAATTAATGCATTTTGGTATCATGTATAGGTGGAGGGGACAATTTTGGTAAAGTTTAGTGGGCAAAGGAGTAGTATAAAAGCAAAACCAGGAATATTGAGGCAACATTGGAAGTTTTTGGTGTTGATGCATTAAATGGAGGTTGTGGGCTACTGTGTAGGTGGCAGGCGGTGATGGAGAGAGTTGGTGGTGAGCTGTAAAGGTGGACATGTGGTGAATACCACCATGGTTTCAGGTATGCAGGGGTGAGGGAGATAGAGGAACAGTGCTGGCGGTTTTCTTGTTTTAAATATTTTGGGCCGGGTTGTGATATTGGGTTGGGTTGGATTTGGATTAGGTGTTTAGTAAATAGGTCCGTTTGATATTAATAAGGCACAAGGACCAAAAGTGTAAATCTGCCAAACTTCAAGGACTGATCTTGACAAGTTTCCAAAGCTCTCACAAGGACTAAACCTGTAAACCTTGAATAGTACAAGGACCAATTGCATAAAATTCCATTTTTTGTAAATCCAAGGGCCTTTTATGTCAATTTTGTAACTCTAGGGACCAAACATGAAATTTTCCAAAAGTTCACCATAAGGACCAATTTTGTCATTTATGAATAGTACAAGGTTAATATTTGATAATTTTCACTTTTTAAATTAACCAAGGACTATATTTGACATTTTCCAAACTTGAGGGACTAAAGTTGTCATTTTGTAAATTTTAAACTTTAAAGGGTTTATTTTGACAACTTTTGAATCCTATGGACCTTAAATGACATTTTACAAGTTTTTGAATTACCAGGGACTAATTTTGACAACTTTTGAAACTTGAGGGACTAAAACTGCCAATTATGCAAACTTGATAAGTTTTTAATCTGATTTTGGTATTTTTGCATTTAAAACATATAAAACACTTGTTTATGATATTTTCATCATTTTGATGTATTTCTGAGTGTTTTCCAGATGTTTTGGCGTGCTACGTACAAAATGATTAGTATTTACACACTCATCAATCCCCACACTAGATATTGCTAGTCCTTAGCAATGATTTATGAAAAAGTTAATGGATTTTATCTCTTTACCAAAAGCCATTACTTCTGGAGTAGCCAATTGTTTTAGTTTAAGTAAGAACTTTGGTACAATGATAACCAAATGATTTTGAGCAAATCACCAGCTTTCAACGGTTTTGATTTGTCTTTACCGAGGAAAGCCGTTGCTTCTGGATAGCCAACTCTTAGATAAATTATCAATATTATCTTTGGTGAGTCGATTACCAATTATGGTTTTCCACTGCCTTTACCACAAGCCATAAACTTGCGGGCTAGCCAACTCTTCACTATTTAGGATATGGTGAAATGAACACCATACAATTTTGGGCAAATTGCAAGCATAAACGGTTGAGATATCTTTACCAAGAGGCGTTTGCTCCTGGATTAGCCAATCCTTATGTGGGTTAGACATGGTGGACTGATTACCATTTGTTGTTTTTAGTACATAGTACTTCCACTAAATAAAAAAATTTTAAAATTTGGCCATTTTTGGGGAAAAAGGGACTAAAAGGGTACCTTTATGATCAAATTCGCCAGAATTTCCCCCCCACACTTAGAAATGAATATTGTCCTTAATATTCAAAGTACCGCCGTGTATGCCGAAACTTAGAACGTAAAAAGATAACATTACTAGCTAAGTGTAGAAACACAACAATTATTCTCTTTTTTAATATTTATAATTTTCATTCATTTTTTAAGATCTATATACAACATGTGGGGCATCTCCCCCACACTAAGGTGGTACACACGAGTGAAAACCCATGTTTAGGCTACTGTTTTTGATTACCGATCGCTACTTGACTCGACCCCGAATTAAATGGTTCATGGGAACTGAGTGAAGATTGCCACTCAAGGGATTGGGTGAGAAATTGGAGTGGGATTGCCACTCACAGAATTATGAATATTCATCACTAAGATGAGTCTAAGAATCTTAAAAAGAAACTCAGAAAAGGCGAGAATAATCTTTTTGATTTTTTTATTTTATAATGTTTTTGTATTTTTAATTTTATATATATATGTACAAAAGAAAGAAAATTCCTTACAAACCGCCCTCGAAAGGGAATCTGTCTGACAGAGCTTCAGTCAACTGGAAACAGCCACAACCAAATGTTGTAACTGAGGGACTCATCAAACTGGGCTAGTTGTGTGCAAAGGAAAAATGTTTTTGTATTTTATATTGTTTATTGAAAAGAAATATGATACAGTATAAGTAATTACTACCTCCCAGGCTTGTGTCAAGTTTACCACGCTAGCTAATCACTTGTGAATGATTAACTGTAATAAATATGTCCTGACAGCCCGGTAGTTGAATGATAAGGTTTAATATACAAACAAGGATAGGTATTTCAACAAAATACAAAATACAAGTCATAATACGTTACCACAGCCCGCCCGCAGCGTGGCGCCAAATTTGATTCCTCCCGGACTACCCATCTTTTATTTCTCCGTCACGCGAGCCAACCGCTTGTAAACGGTCAACCGTAACAGATGATAAAAGGGCGACAGCCCGGGAGAGAATGATAGTTTACCAAGGATTAAAATATCCTTGGATCGTTTTATGTCCTGGCGATGATATCCTATACAATGACTTGTGATTTGTTGAAAATATATTAGCATAGGAAAAACAGGAATCGATTGACTAACACTAGGAATGTGAATAGTAATAGCTCCTGTCGCAGCTATGTCAATAAAAACACATCAAACCTAAAAACGTGAAAGATATATAAGCGTGCGTTTAACCTAATTTGTTAAGGTAAACGTATAAAAACAAATCGAATATTACTATAGTAGGGATTTACATGTCTTAGCGACTTAAATGCAAATTAAATAAAATAAAAGATAAAATATAAAAAACGCTATCACTATTTTAAAATTGAAGAACGTTTAAAATCTAAAACGTATGTTTAAATAAAATTACGTAAACGTAACAAAATAAAAATTGAATTCGATTCAATACAAATCTCACAAATGTGAAAATCATATTTTTAGAATTCTAAAAGATAATAAAATTATTAGAAAATTAAAAATAAATTTTACATTATTAAATTAATTAATATAAATTAAAAATGAATTAAATGTATTTAATAATGAATTAAATAAGAAAATCTAAAATTAACTTAAATAAATAAAATAAAGAATCTGAAAAATCTAAAAATAAATAAAATGAATTTTAAAATTGAAAATGTATTTATTACACAATTATTCTATTTATTATTAATTATTTACTATTATTAATTACTAAAAACTATTATTATTTATTAAAAATAATAAATGAAGGAAGAAAAATCTGAAACTTTTTACAAAATTCTAAAATAAATAAAAGAAGGTAGGAAAAATATAAAAATATATGTGCTAATGAAAATAAGCTAAAAGCAAATCTTCTAAGAAAGCTATCAATTAGCTTAAAAATGATTCTTTTTGGCTTTTCTATTTCTGGAACTAAATATATACTGACATTATACATGTTTAATGAAGACAAAAAGCTACAAACTTATAAATAAGCAAATTAAGAGCTTATGAGTCCAACAGTTAAGCTTTTGGCTTGAATGTTGGAACTCAAGCTATAAATAAGCTTGAAATAAGCTATACATAGGAAACAAAAGCAAAAGGCAATTATGTACAAGTATAATAGGTGTATATGAACAAAAATAAGCACTGAGAAGTGCTTATAAGCATGAGCTTATGGTTTAGTCAGTTTAGCCTTTTTGGGCTAAACTTGGATGGAATTGAGGCCTCTAAAGCCTATAATAAGCTCCATACTAAAAAGTAAAGTATAAAATGTATTTGTGCAAGTATAATATATAAGAATATACTAGCTTATGCACTGGAATTGATTTATAAGCTCAAAATAAGCAAATAAGCAATTCCCTGAGTACACAGATCCAAACACCCCCTGCAACTAATTAGAGTGGCCATTTAAACTTAGGAAATAAGCTGAAAATGCCAAACTAATAATTGGAGTAGCAAGCTGAGGTGGTTGGCTTTCCAAAAAGCCAAAGCTCGTCAAGTGGGACCCACTGATGAGCTTTTGAGAGGCTTATGAAAAAGCTTCCATCCCCTGAGTACACAATGGTATAGGCCTAAGTGTACAGGAAATGGGACAAACAAAAAGCATGTTGCAGGCCTTAAAATGAGCTACAGCTAGAAATTAAGCCGGACTTTGTTTACACTGGTGGATAAGCTCAAAAGGAACCAATTCACACACGCTAAGTCAACTGATAAGCTTTTTGTGAGCTTATGAAGTTTGGTGATTATGGGTTAAGCATACTGAGGACTCAGAATGCTTTTCATGGTGGTGATAAGTTAAAGCTACTTGCAGCCTGTGTAAATAAGCTACAAGGTGAGATTAAAGTGCAAAACAATAAAGCTGGGTTGCTAGACTTCCTAAAAAGCCAAGCCACACAGGCTTGTGATCACTAATGAGCTTGGTGTGAGCTTGTGGAAATGGTGTAATACCCTGATTGCTCAGGGTATGTTGTGAGTGGGCAAACAACAATCTCACACAGCTTATCTAATAAGCTTATGAGAGCTCAACCAATACTGAGACATTGAGTATGTGGGATAGCCTCACAAGAAACTAAAATCACAAGCTCAAGTTTAGTGGGGAACTTTCCATGGCTGGGGAAACAACTCCACCTCCCACGTTTTTGCTTCAGTGGAAGGAGTAAGATGGAACAAAAAGGTTGGAATGATAAAGCTATGTAAATAAGCTTAAAATGTAAAAACAAGCATTATCATAATAAAAAGGCCACACAGGCAACACAAAGAAACCAAATACACAAGCTATGGCCAAGTAATGAAGCTTATGCAAGCTTATCAACTTGACACCTAAACCTGTGCACAGGGCAAAACTGGGCACAATTAAGCTAGAAAATAAGCTAGTAAACATGACATATCAAGATAAACAAAATACAATAAGCTAGATTAGCAACAAATATAAAACATACTAAAAGCAAATAACAAAGCACATAAAATTAAATAAGTTAAAAGCAAAATAAAATTTTAAAACAAAAAATGAAAATTTGACTTTTACAAGAACATCAAACTTTGACTAATATGAAATTATAACTAATCCTACTGACTAAATATGGAATATTAAACATAAATGACATGAAATTATGAAAGATTAACAACTTGTAAACAGGTATGCAAGGTTATTAGACATGACAATCTCACAATACTCATAATAGAGGATCAAAGTGTCAATTTTGACCTTTATCATGCTATACCACTTAACTGAAACTATCAATGAGTTACTTAGACCATGTTGAGTCTACATAAAACAAGAACAACACCCTTCATAGCCTATAACTCAGATCAGTCATCACATCCAAACAACCCTTAAATGAACATAAATTGAACTATTCAAAGCAAATCACTGTGTAAACCCAATCTTTACAATCCAGAGAATCCAAAGTGTCAAAATGGATCTTATTCAGCATACACAAGTAGTCACACAAGCTTATGCCTATGATTATCAAAAAATCAAGTTTATGACAGTGAAAATACAATTTTCAAGCACAATCGATTCCAAAACATAAACAACCTATATTAAGCTATAATTACTGATGAGTGTGTAAATACTCATCATTTTTGTACAAAATAAACTGCAAAATCACCTGAAAACACTCAGAAACACATCAAAATGATCAAAATATCACAAATCAGTGTTTTATGTGTTTTAAATGCAAAAATATCAAAATCAGATGAAAAACATATCAAATTTGCAAAAATTGCAGTTTTAGTCCCCCAAGTTTCAAAAATTGTCAAAAATAGTCCCTGAGCCAAAATTTCAAAAGAAAAGTCACCAAAGGTCTTTTTAAAATCACAAATTGTCATATTTAGTCCTTTGGTGAGAAATCTAAAAGTTTTGAGAAAATTACAATTTAGTCCCTGAAAATCCAAATTGGTCAAAATTAGTCCTTGGGAATTTCAAAAATGTCAAAATCTAACCCTTGGTCTATTAAACTTGGCAAGACAAACCCTTTTGACTACTCTTCATAAGTTACATGTTTGGCCCTTGGAAATTTCAGTTTTACATGTTTGGTCCTTTGGTTTCATGAAATTGCAAAATTGGTCCCTTGTATTAATAATCTACAAACCATCCGGACCCTAATTTATACCCCAAGCCCAATCTTAACCCCCTTGGCCCCAAAATACTTTACCCGGTCCAAACCTTTACCCGACCCACCCAAACCCAACCATTTAAATAATATACCCCGCCCCATTTGTCTTCCCTGTCCCCCCCGACACCATTGTCTGCTCCCACCACCAGCCTCCCATAGCAACTCTATTTTCACCCATTGTCCCTCCCCACCTCACCTACCCACACCAATGCATTAAATGCTTCCCTTTTCCTGTCCCAGATATCCAAAACAGAATTGGCGCCAAAATTGCATAAAGGGCCAGGATTGATTCTAGCCCATCAATGGTGGAGATTGCAGCTGGGAAATGCTCAGAGGAGTGAGAAAGAAGCTTGGGATTATAAAAAGACCAAGAAGGGAGCAAGTTGAATAGTTAGTTTTTAGTTTTTAAAAAGATGTATGTCGTTTCATGTTTTTTTAGTCTAAAGTAGATTTGCAGTTGTAATTTAAAGCTCCATTGTGTTCAAGTAAACTATTTTAGTGTATCTCAACTTAATTTAAGCATCAATTGCAGTTCATGTTCAATTTCCATGTTACAAACCCACTGTTGAAATTTCCACTCTCAATCAACTATGTCAACACTTCTAGTCACTTGTTGTTAAGCTCAATCATACTCAAAATAGCTTAGTAAAGCTTTCCATAAGCTCACATTGAAGTTTCATTCACTTTTGGACCTTGGTCAACAAAAGTCAACATAAGCATAAATGGTGCAGAAATGGAAAGGGTTGTTTGCAAGCATGGACTTGGGTTGAATAGTAGCTAGTTGGGTTGGATTATATAGGTTAGTGGTCCATTTGTTTCAGTAATAGCTAGCCATTGTGGTTGTGGACCTTTGTAAGTGATTTTCTCCAATTCTTGCTTAATCTGTATTTATAGTTATAACTGTTAAAATCTGTTCCAATAGTTGTATTTAAGTTACATTAACTTAGATTGATCATTATTGTCAGTTGGATCATTGTTTGGATCAAACTTGAGTCATAATCAGTAGTTTATAGGGTGTTTGGATTATTAGCTTCATCTGTTTTCAAAGGTTGTTCAGTGTTTGAGATAAGTTGGATCACATTTGTTTAGCCCATGTATACTCTTATCTTTCCTAGTTTGGTGCCTGCAACCATCCTAAGTCAACATTACATGCATCTGTCTTGTTATGCTCAACTGTTGAGACTTTTGCATTTCAAATACTTATTTTGTGTTTAAAAATCATAAACAAAGCTTTTGTTAACTTCCTTTCATCAATATACACCTAGATCAGTCATAAAAATTGGATCAAACTTCATCAAAGTCAAACTGTCAATTTGTTCAAAAAGTCAAAACTTGTCAAAACTTAAGTCATCAAAGTCAAACGACCCGGGGAGACCCTATACTCCCCTGATCTTCATTGATTTCGTGCTTAAGCAGTTTTAAGCTGGTTACGTTCCGCCATTCACAAGTGGCGGGCTTGTGTGATTTAGCTTGACTGTTTGGCGCGCATCAAATTTTTGGCGCCGCTGCCGGGGAGCTGTGTGTGCTGATTATCTTCCGTTTAGCAGATTAGTGATTTGGATATTCACTCCTTGTTTATACCATCTGTATATGTTTATATTTTCTTATCCAAAAATACCAAAAACACTCTTCTCATTCCTCTTATTCGTTGATTCTATTTCTCTTACCCTCTTTTGCCGTTTAATTCTATTCTTCGTATCCTCTCATCCATTTGATTCTCTTCTTAATCCTCTATATGTTTAATTCTAGTCGACATTCGTCAACTTCATCGTCGAAAATATGTGTGTGAGCAAGTGTGAGAGGGCCTAGTTCAAGCGAATTTTGCAATTCGTACGAATTATCGGCTCAAAATGCTTTTCAAAGTTATTTCGACCACCCGCCACAACCTGAAATACAATCTAATCTTGACAAACCGGTCAAACGTCGAGCTACCCCAAGCACCCACCGAGAATTACGAGGACTATCTCTTTGAATCTAGAGACGTAATCTAATCGAACAAATTTATGCCGATGAAAAAAGGTCGAGAATTAGAATTGATTACGATGAACCCGTTCAAACACCGGTGACTAGCAAGAATGACTTGCCTAATCTTCACGTTTCTCAAGAACCTGAACCGGAGACCATAACGGAAGTGGTGGAAATTGCTAGCTCTCAGAGCACACACTTGTCCCACCTCCTGATTTTTCTGAATGTTCTTCGAGACTTGATAGTCATCCGGATCACCATGTTGGTTTTGTTGATTCTTTGAATAAACCGCTTCCTCTTCATAACTTTCAATGCAATGCGTTTATTCCTTGTGTCGGTTGTGGTGAGCCTCTTTATGGTTCACCCTGTCGTTGGTGTACTTGTGTACAATGTGGTAATGATATCCATAACGGGAGTTGTTTGTTTTGTGGTTCGAGGAATTCATTTGATTATGATTCTAATCAGAACTCATTTAACGACCCCTCAAACTTTTCCAATTACCCACCACAGCCCGACTTATCTTCATATAACCAACAGTTTTACTGTTGTGAATTTTGTGGAGGTCCTCACCAAGGATTTGAGTGTCAATCCGGAAACACGTTTGTCTATGAACAGTTTTCCAGCGATGCTCAGAGCTTTGGTTATGACCAAAATCCATATGATTCACCAATCCAGACTCAACAGTTTTACTGTTGTGAGTACTGTGGAGGTCCCCATTTCAGCTCTGATTGTCAAATAGGGAACCCAGTTCCTTGTAACAATCATGACTCTCACATGTTTGATACTTTCCAACCTCCACAGCACTATACGGTTCAAACTCCACCTGAGCCGTTGTCTCAAGAAATCTCCCAAGATTTTGAAACCGCAATGAAAACACTTGAGGATATGATGAGTAACTTTAAGAAGCAAGTGAGTGGTGAAAAACCATGGAAGAATTGCTTGCCGAAGAGCGAGAGGCCCGCCCCCCAATCCATTAAGAATTATTAGCCCTAGAGCATGCAGCTCTAAGGCGTTCCCAATTTCTTAAGGCAGCTCTATATGATGATGACGAGGAGGGTTTTTATCCTTTTAGAAGTAATATTTCTCACCCCCTCAGTCGTTGATATTCCAGCAGTTGAGATTCCATCTCAAATAACTGCTATCACACCCGAGATTCCCACTCACTCTCTTATTATGGGGGACGAGCATCTTGACACTGTTCCTGAAAAGGAATCGGACGAATTGATAAAGTCTAGTGTTGAGGACCTTGTCCCAATCCCAAGAGAGTCACAGGGAATTCTTGATCATGTGTGTGACACCCCTCCCTCCCTCTTTCCAAAATGATCATGTTGAGATGTTCTCCGATTCTGATGATGATGATTCGTTATCTTGTGGAGACATCATTTATGTGGAAGATTCACCTTCGAGCTTGTTAGCTTAGAAGAAGAGAATGATGAAGTTACTGACACTGGAATCAAAGATGAAGCTCTTCGAGCAACATTATTGAATGTCAGTCTTCTCATTTCTAAAATCGAGGCTTTCAAAGAGAAACCTATTTCATCTCCTACCCTCATTAAGGGTAGTGACATTCTTTCCGATGATTCTATTCCGGAAATGAAAGCCTCTGTTTTGATAATATGGGAGAGAAGATTAGTGGCAGTACCACTTCTCATTCTCATAATTCTCTCCTCGATCATGAATCATTTACTTTTGAGGAGTTCGCCAGTGAACCCACTCATATCAATTCTTAATATGATTCATTCACCTTCATGGAGTTCTCAGATGAACTCACTCATATCATATCTCCGACGGAGTATGATAACTTCTACTTTGATCTAGACACACCCGAGATATGTCTAGACCAATTGACCTTAAATGATGAGATTCATGCTACTATGAATTCTCCTATTGAGGATGAAGAGTTAGTCATGATTTCTATCATGATTTTCTTTCTTTTCTTCATATATTCTATCGCTTCTCGTTCCCTTTTCTCCTTCGGGAATGAGGACACTATCTTTGACCCAGGCATTTTCATTTATCATTTGTGAGCCGGGTCTGTCCGTATATATCTCATCGGTGTGGAACTTTCACGTGCTTCAAATGTTTATCCAAACATCTTGAATGAAAGTCCGATGGAGATTGTTTCTTCCACCTTACATCCCCATGAACAAATTAATTCGGGTCGAGCAAGTTAGCGACTCGGTAATCAAAAAAAATATAGCACATGTATGGGTTTTCACCCATATTTCCGACTTCTTTCTATTTTCTACCACCCTAGTGTGGGGGGGTTGCCCCACATGTTGTATATAAGTGTTTCAAAAAAAAAAAATCTTCTTTCTAAATAATGGCCGTAGTATTTCCCTTTTACGTTCTATGTTTCGGCATAACCGCCGGTACTTTGAATATTAAGGGCAATATTCATTTCTAAGTGTGGGGGGGAATTCTCACGAATTTTATCATATTTATCCACCCAATTCCCCCGTTTTTGGCCAAAATTTTTTTTGGAGTAAGTGTTTTTCACTTACTCAATTGGTTATCAGTCCGCCATGTCTAATAAACAAAAGGATTGGCTAATCCAGGAGCAAACGGCTCTTGGTAAAGATTTCTCAAATCCGTTTATATGGCTTGCAATTTGCCCAAAATTGTATGGTATTCAGCTCACCATATCCTAAAAAGTGAAGAGTTGGCTAGCCCGCAAGGTTATGGCTTGTGGTAAAGGCAGTGGAAAAACCATATTGGTAGTCACTCACCAAAGATAATTCGATAATTTATCTAAGAGTTGGCTAGTCCAAGGTGCGGCTTCGGTAAGACAAAATCAAATCCGTTGAAAGTGGTGGTTTTGCTCAAAATCACATGGTTATCAGTGTACCATGGTTCTTACTGGAACTGAAACATTTGGCTACTCCGAGGTAATGGCTTTTGGTAAAGAGATTAAAATCCATTATGTTTTCTCAAATCATTGCTAGGGACTAGCAATATCTCAGTGTGGGGATTGATGAGTGTGTAAATACTCATCATTTTTGTACAAAATAAACTGCAAAATCACCTGAAAACACTCAGAAACACATCAAAATGATCAAAATATCACAAATCAGTGTTTTATGTGTTTTAAATGCAAAATATCAAAATCAGATGAAAAACATATCAAATTTGCAAAAATTGCAGTTTTAGTTCCCCAAGTTTCAAAAATTGTCAAAAATAGTCCCTGAGCCAAAATTTCAAAAGAAAAGTCACCAAAGGTCTTTTTAAAATCACAAATTGTCATATTTAGTCCTTTGGTGAGAAATCTAAAAGTTTTGAGAAAATTACAATTTAGTCCCTGAAAATCCAAATTGGTCAAATTTAGTCCTTGGGAATTTCAAAAATGTCAAAATCTAACCCTTGGTCTATTAAACTTGGCAAGACAAACCCTTTTGACTACTCTTCATAAGTTACATGTTTGGCCCTTGGAAATTTCAGTTTTACATGTTTGGTCCTTTGGTTTCATGAAATTGCAAAATTGGTCCCTTGTATTAATAATCTACAAACCATCCGGACCCTAATTTATACCCCAAGCCCAATCTTAACCCCCCTTGGCCCAAAATACTTTACCCGGTCCAAACCTTTAACCCGACCAACCCAAAACCCAACCATTTAAATAATATACCCGCCCCCAGTTTTGTCTTTCTGTCCCCCCCGACACCATTCTGCTCCCACCACCAGCCTCCCCTAGCCACTCTATTTTCACCCATTGTCCCTCCCCACCTCACCTACCCACACCAATGCATTAAATGCTTCCATTTTCTGTCCCCAGATATCCAAAACAGAATTGGCGCCAAAATTGCATAAAGGGCCAGGATTGATTCTAGCCCATCAATGGTGGAGATTGCAGCTGGGAAATGCTCAGAGGAGTGAGAAAGAAGCTTGGGATTATAAAAAGACCAAGAAGGGAGCAAGTTGAATAGTTAGTTTTTAGTTTTTAAAAAGATGTATGTCGTTTCATGTTTTTTTAGTCTAAAGTAGATTTGCAGTTGTAATTTAAAGCTCCATTGTGTTCAAGTAAACTATTTTAGTGTATCTCAACTTAATTTAAAGCATCAATTGCAGTTCATGTTCAATTTCCATGTTACAAACCCACTGTTGAAATTTCCACTCTCAAAATCCTATGTCAACACTTCTAGTCACTTGTTGTTAAGCTCAATCATACTCAAAATAGCTTAGTAAAGCTTTCCATAAGCTCACATTGAAGTTTCATTCACTTTTGGACCTTGGTCAACAAAAGTCAACATAAGCATAAATGGTGCAGAAATGGGAAAGGGTTGTTGCAAGCATGGACTTGTTGAATAGTAGCTAGTTGGTTGGATTATATAGGTTAGTGGTCCATTTGTTTCATAATAGCTAGCCATGTGGTTGTGGACCTTGTAAGTGATTTTCTCCATTTCTTGCTTAATCAGTATTTATAGTTATAACCTGTTAAAAATCTGTTCCAATAGTTGTATTTAAGTTACATTAACTTAGATTGATCATTATTGTCAATTGGATCATTGTTTGGATCAAACTTGAGTCATAATCAGTAGTTATAGGGGTGTTTGGATTATTAGCTTCATCTGTTTTCAAAGGTTGTTCAGTGTTTGAGATAAGTTGGATCACATTTGTTTAGCCCATGTATACTCTTATCTTTCCTAGTTTGGTGCCTGCAACCATCCTAAGTCAACATTACATGCATCTTCTGCCTTGTGTTATGCTCAACTGTGAGAGACTTTTGCATTTCAAATACTTATTTTGTGTTTAAAAATCATAAACAAAGCTTTTGTTTACTTCCTTTCATCAATATACACCTAGATCAGTCATAAAAATTGGATCAAACTTCATCAAAGTCAAACTGTCAATTTGTTCAAAAAGTCAAAACTTGTCAAAACTTGGATTTGTGCAGAACTTGCAGCAGTCACACAGGTTTTATTAAGGCTTTGTAGGTTCTGGTTTTTGGTCTATAAGTAGCTTACTAGGTGGTCTTTAAAACCTCTTATCTGTTTTAAGCTTAAGCTTTCTGGATAGGCTTGTTCATAAGCTCTTAGTCTGTCCTTTTTGCCCCTGCTCCAAGCTCAGTTGATACTGAGTTTTTCTCAGTTTTACCCAAGCTTGCACAGGGCTTATAACTACTTCTCATAGTCTAGTTTTTGGAGTACATGATCTCAACCAGGTCTAGAATAAGTTCCAACTTGTAGTTTCCAGCTTTAGCTTAACTTGTACCCTGTGCTTGTGCTTAAAGTAGACACATAGAAACTGTTTTAGCTTAAACTCATAATCACCAAATCCTTGTATCTTGCAATTCAGTAGCTGTAGCTTGTTGCTTTTAGTTGTATTTTGGTTACTTTTGCATATTATAGCTTCTGCAATCAGTGGGTGGTTTGTCTTGTTCATTTAGCTTATTAAAGTGCTTATTTATAAGCACTTGTTTCATCAGATTCATTTTCTTGCAAGCAACCACCTGTTTTTCCAATTTTCATAGCTTCTTAATATTAATTTAGAGTTTCCCTGAAATTTTCAGATTTTTATAAGCTGATTTGCTATTTTTCTTGATTTTAATTAGTTTTTAGCACTTTTTAAATAGCATTTAATACAAAAAATTAAGAAAAGGTTCAAAAAAATAATATTTCAATTTTCTTAGGTTTAGATAAATATAAGTAGTGAAAAAAGTAATTTTCCAGATTTTTCATAGTTTATTTGGTAATTTTTAGTAATTAAATTAGTTTTTAATAGTTTAAAATTCATAGAAAATAGAAAAATAATCAGAAAAATACAAAAATAGTTTTGAAAAGTCTATTTTGATATTTTAGACTTTTCCATTTCATAATTTTATTTTTCTAGCTTTATTTCCTAATTTCTTATATTTTAGATAATTATTTAATAGTTAAAAATAGTTTTTAATTAATAATAATTAGATAATTAGTCATAAAAATAATTTTCCTTTTCTATAAATTTTCTTTTATCATTAGGATTGTAAAAATGTCATTTTCATATTTTTAGGGTTAATATTGCTTTAGTTTCACTTTTTATTTTGTACGTTACGTAGTTTTTAATTTAAACGTACGTTTTAGGTTTTAAACGTTCATCACTTTAAATATAGTGATAGCGTTTATTTAATAGGTTTTATCTTTCTAATTTCCTTTAATTTTCATTTTAGCCCTTGTAGTTTATGTCCTTTTTCCGTAGTTATAATAATTCCAAATCTCCTTTTCCGTTCAAATCTCGCGATCACTATACGTTGGGCGATCCATTGCACAGCTCGCTGGGACATAACGACCCGGGGAGACCCTATACTCCCCTGATCTTCATTGATTTCGTGCTTAAGCAGTTTTAAGCTGGTTACGGTCCGCCATTCACAAGTGGCGGGCTTGTGTGATTTAGCTTGACTGTTTGGCGCGCATCAATTACATTACATAACAACAAATAAACACATAAACATGAGAATTACCACAGAATAAAGACTAAAACTAAGAAATACAAAATTGAGAAAAATAGCTTACATGGTGATGTGAGCTGAGACTTTGGAACCAATTATCAAAACCAATACCTATAGCCTCCCCTGAGGCACTAATACCATGGCAATCCATTATGAACCATGCTCCAAGCTGTATCACCCAAGAACACACTCTTTTTTATTTATTTTCTATTTTCTCTATTTTTTATGATTTTCTAATTTAAAATGATTATTACTGTTTATATGTATCTAAAAGCTCATTTGGCTTTGTCAGGAGCCTAAGTGTGCTTAACTGAGTCCATATAATCAACTATGATCAAACAGATATGAAAAGGCTTTGAAATTAAAAGGACTTAAGATAGAACATGAAATTTAAAGAGATTGCATTAAACTGAAATCAAATGGTTCCATTACACTATTGAAAGTTTAAAATAACAATTACACTAAGAAAACATTAAAGATTTACTCTACGAAAGCAAGTTTAAATTTAAATTACACTAGTGACAATTGGCTAATCCAAGAGTAGTTGTTCCTCTGCTTTTCTTCCTCTTTTATAGTCTCAGCTGATATCTCCACACTTTCCTGGTCAAATCCCAGCAATAATCCTGACCATTGATGCTCTGAATCGATCTCCACCATTTAAATGCACTTTTGGCGCCAAAAGTCTTGTACGTTGCTTAGGCAGTTTCTAATAATTATTCATTTTGGTATCATGTATAGGTATGGAGGTGGAGGTGACAATTTTGGTAAAGTTTAGTGGGCAAAGGAGTAGTATAGAAGCAAAACCAGGAATATTGAGGCAACATTGGAAGTTTTTGGTGTTGATGCATTAAATGGAGGTTGTGGGCTACTGTGTAGGTGGCAGGCGGTGATGGAGAGAGTTGGTGGTGAGCTGTAAAGTGGAGGGGACGGTGGTGAATACCACCATGGTTTCAGGTATGCAGGGTGAGGGAGATAGAGGAACAAGTTGCTGGCGGTTTTCTTTTTTTAATATTTTGGGCCGGTTGTGATATTGGGTTGGGTTGATTTGGATTGGAGTGTTTAGTAAATAGGTCCGTTTGATATTAATAAGGCACAAGGACCAAAAGTGTAAAATACTGCCAACTTCAAGGACTTGATCTTGACAAGTTTCCAAAGCTCTCACAGGACTAAACTGTAAACCTTGAATAGTACAAGGACCAATTGCATAAAATTCCATTTTTTGTAAATCCAAGGGCCTTTTATGTCAATTTTGTAACTCTAGGGACCAAACATGAAATTTTCCAAAAGTTCACCATAAGGACCAATTTTGTCATTTATGAATAGTACAAGGTTAATATTTGATAATTTTCACTTTTTAAATTAACCAAGGACTATATTTGACATTTTCCAAACTTGAGGGACTAAAGTTGTCATTTTGTAAATTTTAAACTTTAAAGGGTTTATTTTGACAACTTTTGAATCCTATGGACCTTAAATGACATTTTACAAGTTTTTGAATTACCAGGGACTAATTTTGACAACTTTTGAAACTTGAGAGACTAAAACTGCCAATTATGCAAACTTGATAAGTTTTTCATCTGATTTTGGTATTTTTGCATTTAAAACATATAAAACACTTGTTTATGATATTTTCATCATTTTGATGCATTTCTGAGTGTTTTCAGATGTTTTTGCAGTCTAGACAGTACAAAAATGATGAGTATTTACACACTCATCAATCCCAAATAGTATATAATTTCTTGATGCAGTGTGCTAAAAAACAACTACTAATAAAAGTAAATGCAAATTTTTTTCAAAAGTATGTCTGTCTCTTTAGTGGCGAGTTTTCTTCTCTGACAAACAATATGCAACTGTCACAAAAGTGAATAAAAGTTGCATTGTGTTTTGCAATGACTATTAACAAAAGTCAAGGACAAACATTAACACAAGTATGATTGTTTCTACAACGACCGATTTTTTCTCATCGGGCAACTATACGTAGCCGTATCAAGGGGTGAAAAGCGGAAAGGATTAAAGATTTTATGTTGTGATGAAGACGGAAATACAAAAATCAACAACAAATGTTGTCTACAAAGAAGTTTTGTTTAGAATTTAAGTTAACTGTTATATCACTTTAATACATTTTTATTATCTACAACTTTACAAACATACATAAATTTCATAATGTTGCAAAAATTATATATGTTGTGTTATTAACCATCCACGCAAAGCATACAATTATTTATAATTCTTAACAAAAAAAAAAAAAAAAAAAAACAATTATTTTATAATATTGTTTGACAATTCAAAAAAATTTATTTCAGTTAACAAAAAACAACAAACAAGCAATTTAAGTCATGCACCCCATTGGAACGGTTTAAATTAGTGTATATATATATATATATATATATATATATATATATATATATATATATATATATATATGTATGTATGTATATATATATATATATATATATATGTATGTGTATATATATATGTATGTGTATATATATATATATATGTATGTATATATATATATATAGATATGTATATATAGATATATATATATATATATATATATATATATATATATATATATATATGTGTGTAATGTATATATATATATATATATATATATATATATATATATATATATATATATATATATATATATATATATATATATATATATATATACATTTACATATATGTATGTATGTATGTGTATATATATGTATGTATGTGTATATATATATGTATGTATATATACATTTACATACATATGTATATATATATATATATATATATATATATATATATATATATAGTATATTGTTTAGAGTTATTCAACATATAATTTTTTTGAATATGTTTAATTTCTTTAAAAGAAATAATAAAAATACTGTTAAAAACAGTACTATTGAGGAATATGAAATTCCTAGAAATTTAGATCTTTTAAATAAATGGAAAATTCCTAAAGTCCAACCTAAAGTATTATATGAACTAGGAACTTTTGAAGAATTAGGTTTTGTTCAGTCAGTAAAAACTACCGAGGAAACTATAACACTTGATAATAATGAAATGATTTTAAAATTATTAAATGAAAGAGATATTCAAAAATATCGTGCAAATTATAATTATTTACATATAGGTTTAGTACAAATTGCTTTTAAACCTTTAACTTTACAAGGGTTACCTGAAAGTTTTAGAGCAGTTTTACGAGATGGTCGTAACAGAAATTGGCAACAATCTTTAATTGGAATTATACAATCAAGTTTGGCCCATGGACCAGTTTATTTTAATGTATATCCTAATTTACAATTATCTTTATCTGATGTTAATATACTTGATACTTTAACTTTAAATATTAAAACGCATGGGTATAATTATATGCCTGGTTCAGAATTAATATGTATATGTTATAGGATTGATTTTAGACCACTTATGACAATGAATCCTAAATGTAAAAGATTTAGTAAATATAATGAAACGATTTTAATAGAAAGTAATTTAGATATGTCAAAAATATCAACAAGAAAAACAATAAAATGGGATGAGATTGAATTTCCAGAATATTGGATATTAGAAGGAGCTATACCTCCTCAACCAAAAATTAATAGTAATCTAACTAATATTATTCAAACTTCAGATGGAACAGTTAAAATAGAATTTGAAGAAGAAAATGATTTAATAAAAAGAAGGAGATCTAATAGATCTTTTTACTCTAATAATTTAGATTATAAGGTAGAGCTACCATCGAGAGCATCTACTTCTCAAATAAGAGAATAATTTCCTACAAAAGTTGAAAATTTAAAAATAAAAAATAATATAGTTCAAGGAATATAAAATGATGAGGATAATATTACCCCTTCTGAAATGAATTTTTCTCTTTAATGGATAAAATAGAAAAAATTGATTTTTCCCCAGGCTCATCTACAAGAGCTTTGATTTCAGAAGAATTTAAATTATCTAAATGGAAACCATTTAGAAAATGGTTTTTTGAAAATCTTTCAAATAAAGAATTGACAAAAATACAAGAAGATTTTTATGATCATTTGTCAAAAGTGAATAAAATTATTTATTTTGTTCCTTGGTTTATCCATAATTACCTCATAAATTATGTATCAATTTTAGAAAGAGATTATAAACTCAGTACTGGTCAAATTTCAAAAACTATATTTCCTCCTCAACAACCGTTTTCAATACAAAAGGAAAATATAAATTTACATTTTGCAGCATATCAAAAATTATTTGAAAATGACACTTTTTCAATAACAACAGGTCATGTTAATCAAATTTTACAACAACAAAATTTTACAAACATTTATTTAGTTGTTTTAGGAGAGAAAATTTTCTCTATACACAAAAGAGTAGAAACTCTTATTTCTCAAATGAATCAATTAAAAAACAAACAAAATATAAATGATGAAAATAATGGGGTGATAGATTCTCAAGCCACTGCAAGTATTCAACCACCTCCTGAAGTTAAAGATTATAAATTAAAATCTACATCAGAATTAGAGAAATTGATAGAAAATCAATTTAAAAGTTTAAAATTAAATGCTATTGATGATGAAGATACTATGTCAGATGAAGAGTATAGAAACAAAACTACTAATGAAATTAATAAAATGGAAAGATATGATAATAAATATGCCAATAATTCCTCTCAAAGATTATATTATTACCAAGACCAACCCCACAAGATGTTTTACATGAAGAACAAAAATATATTCTTAATAATAGTTATAGTGGGAAAAATATTTGTGAATGGAATATAGACGGATATAGTGAAAGGCAAATCTATAACTTAGTACATAGAATGATGATGTATTGTACAATTGCAAAGAATAATGGCAACAATGATAAAACGGTAGCCAATATGATTGTGGCAGGTTTTACAGGCCAGCTAAAAGGATGGTGGGATAATTATCTCACTATTGAAAATCAAAAAGAAATTCTTAATACTATAAAAACAAAAAATGGTTCTGTGACATCTAATGCGGTTTATACATTAATTGAAAATATAATTGAACATTTTATAGACGATGTATCCGATAACTCATAAAATGTCAGAACTCTTCTAAATGGGTTAATTCAAATTAGGATATTGGCAAATTCAAATTAATGAACAAGATAGATATAAAACTGCTTTTAATGTTCCATTTGGACAATATGAATACAATGTTATGCCATTTAGACTTAAAAATGCTCCTTCTGAATTTCAAAATATTATGAATGATATTTTTAACCCTTATAGTGATTTTATTATTGTTTATATTGATGATATTTTAGTGTTTTCAAAAAATATAAAAACACATTTTAAACATTTAGACATATTTGAGAAAATTATTATAAATAACGGTTTAGTTATTTCAAAACAAATAATGATGATTTTTCAGACAAAAGTTAGAATTTTAGGTCATCATATAGAAAAAGGACAAATTATTCCTATTAATAAAAGTATAGAATTTGCATCTAAATTTCCAGATATAATATTAGATAAAACTCAATTACAAAGGTTTTTGAGAATTTTAAATTATATTTCACCTTTTTATAAAGATTTAGCTAAAGATACAACTATATTATATGATAGATTAAAAAAGACCCCTTCACCATGGACAGATAGTCATACTCAAGCAGTCCAAAAAATTAAAACAAAAGTTTCAAGCCTCCCATGTTTATCATTAGCAAATCCAAATTGGGAAAAATAATAGAAACTGATGCCTCAGAAATAGGATATGGAGGAATCTTAAAACAAATACATCCAGAATCTAAACAAGAAAATTTGATTAGATTTCATTCTGGAAAATGGAATAATGCCCAGAAAAATTATGCTACGGTAGCAAAAGAAATTCTTTCGATTATTAAATGTGTTTTAAAATTTCAATAAGTTTTATATAACCAACACTTTATAATTAAGACAGATTGTAAAGCGGCTAAATTTATGTTTAATAAAGATTTTAAGCATGATGTTTCTAAGAAAATGTTTGCTAGATGGCAGGCTCAATTAGCTCCATTTGATTTTACAATAGAATATAAAAAAAGGAAAGGATAATATTCTTCCTGATTTTCTAACCCGTGAATATTTACATAAATGATTCCTCGAGGAAGAGGAAGAGGTGGCTACCCTCATAAGGGTGGTAGAACAGGGACAAATAATATTTTGGTCCAGCATGGTAAAAACAGGCTAATAGCCAGTAATATTATTGAATCATCATCATCATCATCAATTCCAAGTCCAAATGATCCATTATACTAAGAATTTATGGAATTTTTAAAAAGCAAAAAAGGAAATATTACTTCTTATGCTATGGCTCTTACTGAAGAGGAAAATGAAGATCCTCATGAATATTATCAATCTCCACATAAGGAAAAGATAATCATCTTGGAATATCAAGATGTAATGAGATATTTTGAATCAGGGAATGACCCATGGATTTTGATGTCAAGATATCTTGACAATGCTCCATATGCAGCATATGCATACAAACCAAGATCATATTACGAGAATATTCTCATCTTTACAGGATCAATTGAAGTAAAAAATTTTACAGACCAGAATAGCAAGGTCTATAATTTCAGCAAAGTTCTGATAAAGCAGGTAATAACTGCAGAAGAATGGGGTTTAAGTACCCTAAAAGAAATGGAATATATAGATCTTTCTACTCTAATAATTTAGATTATAAGGTAGAGCTACCATCGAGAGCATCTACTTCTCAAATAAGAGAAGAATTTCCTACAAAAGTTGAAAATTTAAAAATAAAAAATAATATAGTTCAAGGAATATATAATGATGAGGATAATATTACCCCTTCTGAAATAAATTTTTATCTTTAATGGATAAAATAGAAAAAATTGATTTTTCTCCAGGCTCATCTACAAGAGCTTTGATTTCAGAAGAATTTAAATTATCTAAATGGAAACCATTTAGAAAATGGTTTTTTGAAAATCTTTCAAATAAAGAATTGACAAAAATACAAGAATATTTTTATGATCATTTGTCAAAAGTGAATAAAATTATTTATTTTGTTCCTTGGTTTATCCATAATTACCTCATAAATTATGCATCAGTTTCAGAAAGAGATTATAAACTCAGTACTGGTCAAATTTCAAAAACTATATTTCCTCCTGAACAACCTTTTTCAATACAAAAGGAAAATGTAAATTTACATTTTGCAGCATATCAAAAATTATTTGAAAATGATACTTTGTCAATAACAACAGGTCATGTTAATCAAATTTTACAACAACAAAATTTTACAAACATTTATTTAGTTGTTTTAGGAGAGCAAATTTTCTCTATACACAAAAGAGTAGAAACTCTTATTTCTCAAATGAATCAATTGAAAAATAAACAAAATATAAATGATGAAAATAATGGGGTGGTAGATTCTCAAGCCACTGCAAGTATTCAACCACCTCCTGAAGTTAAAGATTTTAAATTAAAATCTACATCAGAATTAGAGAAATTGATAGGAAATCAATTTAAAAGTTTAAAATTAAATGCTATTGATGATGAAAATATTATGTCAGATGAAGAGTATAGAAAAAAAATTAATAATGAAATTAATAAAATGGAAAGTTATGATAATAAATATGCCAATAAACCCTCTCAAAGATTATATTATTACCCAAGACCAACCCCACAAGATGTTTTACATGAAGAACAAGAATATATTCTTAATAATAGTTATAGTGGGAAAAATATTTATGAATGGAATATAGACGAATATACTGAAAGGTAAATCTATAACTTAGTACATAGAATGATGATGTATTGTACAATTGCAAAGAATAATGGCAACAATGATAAACGGTAGCCAATATGATAGTGACAGGTTTTACAGGCCAACTAAAAGGATGGTGGGATAATTATCTCACTATTGAAAATCAAAAAGAAATTCTTAATACTATAAAAACAGAAAATGGTTATGTGACATCTAATGCGGTTTATACATTAATTGTAAATATAATTGAACATTTTACAGGATGATGGTTTGATAACTCATAAAATATCAGAACTCTTCTAAATGGGTTAAAATGTCCAACTTTAACTTCTTTTAGATGGTACAAGGATACTTTCCTTAGTAGAGTTATGGAGCTCCCTGACTCTAATAGTACCCATTCGAAATCCAAATTTATTGATGGATTACCAAGTCTATTTGCTGAAAGAGTTAGAAAAACTCTTAGAAAAAATGAAGTAAATATCAATTATGATAAATTTACTTATGGAAAGTTAATAGGAACCTGCATCCAAGAAGGATTGGCTTTGTGTAATGAAATAAAGCTAAACCAACAAATTAAAAGACAAAATTTGAATGAAAGAAAACAATTGGGTCAATTTTGTGATCAATTTGGAATGAAATGTTCAACCTCATATGATAAAAAAGTTTATAAACCTTTAAAGAAAAGAAATTATTCTGAACATAAGAAAACTTCCAGGTTCAAAAAACGTGAAGAAAAAAGGTTTAAAAGTCAGCAAATTAAAAATGACACCAAACCAGTAACATGTTTTAAATGTGGAAAAATTGGTCATTTTGCAAATAGATGCAGAGTCAAGAAAAAGATTAATAATCTTAATTTGGATGAAGAAAATTAAAGATGGTCTAAAGAAAATTCTTTTAAATTCAGAGTCAGAAACTGAATTTTCTTCTGATTATTCAGATAGTTCATTATCTGAGAAAGAAATGGATTGTAATTGTTTAAAAGAAGAAGATTTTATATCAGAAGAAGATGATTTTGATAAAAAGGAAAACCTTGAAATGGATATTTATAAAATCCAATCTCAATTTGAAGATTTAAAAATAAATGTTTTGACTAGTGAAACATTAGATCTTTTGAAATTAATAAAAGATGAAGATATAAGAACTAAAATAATTAGCCAATTTTGTAAATCATATGTTGGGTCAAGAAAAAATAATGTGGACTCAACTCAAGATCATACTCCCTATTCTATGACAGAAGTAAATAAAATACTTCAAGAAATGCAAAAAATTGATAATCATGTTACTACCCAAAACTTAATACAAGAAATTAATAATTTAAAAGAAGAAATTAATAATTTAAAAAATAATAATAAAAATTTAGATAGTAGAATGTCTAAATTGGAAAAGGGTAAATTACCAATAGATAAAATAGAGAAAATTATTCCTGATAATGAAAAACTTTCCTTCAAACATTGGAAATGATTACATCACAAAAATGGTGGATAAAGATAATATTACTAATAGACAATAACAATACACAAGAATTAACTGCTTTAGTTGATAGTGGAGCAGATTTAAATTGTGTAAGAGAAGGTTTAATTCCAACAAAATATTTTCAAAAAACATCACATTCTTTGAGTACTGTATGTGATGAAAAAATGCATATTAAATATAAATTACAAAATGCAAAAATATGTAGAGATAATGTTTGTATCCCTACAAGTTTTGTTTTAATAAAAAATATGTCAAATCAAATGATTTTAGGAACACCTTTTATAAATAAAATATTTCCTTTAGTAAATGTAGATAAAAAAGGAATTACTGGAACCTTTAATAACAAAGGAAATAACGTTTGAATTTGTAACTCAACCAGTTACCATAATGCTTTCAGAAATTCAAGACCGGATAATGGCAAAAAAATAAACAAATTTATTTTCTCAAAGAAGAAATAAATATATTTACTATCGAAGAAAAGTTAGAAAATCCTAAATTAAAGGAAAAGATAAAAATGTTATTAAACAAACTTTGACTAAAAATTTGTAATGACCATCCAAATGCTTTTTGGGATAGAAAAAAAACATATTGTTAGTCTTCCATATGAAGAAGGTTTTTGTGAAAATAAAATACCTACAAAAGCAAGACCTTGTCAAATGAATTCAGAATATCTGGATTTATGTAAAAAGGAAATTGCTTCTTTATTACAAAAAAAAGATTAATAAAACCTTCAAAATCTCAATGGTCATGTACTGCTTTTTATGTTAATAAGCATGCAGAACAAGAGAGAAGGGTGCCTAGACTTGTTATTAATTATAAACTCCTAAATAAAGTATTAAAATGGATAAGATATCCTATTCCTAATAAAAAGGATTTATTAGATAGATTACATGATGCAATAATATTTTTAAAATTTGATCTAAAATCAGGATATTGGCAAATTCAAATTAATGAACAAGATAGATATAAAACTGCTTTTAATGTTCCATTTAGACAATATGAATAGAATGTTATGCCATTTGGACTTAAAAATGCTCCTTCTGAATTTCAAAATATTATGAATGATATTTTTAACCCTTATAGTGATTTTATTATTGTTTATATTGATGATATTGATGATGAAGATACTATGTCAGATGAAGAGTATAGAAACAAAATTACTAATGAAATTAATAAAATAGAAAGATATGATAATAAATATGCCAATAAACCCTCTCAAAGATTATTATTACCTAAGACCAACCCCACAAGATGTTTTACATGAAGAACAAGAATATATTCTTAATAATAGTTATAGTGGGAAAAATATTTATGAATGGAATATAGACGGATATAGTGAAAGGCAAATCTATAACTTAGTACATAGAATGATGATGTATTGTACAATTGCAAAGAATAATGGCAACAATGATAAAACGGTAGCCAATATGATAGTGGCAGGTTTTACAGGCCAGCTAAAAGGATGGTGGGATAATTATCTCACTATTGAAAATCAAAAAGAAATTCTTAATACTATAAAAACAGAAAATGGTTCTGTGACATCTAATGCGGTTTATACATTAATTGTAAATATAATTGAACATTTTACAGGACGATGGTCTGATAACTCAGAAAATGTCAGAACTCTTCTAAATGGGTTAATTCAAATTAGGATATTGGCAAATTCAAATTAATGAACAAGATAGATATAAAACTTCTTTTAATGTTCCATTTGGATAATATGAATAGAATGTTATGCCATTTGGACTTAAAAATGCTCTTTCTGAATTTCAAAATATTATGAATGATATTTTTAACCCTTATAGTGATTTTATTATTGTTTATATTGATGATATTTTAGTGTTTTCAAAAAATATAAAATCACATTTTAAAAATTTAGACATATTTGAGAAAATTATTATAAATAACGGTCTAGTTATTTCAAAACAAATAATGATTTTTCAAACAAAAGTTAGATTTTTAGGTCATCATATAGAAAAAGGACAAATTATTCCTATTAATAGAACTATAGAATTTGCATCTAAATTTCCAGATATAATATTAGATAAAACTCAATTACAAAGGTTTTTGGGAAGTTTAAATTATATTTCACCTTTTTATAAAGATTTAGCTAAAGATACAACTATATTATATGATAGATTAAAAAAGACCCCTTCACCATTGACAGATAGTCATACCCAAGCAGTCCAAAAAATTAAAACAAAAGTTTCAAGCCTCCCATGTTTATCATTAGCAAATCCAAATTGGGAAAAAATAATAGAAACTGATGCCTCAGAAATAGGATATGGAGGAATCTTAAAACAAATACATCCAGAATCTAAACAAGAAAATTTGATTAGATTTCATTCTGGAAAATGGAATAATGCTCAGAAAAATTATGCTACGGTAGCAAAAGAAATTCTTTCGATTATTAAATGTGTTTTAAAATTTCAAAAGATTTATATAACTAACACTTTATAATTAAGACAGATTGTAAAGCGGCTAAATTTATATTTAATAAAGATTTTAAGCATGATGTTTCTAAGCAAATGTTTGCTAGATGGCAGGCTCAATTAGCTCCATTTGATTTTACAATAGAATATAAAAAAAGGAAAGGATAATATTCTTCCTGATTTTCTAACCCGTGAATATTTACAGAAATGATTCCTCGAGGAAGAGGAAGAGGTGGCTACCCTCATAGGGGTGGTAGAACAGGGCCAAATAATATTTTGGTCCAGCTTGGTAAAAACAGGCTAATAGCCAGTACTATTGTTGAATCATCATCATCATCATCAATTCCAAGTCCAAATGATCCATTATATGGAGAATTTATGGAATTTTTAAAAAGCAAAAAAGGAAATATTACTTCTTATGCTATGGCTCTTGCTGAAGAGTAAAATGAAGATCCTCATGAATATTATCAATCTCCACATAAGGAAAAGATAATCATCTTGGAATATCAAGATGTAATGAGATATTTTGAATCAGGGAATGACCCATGGATTTTGATGTCAAGATATCTTGACAATGCTCCATATGCAGCATATGCATACAAACCAAGATCATATTACGAGAATATTCTCATCTTTATAGGATCAATTGAAGTAAAACATTTTACAGACCAGATATCTGCAGAAGAATGGGGTTTAAGTACCCTAAAAGAAAGGGAATATATACATCCTGATCAAAAAAATCCCTATAAAATATAATCATTGGGATTATGTTGAAAGTTTTCCTAAAGCTTTTCTATATATCAATCCAAAAAAGAAACATTCATGGTTTTTTAAAATGTGCCCAAAAGTTTATAACAAACAATTACCAAATTGGTGGAATTCTTCATATGGTCCATTTGTGCAAATATTGCCAGAATCTTTTAAAGGATTTTATGTAGAATGGGTTAAAGTTTCTCCAAAATTATTAGATTTTATGATGAAAACCAATGGTTCTAAAGAAATACTACCTTCATTACATATTTTATCATTGACTGACTTGTGGTTTGATGTATAAATCTTGGAAACTTACCGTAAATAGAATCCTGTGACTCATTTAGGTTCGTATATTTGGGCAGGTTTAGGGTTTAGGGTTTAGGGTGTTTAAAATGTGTTTCTATATTTTTTGAAAACACTAAAATATCATCAATATAAACAATATAAAAATCACTATAAGGGTTAAAAATATCATTCATAATATTTTGAAATTCAGAAGTAGCATTTTTAAGTCCAAATGGCATAACATTCCATTCATATTGTCCAAATGGAACATTAAAAGCAGTTTTATATCTATCTTGTTCATTAATTTGAATTTGCCAGTATCTTGATTTTAGATCAAATTTTGAAAATATTATTGCATCGGGTAATCTATCTAATAAATCCTTTTTATTAGGAATAGGATATCTTATCCATTTTAATACTTTATTTAGGGGTTTATAATTAATAACAAGTCTAGGCACCCCTCTCTCTTGTTCTGCATGCCTATTAACATAAAAAGCAGTACATGACCATTGAGATTTTGAAGGTTTTATTAATCTATTTTGTAATAAAGAAGCAATTTCCTTTTTAAATAAATAAAGATATTCCTGATAACATCAAATAGTCCTGAATATTAAGTGTCAATTTCCCCCGTTAATGCTCGTTATTTATATCATTTATATGGATTTACGCTTTTTTTCCATTGTTTTACACTTTCAGGTAAATTACGAGCATTGGAGCTAAAGAGACGCGGAAATGGAAACGTTACTAAAGATTTATCACAGTATGCTTATTTTGAAGAAGTTACGGCGTAACTCATCTCTCACATTACGCCGTAACTATTGCGTGACCCAGAAGTCCAACTTATCAAGAGGTTACGACGTAACTCCTCCCAAAGGTTACGATGTAACTCCATTAGGTCAAAAAGGGTTTCACGCCGTGATACTTACGCATATTCGTAACTATCGCTGCATCACTTACGACGTAACGGTTTATTGAAGACTACGGCGTAACCACTTGTAAGGTTACGCCGTAACTAGCAGATCTAGTGCATTTACGGAGAAATAGAAGGTTACGGCGTAACTCATTTAATGGTTACGCCGTAACCCGCACCCGCCTATAAATACCCCACGAATTCCAGCATTTCAGAGCATCCCATTCTACACACAACACTCTGAGAACGTGGGAAAAAGCTCAAGGGAGGTCTAGGAAGCATACGGAGCTGTTTCCAAGGAGAAGTCACACCATTACGATAAGCTTTAGCGTTTATTATTTCTTTTACTTTCAATTCATGTATTTTGTACCTTTGAATATTGAAGTGATGTGCATGATTAATATGAGTGGCTAAGCACCCTTTGGTGCTAGCCTAGTTATGATTCCTTAATTGTTTTGTTTGCGTTTACCTTTACTTCGTACAATTATTTCTAAGTGTATGCATGCATAGTTCTTTGGTAGTCACCCCTGGTTCGGTAGTTTTGAATGGCGATAAAGGCCAATTGCCTAGGAGATATGACCAACTGACCCTAGGTGAGCGGACTGAGACGGGAAGGGTAAGATATGACCAACTGACGACCCTTTCTACTTGTGCGATTTGACCAACTGATCACCTATCGTTTGGATGAACTTAAGAATTGGGGGTGTAGTGTCTAAGTTCCTAACGGCCGGGCACTCACTATTTAGAATCTAGCATGTAGCGGTACTTAATGACTCAGCTTAGGGGACCAGGAACAACAGGACTTATGACGGTGCGCCTGATTTCTCCTGTGGTGGCATCTTTGCTGATAGGTTAAGGCGAATTGACCAAATGTTGTCCTCTCGAATTTGACCCCACCTAAAGTAATTGGAAGTAGGTAGACATAGACATAACTAGTTAGGAGGATTAACTAGGTTAGCACCACTATTCCTCTATTGATTTCCTTTCTACCATTTATTTGCTTTTATATTCTTCATTAGTAGTTTAATTAATTAAAACCCTATCAAACCATTAATATTCTGTGACAATTAGACTTAGTAATTATCCGACACACATAGCTCTTGGGACGACCTCGGCTTTACCATTTACTACACTACACACGACCGGGTACAATGCCCGTTAGTGCATTACGGTAGACCATAGGTATAGCGAGACACTATAAATATTAAGACCTGGTCAGTAAAACGTGCATCAAGTTTTTGGCCGCGCTGAGGAGCTATATTAGGATTAATATTAAGTCTTTCATTTCATTTTTAAACTTTTCTCACAATTATATTTCAAGTTTTCAGGTACCATGGAAGCCATTAACATCGATAACCTCACTCTTGAGGAATATTTGGCATTGACATGAGAAGAACAAGGGCCGAGAATTGTAAGGCCAGCCATTGCAGAAGATGCTCAATTCGAAATTAAACCTCAATTCATGAGGGAATTACGTGCAAACCCCTTCTTTGGAAGCATCGCCGATGATGCCCATGAACATGTAGACAACGTCGGTACATTGTCGACCTATTCAAAATCCCCAGAGTCTCACACGATGCTATAATGCTACGAGTATTCCCTATTTCTCTTACAGGAGCTGCAAAAAGATGGGTCGATGGTGCACGATTACCTGCTGGGACTCGTCAACACTTTGGCCTATCTTAAAAATATTTCATTGAGAGATATTGTCCTCCATCATAGACGGTCAAGCAAATGGAAGAAATTCATAACTTCAAGCAAGAGGGTGATGAAACATTATACCAAGCCTGGGAAAGATACAACGAATTGTTATACAAGTGCCGTACTCACGATCTTAACAACCAACAAAAAGTGAATGTCTTTTATAAGGGACTGAACATCTCTTCAAGATAAATGATTGATTCTCAAGGACCAATTCCTAGTATGACACCCACCATGGCTTTGGAAACTATTCAAAAAATGGCAGACCACTCTCACAAATGGCACAATGGAGGAAGCAACCGTAGTAAAAATAATGATATTGAGGGCCTTGCAGCAATAAACAACAAATTAGAAAGCCTTGGAAGAGAAATGAAGAAACTCAAGGAAAATGTGCATTCCATTCAAGTGGAGCGAGATGGGGCTCGTCCTTCTAAAGAATATTCCTCCAATGAAGAAGTTAAAAGGATCGGTGAAGTGAACTATGGAAAAGAATTCCCTTTCAAAAGCTACAATAATTACGGACCTAGGTACCGTGAAAAATCCCCTGGGTTCTACACAGAAATCAACAATAATCTTCCTAAACCTAGCCTTGAAGAAATAATGCACCGACACATTGAAGAATCGACAAAAAAGGAAGATAAGCTCAAGGAATGGATGGTCAAAGTAAAGGAGGACACCGATATGAACCTACGTAACCAAGATGCTGCAATTAAGAACCTCGAAACACAAATTGGGCAATTAGCTAAGAACCTCGCAACAAGTAATGCTAAAGCCACTTCCTGCAAAGCCATATTTGCGCAGGATAAAGCAAAAAAGGAGCAATGCACACCCTCTATCACTAATGATCTCTCCAGAATTAACTACCTAAGAGAGGATGATAAAGCTGAAGACGACGAGTTCCTACCAAGCCAACTTCCTGAGAAACTGCAGTACCAGGAAAGTTTTCTTCTCCCTTGCACTATTGGTAACATTAAGATTCCCGCATTAGCTGATTTAGGGGTTGGGGTTAACCTTATCTCAACTACTTTATTCGAAAAAATCAAACTTACCAATTTAAAAGAAACAACTATTATGATTGAAATGTCTGATTCCTCTAAGGTGTACCAAGGGGATTGTGAACAATGTGCTTTTGAAAATTGGAAAATTTTTCTTCCCCACCGATTTTGTAGTTATTGACATGGGAAAGCGGAGGCTTACAACTTGATTGTTGGAAGACCTTTTCCGCCACTAGAGCTCAAATTATGGTTTTTGAAAAGCAAATTTCCTTGGGGACCGAAAAGGAACGAATAACTTTTAGTATGAATGAGCATTCTAATAATGTTCAATCACTAAACCCCACTCTACACTCTAAGTCTATTACTGATAATCGTAAAGAAAGTGTTGATCATTGTAAGCAGAAACAGGATGAAATTATTCAAAGCATTAAGGAAACTCTGAGTCCTAACAAACATTTTTGCAACTCGATGTCAATCAAAGAATGCAAATAGGCATGGCCACCATTTACTCATCCTCAAAAATGTGAAAGAAAAGCTAATGAATGGATTTACCCTCATAAGGGAGAGAAACATGATGTTGAATTAACATTGGAAGATTGGTACAAATTAAAGCTTGGAAGCTCGAAATTGATTAAGGAATTGATCAAGCAATATGGATGCAACCATATCACTGACATCATAGGCGGAACAAGATCAAACATCAGCATTACTGAAGATGATGACCATATAGAATCATGTGATAAATGGCTTTCACATAAGTTGGGAACATTTGGGCTCAATAATTATACGAGAAAAAAAGGGCTTGATAATTGGATGAATGAACACCAATGAATGATGGAAGTAGGGCAAGTTCTAGGACCCCCAAAGGAGCCCCGCGGCTCTGAGTCTAACTTAAAGACTCGTTAATAAAGAAAAGTGCTCTTTCGGGAGACAACCCGAATTATCCATTTCTTTTGTTTTTATTTCCTTTCTGTTGGGTTTTGTGTTTTATAACCATTTTTGCAGGAGACAATGAAGTAATTACTGCTGTGCAGCTGATTCATGCGAACAGAGTTACGTGTAACTCATCTTGGTGATTACCAGTAACCATCATTTTCGCAGCAAATTCTTGGCGATACCAATTACGGTAATACCATCTCAGTGGTTACGCCGTAACTATTCGCTTCACAGCTCATACTAGGTTTTGCTAGTTACGGCGTAACTCTCTCATAGGAGTTACGACGTAATCTCTCCTCTCGCTTTAATTCTTTCATTTTAAAACACAGTAACCTTGTATTAGTTTTAAATGAACTTTGTGGGTGTGTTCCCTGTAAACCCTCACGAGACTTCACTCGTCCACTTGGGACACCAAGTGGTTTAAAAGGCTTGTTGCATTAGCTAAATGCAACCGTGATTCCTACGAAAGTGAGTTAGGTTTATTTTTCATTTTATTTTTCTTTTTAGAATTATGCTTGTCGGTATTGTGATTTCCGGGATTGAAGTTTGTTCATGACGCTTAAACGAAGGCACGATCCTTTCTCGTGGGCCTTCTTCTCTTTGGAGCAAATTTCAGGGAAGTTCTCGCTCTAATTCTACCTTTCTCTTCACCTTTATTTTTTAATGCCTAGTACAAAAGGGACTTTGTACATGTCAACTGGGGGGACGGGAGTAGAATTATCTCTTGAACTTTATTTCGCCCTCATTTTTCTAGTTTATTTTGAAAAATTATGCCATTTTTAAAATTTTGACATGTTTTTCCTAACCTAACTAGATTAGACCTTAGCCGAGCACATACAACCCTTGATATTACATGGTGAGATTAGCCTTATCCGTTTCCTATATTTTACCCCAAATCCACCAAATTATGAGTGTGCCGGTAGCTTGTAAACTTTAGAACTTGGCCTTTGCATCATTTCGAGACCATAGACGAGGTATGTTGAGTTAGCTCGATGTATTTGGACTTTTCAGTTTTAGAAGGCAGTAATATAGGATTATCACCCAAACAGCCTACCATTGTGAGTCTATCGATTAGTCACCTCGACTTTTTGACCCCCATGTGAAACCCTTTTGTTGCACTCCCCTTTAGTGCAAGATACCCCTAGTTACACCCTTCTGAGCCATTCCTTTCATTTTGTCACCCCAATATATTGTTTCGTTACACCCATTTCCTTACTTAGACTAACCTTCGTTTATAAAGGCTCTCCCCTCGCTCTGACTCTTCCCATACTAAGACTTTTGTCGATCTACCTTTGACTTACTTCCTATCTCTACCCTTGATCCAAGGTAGCCGAAGGACGGATTTTGACTAAGCTTTGCTGAAAAAAGTTGCAAACTTCAGTTCCGAAACTTTAGTCTTAACTTCGTTTAGTCAGAAGAACTTAGAACGGCGGTAGCAGGGCGAAAGGCAAGGTCACATCCTGCCGTCATAGCTTGCCTCCCATTGCTTCGTACGAGACAGAGAAAAAAAAGAGTTCTGCATCTCTCCGGGCGGGGAACAAATAGGCGTGTGGAAGAGGGAGAGAGAGGGGCTACAGAGCCCTCTCCGTTGTTGTTCCCGGACTACCCATCCATCCACTTCCCCTTTTCCGTGTGCCCAGCCCCGCCCGGTTTATGAGCCCATTTCCGATTCCCTTACCCAATCTCATGAGAAGCAAGCCCAGCAGGCCCTACCTTAAAATGTCCCTAGACAAAACCCTCACCAGTCTGCTAGCATTGCTAAATGCTCCGCCACGAAGCAAGCTCCTCCGAATACGACAGATGCAGTAAGTGGGGAAGCGGAAGTGGCTAAAGAAGTCGGAGGAAGAAAGTAGTTGGACAACTGTATACACGAGGGTACATTAGTCTTCTGGGAATTGGCAACATTGACAGAAAGGGGAAAGGGTAGGAATACACTTTTTTAGGTGTAGCTATACTAAAGTAGTTGGCCTAACCTTCAGTTCCCGTAACCAAGTTTTTCTTTCTCATTCCTTATGTACTTTTTCTTACTTCATCCATACTTTTGGACTTTTTCTGAAGTGTGGGGCAAACGGCGCCCTCTACTTCTACTTCTAACTAAAGGCGAAGAGCCGGCATTGCAAGCAAATAGAGAGCCTCCGCCCGTTTGATCGGTTGCGAGCCGGAAAGCGTACCGGCAGTTTGAGTCGCGAAAGGGCCGCTTGCTTCACTTCATTTTTCTATAGAATCTTGCTTCACTTCATTTTTCTATAGAATAAAATAATATATATAATTGAATTCTATATCTATCTATAAACAAAAAAGATATATATAATCTTTTGATTTTTCCAATTGTTCATTCCTGGGGAGAGGAAGAAGCAGATAGAGCAAAGGCCTCCTCTTTCCGTTCGCTCTTCCCGAAGTGAGCGAATTGCATGTAGAGATCCGTAGGGGCTTATAGTTTAATTGGTTGAAACGTACCGCTCATAACGGTGATATTGTAGGTTCGAGCCCTACTAAGCCTACCACCCCCTGCTCTTCTCTTTCAGCCCTTGCTGGTGAAAGTCTTAGAATGAATGTTGGCCTAGATAGAGGAATAAAAACTAGCTCGACCGGAAGGGAGAGGATAGGCGAATCAGTAACTGAAATGAAAGCTGGAGTAAGACAGTCAGTTGGAGAGCTAGCATGAAGAAGTAGGAAGGGATATTCGAAAGGCAGAAGGGTAAGAGCCAGAAGGCTGTCTTTGAGGATAGGATGGTCGGACAAGGAATCCAACCTCTTTCTATAGATAAGATAAGTCTGTAACTTCAGGTCGAATCACTAGAAGGTATACTATTCTGAGGGTAGGCATTCGCCGTCCCTCAATCGCTTACTGATATGCTTTATCTCATCTAGCAGCACTCTAAGAGCCTCTTTCCACCCTACTGGCTTTAGGTAAGGGTCTCAGATCGTATGCCTTCTAGCCTGCCTCTTTCTTGAGCTGGCCATGGGATAAAAAGTCGATCTCTATCTGATCTGTGAAGTGAAAGACTAGTCCTGATCTTATTGAATTAATTCCATCTAAGAAGTAGAAGTAGGTTCGCTGAAGCCCATCTATTCAATAAGATCAGTTAAGCAGGTTGTTAGGGCCACTCGACTTATAAGTAGTAGTATCACTTTGATCCTATATGAGCATCCACTTTTTCAAAGAATTGAGCCTTCATCATGGGAATAAATAGGATAACAGGATTCCAGCTGTAGTTTATTGGCCGTTAGGTCGGTCAAACTGTCCATGTAGCTAAAGTCAAGCCAATTGTTCGAGTTCGCGTTCTCGTTCAGGACAGGACAGTATGGGACCTCTTGCTTAGGGCTTTGGAAGCAAGCAACCAACCCGGCAGAAGTCGATCGGAAGTTGACTATTTGAC
>OU343216.1:62980021-63052521 GCA_910596185.1 Chrysanthemum makinoi | reverse complement strand
GCTACAGTAAGAAAAAAAGTCGGTTTCGGTTACGAAGTCACTTAGTCGAACTATAAAGAAAGGGAGGCTAAGGTTACGAAGTAAGGTCAACTGGTTAAGGAAAGCTCAGGTTATGAAAAAGTTTAGCCGTTAATTAATTAATTAAGTAGTAGTGAGACGTCGGTACGGAGTTGCGTCAGCTGTGGATATAGACTAGGCTAAGGGGCGGACTTCATCTCTTCTATTCTCTTCACTTACACCTTACACTTCTGCTGAGTCTAACGAGGCTCAGGTGCGGAGCCTTCCACTGTCACTGTGGACCGAGACTACGCAAAGGTAGAACATCATAGAGAACTTCGCTGACTTTCTCATAAACCTTGATTTCGCTACGCTCAATAAGAAGCCGGAATAGCTTAAATTGGTTCGTGTTCCGTTTCCAAAGTCAGTCGTCTTTACCCAAGTGTGAACTTCAGACGACTCTCAAGCGGTTCCATTCCTTCTTACTGTACTTCTGGGTCAACCCAACCCGAATGGGAGGAAGGGGGTCAGCCAAACAGCGGTCCACTTTGTACCTTTGCTGAGCAGACCAATCAGTCATTTTTTTTATAAAAAGAAAAAGGAAGGGAACTTCTCACCGAAGGAGGCAGTAGGAATGAAGGAGGCGGGAAGCTACCGCTTCTAGAATGGTTGCTTATCCTTCACTTTTTTTAGAGCGTATCGCTATTCAAAAAAAAAGGTTTATGTAATCGGAAAAATGGTTACGGTTGCGGAAACCAGAGAAAGTCGGGAACCACCGGTTACCTTTTGAATCAAAGTAGCGACGAACCGAGTATTACGACTACAGAGGGAGAAGCAAAGCTTCGTAGACAGCTTCGCTTCCTCGTCGCTTCTTTCTAGCGACCAGCTTCTCAAGTGGGTGGCTTGGTAAGCAAGCTACCTTCAGCATCGGTCAAATCCCTATCAATAATAGGCCGGAATGGCGGGGAAGGAAGCCCTCCCTACTTCAATGGAAAGGGGGAAGAGCCCTTTTTTCACAGCCGCTCCTCTACAACTACCTTTCGCCCAACATGATCACGAACGAAGACAGAGAATTGCGTAGATAGGAGGACGAAACGAACCAACCCACTTGTCCTGATCGGAACGATTGAAGAAAGAAAGAGAATGGTGTCCCCTTTCGCCCAGGGGACATCGTCGGAGAACAATGTCGGGGACAGGGTGAGAACCTTCCATTGCTTACACCCTTTAAGTGTTGGTTCTTCCGGGGATAGGTCTGGTTTCAAGATCTATGAACAAGAGAGATCCCTAAATCTCCATTTGAAAAAAGAGATGAATAGATAAGGCGAAGCCAGCTGAAGGAAGGGCGCTAACGAGCAAGAAAACGGATGCGCTAACGCGCAACGGCTTTCCTTTCTCTGATAGAGGCTCGCTTCTTCAATTCAAGTTCAGCTTGCTGCTTTTCATTTTGATAGGAGTAGGTGCTTGCTGCTCGCTCGCTGTCTACTAAATGAGCCTTTACTGCCCGCCCGGCCCCTCTCTTTAATCTTAAGTAAAGTGAAGTCAAATCAATGAAGTGAACAGCCCAACCTCTTTGTTTGAAGCTTTGTTTCACCTAATTCGGAAAGAGAACAATAGACTTGCAACTATAGTATAAGAAAAAGCTTCTCTTTGATAGCGGTCATAGGGGAGTTCAGAAAGGGTCTGATCGTAGATAGAGACTGAAACCTGTGCGGGGGTAGGGGCGGATGTAGCCAAGTGGATCAAGGCAGTGGATTGTGAATCCACCACGCGCGGGTTCAATCCCCGTCGTTCGCCCATCAATAAATGGACCATTTATTACGGAGACAGAAGACAAACCTAGAAAGCTTTTTTTCTGCAAGTCATCTCGAGGCTTCAAACGCATCCAAGCAATTGGTATCCGATTGAAGCATAGAAATAGATTCGCGTCGCCTACTTGCTGAAAGCACAAATGAAATGGCCGATCCTGAATTCTATGAAGTTTTTAAGACCTTTTTGAGTTCATAATGAATGAAATGAACCCCCGGATGAGGAGCAAATCTCCCCTCCCTTTTACTAAATCATGGGGAGCCCCTAGTAGTTTACCGGACAAATTGAGTTGTCGTGGAGAAGGGGACTCATTGTACTGAAAAAGCTATTGCTAGTGCTGTACTGACTTATTCTATACCGGTCTTAGTGGACTAACAGAGTGAGCTGGAAAGGGGCTTTTCCGTCTTTCCGGGGAAATCTAATCAAGAGAGCTAGCTTCGGTCTCACGTAGCTCACCTAAGAAAGGACGGAGCTGTCGAGTGAGGATTGGCCGAGGGGAGGTCATGATGTACCTGGGTACAAATCCACCAATAAAAAAAAGACAAGTAGAAGCCAATGAAAGAGGAGTAGGCAGGGCTAAATAGTGCCAGTAGGGTACGTAAACGAGGACAGATCACATGGTTTTGTACTGGTCAGCTTTGAGCTGTCGAGTAAGGAGTGCTCTATCTCTTAAGAAAGGGGCTTTGGAAACCTGACTTATTAGACGAGAAAGGGCAGTACTCTCTGATGTGCGTTCTATTATTGCCTCCTATTCCTCTATTATTGCCTCCTATTCCTGAGGGAGTGATCGGAATTAAGCCGCGTGGCGATACCCGAAAAAAACAAAGGACTATTTTATTCCCTTTTTGGGCAGGGCCTTTCGTACTCCAATCCGTACGAAGAGAATTATTCAGCACACTAAAATCGAGTGGATCTGCTTACATATTCATGAAAAGCCGGGGTTGCAACATGTTATGAAACTAAGACAACAATTATTACTAATAATAAGAAAGAGTTAAGCGCCTCCAAGGCCTATAAATAGAAGCTTCTTTCAGTCTATATTTTCAAAGAGAGAGGTAGAAGTCAGAAAGAAAGACTTTCAGTAAGACTTAATGGATATCATTGCCGGAAGACTCGCAACAATTCAGACTGAAATCCGTCAAGTGGAACAGCGGAAGCTCCAATGTGAGCAAATGCTTGGTCTGTTCTGGGAGCATCCGCCTGCTCTCGATCCTGAGGACGTAGGCAGAAGGATGCAATTTTTACGGGACCGAATTCGAAGTCTCGAAAACCAAAAGAGGGCCCTCCTCGAGGAAGAAAAAGACTTAATTGTTCGGGCCGCCACCCTCGGTGCCGGGGGAGACTAGAATAGAAGAGTCCGCCGACTCTTTCTAGAAGATTGAAATAAGTGTCTGTAAACGCAAAGTATTGTGTTTTAATGCATGGCTTTATCTTTCTTTGTTTGGTGGAGATCTACTCCTATGCTTACTGGAGATAGACTCCTATGCTAAGTGTCTTTGTTGTGTTTGTGCTAAGTGTCTTTGTTGTGTTTGGCAGAATTTTCTGTTCACAGCACTTTTCATTGTTATCTTTAATGTTGTTCTATGTCTTTTGTTAACTTAATATGTTGTTAGTTCACTTTGTAATGTTGTGTTGAGTTGTGTGTTTGTTGTCCTTTCTAGTCTAGTGCAATCTATAACCATAAAAGCCTTTAGATCAACTAATAGCGAAAGAAGGAAACGATTTACCCTCTCCCTAGTAACTTACGTCAACAAACTCATGAAAAAAAAATGAAAAAGCGGCCCGCTGAATTAGGACCTTGGATTATTCTGATTGGATCTCTAACCGTCCCCGTACCGAAAAAGGATGGGAAGGACTTTTCTTTTAGAAAGCTAAACTAAATAAAGCCTGTCCCAAGGACGATTTCCCACTCCCAAATTGAGATGTCGGGGTACAAAACGCTGTCATTTATGGACGGTTTATCAGGATACAACCAAAGACGGTTGGCCGAGAAAGACCAAAAGAAGACTTCCTTCATCACGGGGCGGGAAACCTTCTGTGCAAAGGTCATGCCATTTGGCTCGGCCTAAAGAATGCCGGAGCAACCTACCAGAGGGCTATGACGGCCATCTTCCATGAGATGATGTATAGACTATGTGGATGACATAGTAGTCAAATCCAAGACAAGGGTCAATCACATAGAAGTCCCCCCGATTAGTCTTCGAGAGGCTTCAAAAATAAAAGAACACGGAGCGGTAAAATCAAACTCATGGGTTGGTTAAGCTGAGTGAACTGCCTAGGCGGTTGACTAGGCCTTTGCCTTGGCATATAGCCATGTTGGCCTTGATTTGGTGGAGACGGGCGAACCCGCTGAGACTGTGGTAAGGTTGCCTGAGGTGGTGGAGCAAAAGATACCTGCATACCTTGAGTTGATTGGGGAAGAGCTGGTTGTTGCAACATTGGTACGTAGGATTCCGAGAAGAAAGAGGCGGGCGCATCGAAGTTAGAGAAAGGGCTCTCACAGACCCCTTCATCCAATAAAAAGATATGGGATATGGCAGTCTATTGTCCTTCCAAGCTAAAATAACGAGTTCTTATTGCAGCAGGATTGTAGCGGTTGGCTTTCATGCAGGTAGCCGTAGCTTGAAGACGAGGGGCGGTGTGGTGTAAGGGTTATGGCGAGTCAAGCAATGATCGGAGAGGGAAGCTTATAGGCTAGCTAGGTTTTCTTTTTCACTGGCTTATGGTCTAAGGGTACCCTTTCCGCCTAACCATTGTTTAGAAAGTAAAAACAAGAATTCTGAAATTGTTTAGACTACACTTTGCTCTTCGACTTCACTTTGTCTTCGTTTAGTCCAGTTCAAAGTTTAGTGCAGCCATAGGACAATGGCATTTTCTGATCTACCTTTAGCTAAGAAAATGAAAACTTTTACAAAAGCCCGTATTTCGCGACTGTAACAAATGCTTATCCGGTGCAAATCATTTATCCTACGCACGACGTCAACAAAACGAGGCATGAGAACCAAAGCGCAGGCAGGGAGAGCCGGGGCAACTACTAATTATTAACCGTTCTTTCAGTTGGGACTTTCAAGCAAGCCTTGCGAAGGCAGCCCCCTTTCTCGCGCATCAAAGACTTCATTTCCCGCAAGTGACCAACCGAAGCCATGCAATTTCTTATATTATAAAATTTCTTATATTATAAAAGGAGTGCTATAATGTCTTTTCAATTGTAGGGGCGCGTTAGCGCTAATATAAAGCAAAGGGCTTTTTCAGCTGGATCCAGAACGAATAGGAGATATATCAGTACGCCATCCACGGGACACCTTTCGTAGTGAGGGAAGTCCTCTGTTTTTAGGTTGACGAGCTACTTTAGTTTCGTTTCCGAAAAAAGCATAAAGCCCGGTATTTTCGTAAACGTAAAAGAGGGACGAGTGACAAGGGACTTGAGTGACTCACCCTAATCTATAAGCGGGAGCAGGTATCGAGTGTTGTGAGGGCTTTGATTTGCGCGTTAAGGGCAGTTTCTGTTATAGCACTAGGAATCGGTGCCGTTAGTCTAAGCTAAAACAGAGGGCTTTGGAATCCATTCCGTATTCCGTACGCTAGGAAGTCGATCTGAACTGTAATTATATCGCTTGAACCGAAGAGAGCGATGCGAACAGTTCAGGAGGCCGCAGATCAAACCCTTAGTTCAGTGCCGGGTTTCATAAGTACTCTCGGTCAATCATATCATTCTCCAGACGGGATGGGGTGTAGGCACGTTTATTGGAGCAGTTGGGAAGAACACCGGCCTCTTTCTTTTTTCAATCGTTAGAAAAAGGAGCTTGGTCAGCCATGTTCCCTACGTACCCTCTCGTTATTCCCATGATTCCCCGTTGCACCTATTCTCCGCAACCGTCGGTTCAGATCTATCTCGGGTACGGTCACTGCACTCCACTCGTTCCCTTTCATTCAAAGGAATTCCTTTCTTGGCTATGAAAAGCATCTGTGCTAGTGCTGTACTGACTTACGAACAAGCAGTCCAAGGCCTTACCTGGCGAACAGCCTTCCTTACCGAAGAATAAGCAGCTATTTGATCCACTATAGTTCGAAAGGTCTTTCAGTGCCCGAGTTCAGTGACGGCAACAACTCACTAGTCGAAAAAGACGCAGCTAGTCTTGGTATCAAGGCATCTTTCCTTTGCTGAAGAAGGAATAGCCAACTCCAGGTAAATGCTTTTCCCAGCTCAAAGGCGATGACTAGTAGATTCGGGGGTACCTATAAAGCGAACAAATGTTCCCACGGTCATGATTGTTGACTAAACAGCCCTTTCTCTGATTCCCCTTGCCGACTCTGAACTAACTCATGCTTGAATGTGAACAACCGATAGAAAGCAGCATTCTACTAATTGGATTACCTTCTTCCTTTTATAGTAGGAATTTCTCTCTCGAACCCTAGAACCGGCTAGGAACCCGAGAAAGGAGAATGTTCAAAGCTTTCAGCGGGCTAGTATAGTCGTCTTCTTGCTGTTGTTGAAGTTGTGATCAGCTTAGCAGTAAAGAGCTCTTGTTTAGCGAGAGTCGTATTCGGATTCTGCTTGAGCGGCCTTCTCTGAGTTACGGCAAAGGTATTTCGGTAAGCCTCGTCATCTAGTATGACCAAAGCATTAACCCTGTCTCTATCCGGGGGCATAGACTGGACTTAGTGAGGTGAGGTAGCTTAGGATGATGAAACCGTACCTTCTAACTTTCTTGCTGGCTTGACTTCTTGACTTAGAGCTTTCACGTGGCAATCGTTGATGGAAAAAAGAGTGAGAAAATCGAAAATCAAGAGGTAGTTGACAGAGGTAGAATCGGCATCTGTCTCGCCTGCAGGAAAGCTTGACTTGAGCAGATAGGACACTGCGCAATCAACAGACATACTCGCGAAGAAAGCACCTACCCAGGTGGTACAACACAGCCTCGATCCTCATAAGAAAGCACCGGAACAACACTGCCTCATCTCGTTCACTCACAGAAGACCTTGCCTAGCTCTACTATCTTTCGGAAGCCTTTAGCTTGTTCCTTCGCAGTGAATCTTGGGCTAGAGAGCTTTTCTTTCTTCTTTCCTTAACAGTCGAGCTATATCTCCCCTCTCATATTAACAGTCTGAAGCACTCCCATCTTGCTTCTTGAGCACTAGCCTATCACTGAGATCACTGCCTTCTTGTGTAAGAGACTAGACAGAACCAGTTATATACTAGAGAGCACCACCTTTATGGCTGAACTGAGATCACTGACCGGTAGCAGCTAACTCAATGGCAAGCAATCTTCCCGCACTCTCCGTATACAGGACTTAGAAGCATTAAGGTATACCGTTCAATAGCCTCTACTTAGAAGCATTAAGGGTAGCCCGTTCAATAGCCTCTCTCAGCACAGGACAACTTGACTCGATCACATAGTAGGTACCCTCTATTCTAAGCTAGGCAGTGTTTCTTCTATAGAGCAGGGATAGCTGGGTAGAAGGAATGTAAGGACTCTCCTCACTTACTAGTGAAAGTGATGTTCAAAGAGTGGATGAAGGAAGTAGGGTCAAGCTTAATTGGACTCATCCTCAATCTTCTGTCTAAGGGGCTAGTTATACGAGCCTAGCTGTCTAATCATCTCATAGCTAAAGAGGGCTCCAATTTGACATAGTTCAACTCGGAAGGATTGCTTTCTGCCGTCTCCTTCTCTCTCGTGCTATGGCTTTAGGCTCAGGGACAGCAGTCTTTCCCATCTCTCTCGTGCTTTAGGCTCTGGGACTGCAGTCTTTCCGGAAGGATCGCTTTCCCTTCTCTATTGCTTTGACCTTGGTTGTAAGGATAGCTTTCCCATCTCTCTGTGCTCAAGTCATCAGCATCCTGAGCTATATCATCCTTAATTAGCTCTTTCTTTAGCTATAGCTTTAGCAAGATCTTTAGCTATTGAACTTTTCCCTTCTCTTTTTCTATTGCTTTCTTTCTCTTTAGCTTGTTTGATCTGTTGAGAATCTGGAGTAAAAGGATTCGAACCTTTGCATGCCGGTACCAAAAACCGATGCCTTACCACTTGGCTATACTCCATATGGCCTGGGGGAGAGGGGGAAGCGAAGAACGAACCGTGCAAGGACGCGGGGATATAGCAAGTAAGCAGAAAGGTTCTCCCTTTAGGACCGACTACAACAAGCTCACGACTCTAATAGAAAGAAAGGGTAAGCTCTCTGCTCTATTTGCTTGCAATGCTATGCCTATCAAAGTTGGCGAACGCTTCTGTAACCTTAGACTCGTTACGCTGTTCGACTGAACTCGTTGGCTCCACGTCCACCGAAAGTAGGTAACCTTCTTCACCGTTGGTTCCCGTAACCAAACCTTTCTTATCTTTTTTTTTATTAGAATCCTAGACTAAAGAAGAAGGCTCCTGAATCAGCGCAGGGAAAAATCCGCAAGCAGGAGAACTGTACTAACCTGCCGCCGGTTACTTTATCAGGGCTCCGCAGGAGAAGAAAGAAGGTCTGGGTCCAATTTCTAATGAAGCGAAGGTCCCCCTTACTCCCTATTCTCTCTTAAAGCTTTATAAAGCTCTAAAGTTGGTTAAGAACTATTGACTGTAAACGATAGCAGTTACAGTCACTCAATGGATATGCTCGCCTTTGGAATGAAGATGGATGAACAGGCACTTGAGCCTGGAACTGATGAAATTCGGGGAAAACATGGAACCGGTCACTATACCGGGGGTAGACATGACCGCGACTTAAGATTCAAGTACCGTTGAAAAGACTAAAGGAACGGGGGAATGACTACCTGTAATAAAGCACAGGCTAATACGAGCCGACCAGAAGAAGCAAGGCTTTAGATTACCAGATCCTGGACACAATGTTCCTAGAGATGGAGAGCCCCTGCCTTTTCTAGCCTCTTCTTCTTGCTTGCTTACCTAGCTCTTGTCTTTGTGACTCTTCCTCTTTTCTAGGTTTTTCTGAGTGTGAAAACGGTAGATTTTTCATTTGCCAATGAATTGGATCCGCCTCGATTCGATCAATAATGGGATTCTTGGCTAGAGAAAGGTTCTGTGACATGGACGCCCAGCCCAACTCGGTCGGTCGGTTGGCCCACCTAAGATATTCAAAAATGATCGATCGATTTGATCTAATTTGAAAAGTCTTTCTCACTATTCAGAACAGTGGAGCTTTCGATCAAGATGTTCTCGCCTCCCCCGTTTGGGCTCTCGCTCGAATCGGAACCTTTATGGGTAGGCTTTCGACTCAATCTAATAGCCTACCTATCGGGCGCCAATACAATAAAAGAGAAAGTTTGCGCATGGGCCCATTATCTGATGCAGAACCGATGCGAGAGGGAGAATCAATATGGGAGAAGGGGGGATTGAGAGCTTTCAAGAACCAGTGGAAAGGAAAGACTTGTTCCCTGCATTCCTTTCTTTCCAAAGAGAGTCATTAGTGCTAGGGCATAAAAGCTTTGATTGAATGAACGCCACCTTGCTTGTATTGTTTTCAAACAAATCCAATGTTGGGCCAAGCGTTGCCAGCCGGTAATAGCCGAAGGCAAAAAAGGGGGAGATAGAGAAGAGGAGATTCAGAATAGTCACTCCACTCCATGGATAGTGCACACAGATTCTTCTTTCATTTGCAATTCCTTTCGGGTCGGAAACGTGGGCTGCTGGTGGGGCTGTGCCCCTTCTCCCTCTTCTTCCGCTTTACAACCGGAATAAGGAACCTTAGAATTCACCCCGATGAAAAAATGGGATTTGAGAGGCTAGCGAATCGGAATTGTATGGAATGTCCTACTCCTGCCCGAGCTTTCCGATCAACCAATCCCCTATTTCAGGGACATCTGTGTTAGGTAGGCCCAGGGATCACTGATTAGTCGAATGAGCCCATCCCTCTGGCCTATCATTTGTTGGTCGATCCGGCTGGCGGCTCCTGCGTCTGGGGCCCCTTTATACTAGTTTGCTGCTAGGAGTCCCTCTAGTCGAATCCATAATCCATAGAAGTCCCAATAGAAATTGACTGACATGGCTCTTCCATCGACGATCTACTGCTCCCTCTTAGTTGCAGATGCCCATGCTTTGATTCGAAAGCCCTAGCCAGTGATGAATCCCCAGGAAGAGAGGACTATTGAATTCCTCCTCCCTTCAGTCCAGTTTGAACCCGTCCCAGCAACGAACACCTTCCTACTGCAAGGCTTTGCTCTGCCCTTCCACTAGAATCCACTCCGGGTCGGAGGAGCAGCTAATCCAACTTCTTGAGATATTGAAGAACGAACATTTGCTTGAATTCCTTGCCTCACCCTGAGATGAGAGGGAAGGTCGATTTGACTCGAATCCTGGACCTGATCTTTAATCCTACACCGGTTAATGATGCGATGGGAGAAGTTTTTCTTTTGTCATTTTCATCAATGTTTGGCCAGTCGAGGTTCGTCCATGCCCAATCCCAATGGACAAACCTTAGCCCCTAGCTCTATAATCCACCCTACCCAGTCCCTGAAGCCCTCCGGGGCCTAGCCCTCTTTCTTCGAGTCTTAAGCGGCTTTCATCGTTGACGAACACCTGCGCTAATAAGACAAAGAGGGAGTCTATGCCTTGAATGAATCAGTAAAGTAACAACGGATTAGTGGAATGAGGGATCAAGAGACGATAGGGGAGAATGGCAATCATTGGTGGACCTTCCCTTGAACGAGTCACGGAGCTCTCAACGGAGTGGTTTAGGTTCTGGAATTCCATCTCTAGTTGGGGCTTTCGGTTCGAAGGTTATAAAATGTGGTGCGGGTTCATCTCTCTCGACCAGTTCAGCTTCAAGGGAGGGTGATCGAGGGGACCCAGACTTTAGATCTCTTCTCAATGGCGGGAGGTCTCTTTCGTATCAAGAGTGTTTTGGGGAGGCCAGGGAAGACGGATTGGATCGAGAGGCGATGCTTATACCTCTTCTTTATCGATAGGATTCCCATCATTTGCAGTCTCCGGCGAAGGGGATAAGGGCGAGGGACCGAACATGTTCTATCCTCAACCTCCATCCGTCATTAGTAATCTCAATTCGCTTTTCCTATTCACTAGTACAATGCGCGCTACAACTGGCAGCCCCTTACTAGTAAGGGAAAAGGCTAGCGCGCAAGGGCTGATGAAAAGCCAGCAACTTGTTAGGACTAGGTTTTGGCTTGCCCCTTTCTTCTTATTAGGAAGGTAGGTTTGGAACCCTATACAAGGGGCTGCTTGCTGCTCACCCCTATCTCTAAAGGGGCGCACACTCGTTACCACTAAACGACGAAGCCGGGAGCGGAAGGAGGGACTTGAACCCTCAACCTCAGCCTTGGCAAGGCTATGCTCTACCAATTAAGCTATTTCCGCCAGCTACGGTAGTGGCGAAGCACTACTGAGCAATTCACGTATCACTTGATACGGACGACTTCTGTTTTTCCGCCGGACCACAGTCTTGACCTCCGATCGAGCTACGAACACGAGTAGGTAGGCGGCTAGGGGGGCGGCAGGGCTGCGCCTTTTCAATCAATCTCCGGCCGCTCCGCTATTGGTGCGAGCTGTAAGGAGTCTTGATCTCGAGTCAAGCTGGGGCGTCATCTGTCTTTTAAGTTCAGTCATTTCCTAAGACGGCTCCTCTTATTCTTTCTACGATAATCCAAACTGCAGCTCCACGAGTCTCTCGAACAGTTGATTCCTGAGCCATTCGTTCTCTTTCACAGTCGAGCTATTTCATTCCTCTCGGTTGGCCTTTGCCATCCACTAGAGCAAGTAAGAGAACCTAGAGTGAATGAACTTAAAGAACCGCATGACCGGATTGTACACCGGCTATGTATATGGATGTGCATAAAGAAGGGACGGGGCCGGGGAAGAGAGAGGGAAGAAGCTGCAGCGGCACCTCACGAACTTCTTACTGGAGCAGTACTATAGGCATTTTTGAGTGTTTGGATGCACGTCTTTTGTTCATATTCCTGCGAGCAAGAGAGAAATTGCCCCAAGGAAACCACTTGTGTCTTTCTTGGATATGCTCATCGGGTATAGACGCTATGACGTGAAATCCAAGAGACTCGATGTATCCTTGAATGTTTTCTTTAATGGGGGCGCTTCATATTTTTCTTAACCTAATTAATAAGCCCCAGGGGAGAATGATGATGGAGAAGTATTGCGGCCTTCTCCTGTTCATCAACTCTAACCGCATTCTTCTGCAGTTGATGTTACGGATCAGCCTCACGCTTCAAGCAGCTTTGCTCAGCATCTTCTGCCGATTGTCAGCCTGTTCAGCTGACCTCAGAGAATTCCAGTCACCCGGCACAGCATGTTTATTCTCGGCAGCGATTACAGTCTCTTTCCCAAGGTCAGACTACTCCATAAGATCGCAGCATCTAGCCCGTTGCTTCCCTTTTAGGCGCTTCCTCTAGTTAAAGAGTGAATTCAGAGTTCCGTGCAGGCGATAGGGGCTTCGAGGGGATAACATGAATCGTATAAGCCTGAACCCTATTAGTTATGTGCTTCCCCCTTCAAGAGCTGGGCTACTACCCTAATCAAGTTCTTCCTAGCGTATAGTATTGGGGTGATTGAGTCTTTCTCTAATATAGTACCTAATAGTTAGATTAAGCATTAGGCGCAACTTCGACTATAAAGCATCCCGTTAATCTCTTCTCTTTCTGTCTTCAAGCTTCAAGCTTTTGCCTAGGAGCTCGGATTCCAGTCCTATCGTTAGAAGGCAACATAGTTGGAATTTCTTCCTGCGGCGAATAAAGGAAGAGAAAGGGCTCTCTAATGCCTTATTTGTACGATATGATGCAAGCAAGGAATCCTATTAGAGTGATGCAAGTCAGCCTATAAGATGAAACCGAAGATACTAAGCCTGGAATCAGTCGCTCTCTATGTCAATTTCTCTTTAGCAAGAAGCCCTGTGAAAGCTATCAGATAATGACTTTATAGAGGTCCCTCGCTGACGCCTTCATTTTGATTTTTTTCATCTCTTTATGATATGCTATCTTCCTTTAGCCAGACTTCCCGCATTACTGTGATCAAGAGGAAGCGCTAAGGTCTATCCTTTCCTTAAGTTAAGAGTGAAGGACGGATACTGGCTCTTTAGGACTGATAGTAGCTGCTCTTCTGGTAGTATAGCTGGTAGCTCTGCTTATGCTAGCTCTCTTCTTTCTTATGAGAGAGATTCGCAATAGGGGCATTTCTCTGTAAGAAGAAGGCCTGTTACAGCTATCAGATATAGGGGATTTACTTCACCTTGAATAACTATCGTTAAATGGCTTTCTTTTCAGCTTCTTTCATATTTCATTAAGGTAGTTTGCTTACTTAGTGCTTTCGCTAAGGTGATGACTTGAATGAAACTTTCATTGGGAAAGGGATAGATAAACAGAGTCGGGGTCATAGTACTGAGCCGGTTTAGTTAGACCTTACCTTTCATTTCATCTTTGTCTTTTAGCTAATGGTAATAGTTTCAAAGATAGACGTGTCACATAATCACATAAATAAGGAAAGAAAGTGAGTGAAGGAGTGACTCTCGGGGATAGGCACGACTAAACAGACTCAGCCGTCTAGCGCCTTTTAGGCTTAGTCACGTCTCCCCAGATAAGGAAGCAAAGCCATAGCACGAGAGAGAAGGCGTTCCTTCGCCGTTTTATTTCGAGGAAGCGCTCAAGTCGAGACTCTTATATGTCAATAGAGAAAGCAGATTCAGAAAGAAAGCGAGTCATTTTAGTCTGTAATCTTGTAAAAGAGGGTTTCAACTAGACTACGGGTTGTTATTCTAGTAGACATAACCCGAAAGCCGCGCAAACCAGATCACTCTATACTTTTTACACTTGCTCAATCTCTAAAGCGAATTCGGAAACTTTGGAATGGGAGTCAAGCCCGACGAACCAATCTCGATAGTAAGCATTGGGCGGGCGATAGGGAGGACGGTCTCTGGATTGATTTCTGCTGGCAAGGCATAAGAGCCGTTACCTATGGCCTGTGTGGTCTTCTGCGGAATTACCCAATGAATGTCGCCAAACGCCGCGACGGGGACCGGTAGAAGCAGACACAAATTGACTCACTACATGAACTGCATAAGCAATATCTGGACGAATAACAGTAATATATAAGACCCTTATTACCTCCGTAGAAGTCACATTCTGGGGAGGCTCGGCTTCTACCCAGGGCGGAAGGTGGAGAAGGCTGGGCCGTAGCTACTATACTAGGATAAAAGTATGACCTCTTTAGGATCTGGGATAGATCTTTCCGATGATATCCATGGCCCACCCTCGAAATGGCCAAGGCTTTATAATCGGGTATAACTCGGAAGCCGGCTTGTGCTGGATTCCTGCATACCTCTGGCAGGCATCGCAGCTCTTAGCATGTGCTATGTAATTTGCAAGGACCGTAGGCCAGTAGTGGCCATGTCTCCGATCTCGAATTTCCCTCGCGGCTCGATCTACCTATCTTTCTGAGTTTGATTGGTTTTCGCTCCAGTGACCTTTCCATTTAATCACCGACAAAACCTACCTTTCAATTCTTCTTACCCTATGAGCTTTCAAAGAAAGGACGATTTCTTGGTCCATTGACATCGATCAACGAAATAGACCTCCTTCTTTCACTTTTGTCGTTGTCTTCCAATTCAAATAGCCCCATTAAGTGAGTGTTCCGCGAGAAAAGAGAGGCTGACATCTTTTCTTATCTATCTATTTTCGTAAATGAAGAAGATAAGTGAGAGCTTACTGGCTGCATCTTCTAAGAAGGGCTTGGAAGAAGAAATAGAATCTCCTTTCTTTTTCGAGAAAAGGTCCCATCCTTCAATATCATGATTGGGTCGACCAGGCCAGATCATGAGTGAAATATCATGATCGGGTCGACTAGGCCAGATCATGAGTGAATAGAAAATTGAAAATGTACATAGCAGTTCCAGCTGAAATACTTGGAATAATTCTACCACTTCTACTAGGAGTAGCCTTTTAGTGCTAACTGAACGTAAAGTAATGGCTTTTGTGCAACGTCGAAAGGGTCCTGATGTAGTGGGATCGTTTGGATTGTTACAACCTCTAGCAGATGGTTTTAAATTGATTATAAAAGAACCTATTTCACCAAGTAGTGCAAATTTCTCCCTTTTTAGAATGGCTCCAGTGGCTACATTTATGTTAAGTCTGGTCGCCCGGGCCGTTGTACCTTTTGATTATGGTATGGTATTGTCAGATCCGAACATAGGGCTACTTTATTTGTTTGCCATATCTTCGCTAGGTGTTTATGGAATTATTATAGCAGGTCGGTCTAGTAATTAGGGGGCGGCCGTTAGGTCGCCTATGATACTAGGACTAATAGGTCAAAAATGGGTTTGTGCCGCAGGTGTTGAATGATCCGCTCTACACAGGTGTGGGCTTATAGGGCACATAAAGCCTTTCTTTCATTCATCAATAGGGCCCGGTCGGTCACTTTTCGGGCCGGGATCAATAAGTGGAATGGAAGTCATAAAAAGATATCTTGATCTTCGCACCTCGCATCAAGAGGAAGGGTAGCTTGTCAAGCTGGCCTAAAATTTGCATTATTCTTAATTATTATATATAAAAATATATATAATTAAGATATAAATAAAAATATTCGTTGTCTTTTAACCGCTGTTCTTCTTGTCAACGCTACTAAGGACCTATAGGTTCGCAATAATGAAAATTGGTTATTTTAAAAAGAAAAGCGCTTATTTAGCCCTACATTAGTAGAAGTAAGCGGCTGAGTTAGCCTAGCCTACCCTAAAAGTGGTATAGTAGGGTATAGTAGGCGAGCGAGTTAGCGAAGACGCTTAGGCTAATAGAAAAGAGAGCTTGGCGTAGCCTTCATTCTACTACGCTACGAAAAGGTTACGAAATCACTTAGCTCGACGTTAGGAGAGTCAAGGGGGAACGCCATACCTACATAGAAGTACCACTGTTCGCTGACTTTCTAAGGTCTAACCTTTCGCCCCTTACTGAAAAGAGGCAATTAGCTTTGCACCACTGATAGACTACTTAAGATTCAATTCAAAAGGCCCTACTTAGTTTCGCAAGCCTTTGTCATTGTCAGTCAACTAAGTAGGGCCTGAGGACCCCTGTGAATCCGTAAATCTGAGGAGCATGCCGCAACAAAAGGATGGTCCCCTATGCATTTCATTCTTTCAGGAAGGGAAAAAAAAAAGTACCCCCATCATAGTGAACCTCTCCTTGTGATCGGATGAGGTAGATGCTCCCCCGGGGCGGATCGAATCGGAGTTTCCTTAGGTAGCCACCGACCTACAGTTATCCTTAAACTTCCGTGCTTGGTGGAGAAGAAGCGAACAAAGGTACGCCGCTTGTCGCCTTGTTCTCGTCGCGAACTGGGATCGCCGCCTAGGTCGATTGGAGCAACATTGTATGAGAACATATTACCCATATTCGGGGACAAGGGCCGCTTAAACGACCTCTCGATCTACTTATGCAGCCCAGGAAGAAAACCGCCGTCTAGGGCACTGGCTGTTCGATATCCCTACGCCTAGGACGCTTGTCTGGGCCCACCAAGAGCCATATAGTTGTCGCTTTCCATTTGGGAGTTTTTTCTCGTTGTTGATACCGGCAAGACCCAAATGATGATGTCTCGCTGGTTGGTAGTGAGAGGACTCTTAGTACCTCCATACCCAAAAGGGGGCGCTAGTTAAAAGATAAGAATTTTTCTCTTTCTTGCTCTCCCTTAACAACGGGAAAGGAATCTATCTATCTGCCTAGCTTTGGTAGATTTCCCCCAACGCAATCCGCAGAAATTCCACGAATCCCTTGGTGGATAAGTCCGACGACTCAGCAGCAAGCGGAATTTTCTTTCTCGTCTGATGGATCTGATCTATAGTTAGGGGCAATACATACCAAAAGGTTCGAAGAAGGATAATGAGTGAAGATCTTCCCGTACCAAGTCGTCGATCGCTGCGGTACCTGAACTGAATGCTCGAGGTTGAAAGGCAAGTAGATAAGCGGATTCCTACCGTATTTTTATTGTCTCGATTCGTCCATGCCGGCTATCGATAATGGAAAAGGTTATGAAGTTGACTTCTTTGCCTTCTTGAAGGTGGTTGGGCATTAACCAACACAACAGTGAAACCCGATCCAGCTTTTGCTCCCTCCGCTTCCACAGGCCCTCACTTCCTCACTCAACTCACTCGTGACGCCGCCACGCCACTTCGCCTCGCCGCTGGGAGGAAGGCTAACACGGTAGCGTAATCTCGAATACGAATAAGATCAGAAAGGCCATCATAAGAGTAAACAAGGCAATGGCTTCCGTGAGAGCAAAGCCTAAAATGGCATAACCAAACAATTTAGTATCTAATTACGGACTCCGTGCTACTCAATGGATCAACGAATGAATATCTTTCCAATTCCGACTGCAGCTCTAGCTAAAGCAATTGTAGTAGTTCCAGCACCGATGACTTTTAAACCCTCCATAACATCTTTAAAAGTTTTCATTTCAGTCTATTAATTGGAAGCAGGATTCTGATTCTTGAAAGCGAGTTAAGTGGCTCTGAGGGGCACAAACGGTATAACAATAAGTACTGATTCGACTAGCTCGAACGTGGGGAACGAATGCTTGAATGTGAACAAATAGCTGACTCTTGCAAGTTTGTGGCCAGCGATCACCCTCTAAGCTATGCGCTTGATAACGAACTAAAGGGCTCGAAGCTATAGAAGCTCTACAAATAGCAGTTCTTATGAATTTATGGCACAGTTTTTAAGTCGGGTAAAGGTAAAGTAAATAACAGCAAAAAGAAAGACTCCCTATATCGGACCCCATTTTTTGATATGGCTTAGTAAGTTGGCAGTTGGCTTAGTACATATCCATAAATATGTCTTTTGACTAAAGATAGCTATCTCGTAGTTTTCCTTTTCATAAGAGAAAGGATCCGTATAGGTATAGTATACGTAAGTTTACCTAGATCTATGTATTTACCTTATATGCCTTAAATTGACAGATGAGTCGGGATCCTAATCTTACTATTACAATTATAGGATCAGCTCTTATTTGCAATCTTCCTTAAAGAAAGTCTAAGGTAGTTGCAGGTCCATTTTCCTTTTTTTATAATGTGCGGGATTCCTACTCTGAGTAGGCTTCTTCGTGCGTGCCATTCTAGGAGTCTTCATTTACTCCGGTATAAAAAGGGTTATATCAAGGTCAATAATTTCTTTCTGGTTCACCAATAATTTTTTTTCCAACTAAGGTTTATTTAAGTCCGCCACAGATGCCTTTCCGTCTATAGCGGATAGGTAATTTAGCTACCTCCGCAGCAACAATTGCTTCAGCGGGAGCTGTCGTCGTGGGATCCGTAATAGTGAGCATTGTAACTGATACCGGGAGTTTTATATCTAGTTTTTTCTACTTACGAAATGCTTACGCTTACCAAAAGGACTAGGGCATCTTGTCAAAATCAAAAGCGAGCGGTGACTCTATCGGAATCTATAAAACTCGACTGGAAGCGAGTGGAACCCATAATTGAATCTGTCCTGTCTAGAGGTCTATGCCCTTAACCACTGCGCGTTTACTGACACACTATCCCACCTTAGGGTAGCCCGCTTATTTCAAATAGAATACCTATCCTATTAGCTCTCAATAGCTCAAGCAGGAAAGATCTCGCTTAGGCTTCCAATCTCTACCTCTCAAAGTTACCACTCCTGGAGGTCAGAATCCCATCCTCGGGCCGTCGTCACCACCTTCTTTTGTCCGATCCTTCTCCTTTTGAATGATCGTCACGCTTCTCTTGAGATCGAGATCAGCTTCCCAAGTCAGAACTAGAAAGAATAGTAAATAGCACCGCTGATAGACTTCATATGAGAAAATGGGATGATTCCTCAGGCAGTGTAGCTTTGTCGGGGTGCACCTTTGGTAGCAGCGCATCTCTATTTCTCTCGCAAATGCATCCCATTGAGACTTCTCCTGTGGAGGATCTTCCAACCTTTCATTCATTTCTTGATCCATCAACCTGGGAGCGAAGCCCTTCATCTTTCTCTTTTTGCTACTAATAACTGGGCTTCCCTTCACCACAAGATGCAAAAGATTGAAGTTTCAAACCTGGCGGTATCACCGTTTAGGAAAAACGCCAGACGGTCTCTTTCTTTTTCGGATGAAGGTGAGTGGCAAAGTCTGGTTCAACTAAGGAGTAGGTCGTCCTATCTGATAGAGCGGGTAATGCTCAAATTCTTTTTTTCGTATTTGGGGTTGACGCCGAGAAAGACTAAAGACGGGAGAGCACGCACAGACATCCTCGGGAAAGCACTAATGAACTACGCCATCCCTGACACTTATGCGGTGAGATACCAACCATCCGATATCACCCACAAAGCTAAGAGGCCACTGGCACCGAATAAGACCCATAAAGAACGCTAACCGCCACCGGCATCTGATGCCATCCGATAAGGGAGAACTCTTTCGGCAAAGAATTTGACCAAAAAGCCCGATTCGAATCATTATGCTCGATATGGACCCACTTCTCATCCACTACCGCGTGTAAGAGATAGGCTCTCCAACGAAAGCGGATCCACATCTCCTCTACTATCCTTCCGTTTCGACTAGCTTTCGCTCTCGCTCGTAGCTTATTCGACTTTCTTGATCCCACTTGCGACTAAACTTTTGAGCTGATTGGGTTGGTGTTCAGTGTTTGGTCTTTTCCCATGCTTTCCGCTGGTCAACAACCAACAAAAGTTCTCGCTAGTTCTTCACTACTGCATGAAAGGACTCTCTTTCTGCCTAGAGGGAATTCAAAAAAATGGAAAAAAAAGTCAATTATATTCTACTTAAGCCTCTGAAATCCTTCGCGGAAATAGCCAGGGGAGTATGAACCGGAACTAGACCAAAGCCCATTGTTCTCCGCAATGCGAAAAGAATGCTTATTTTGAATCGTCAAAAGACCTCTTGAATAGTGCTTCGAAAAGAGCGTAAAAGAGGTTCTAGATAGACATAACCTTCTCCAAAAAATCTTTCATATCCTTCATTATTAGAAAAAGTGATATCTACAAAAGTGGTAGATCCAAAGTTAATTTGGAACTATCGATCTCATAACTATATATAATATGCTCGAAGATCTTATTCTTCGTGATGTACACAGTTCAACCTATCATACTATCATTCACCTATTAAATAACCTTTGGTAATCATTAGGGTAGTCTTTTTTCTTTGGTTCCATACGCATGAGTTCTAACATTTGAATTTCTCTTACATTCTACGTTCCCGAAACGGATCCTATCAAATATTTCACATTTTCTATGATCATCTCTATTTCGTGTATTCGGGGAATCCTCCTTAATAGACGAAATATTCCTATTATGTCAATGCCAATTGAATCAATGTTATTAGCTGTGAATTCGAACTTTTTGGTATTTTCCGTTTCTTCGGATGATATGATGGGTCAATCATTTGCTTCATTGGTTCCAACGGTGGCAGCACCGCGAATCCGCTATTGGTTAGCCATTTTCGTTATTACTTTCCGAGTCCGAGGGACTATTGCTGTAGAATCTATTAATAGCATTCAAGGTTAAACATGACTCCTAGAGAGTTACCAAAATACGAAGTTCTCTTTTCGTTTCTTCTTCTTTTTTATTTTGACTGGTTGGCTGTGGTCGTAGGGCCTTTCTCATCTGGGCGAAGCGATCCGATTCTAAAGTCCTTTCCTAAACCACTTCCCGTTCAGCTGCTGAAAGATAGAGAAGGCTTTCTAAATGAGATTGAGTTCCACGAATATGCAGGCTAGAAAGATGCTATTTGATGCTATTCTATCTATTTGTGCATCAAGTTCGAAGAAGATCTCAATCTATAATGAAGAAATGATAGTAGCTCGTTGTTTTATAGGCTTTATCATATCGGTAACCGGAAGAGTTTAGGTAAGACTTTCAAAGAGACTCTCGACGGGAGAATCCAAAGCTATTCAGAAGAATTACAGAATTCCTCAATCCTAACGAAGTAGTTCCTCCGGAATCCAATGAACAACAACGATTACTTAGGATCAGCTTGCGAATTTGTGGCACCGTAGTAGAATCATTACCAATGTAACGCGCATGCGCTCTAAGCGAAAAGACAAAGTGCAAGCTTTGTTATGCGAAAACCTAAATGTTAAGTCGCAACACTTCCAAATGCCACTTCTTCCCGTCGCATCCGCCTTCAGTGACGATCTAGTCACATGGTTTTCACTTCTCAAGAGTGAAAGATTTGTCCCCCTGTCTACGTTGAAAGCTTCTATAGTAGAACTCATTCGGGAGGGCTTGGTGGTCTTAAGAATGGTTCGGGTGGGGGCTGAATAAAGAAGACGAATAGAATAGAATGAATGTTCATGCTAAGAGAAGAGCGGATCCAATACCAAGACGACTTCTTTCCCAAGAAGTGCAGCAAGTACTTTAGGAATTTGGTGTCTTTCTATTTGGAAAAAAAGGACCATAAGTATAATTAGACACTTCGTCTTTATTGTTCCACTAGCTAGGATCAAATTGAAATTATCAGATGTCCCTTTCATTATTACAACCTTCTTTTTGATGTCAAAGACCAGAAGCTACGCGAAAATTTTCATTGGATCTCGTTGTTCTTGAACGATGGCTATTCATTTAAGTCTTCGGGTAGCACCACTAGACCTTCAACAAGGTGGAAATTCTCGTATTCCTTATGTACACGCTCTGCGGCTCGGATGAGTATTCTTGTTTATATCGCTACGGCTATAAACACGTTCTTGTTCCTATTAACAAAACATCCCCTTTTTCTTCGCTCTTTCGAACCGTATAGAAATGGGTGCTTTTCTACGTTGTTTAACTTAGTTACTGGGGTTTCGGGAAGACCCATGTGGGGCACCTTTTGGGTGTGGGATGCTCGTTTAACCTCTGTATTAATCTCGTTCCTTATTTACATGGGTGCACTGTGTTTTCAAAAGCTTCCTATCGAACCGGCTCCTATTTCAATCCGTGCTGGACCGATCGATATACCAATAATCAAGTCTTCAGTCAACTGGTGGAATACATCGCATCAACCTGGGAGCATTAGCCGATATGGTACATCAATACATGTTCCTATGCCCATTCCAATCTTGTCTAATTTTGCTAACTCCCCTTCTCAACCTCAGATCTTGTTCGCTTCAAACACGTCTTCTTATTCCATCTTTTCTCGAATCTCCTTTAACTAAGAAATAGAAGCTCAAGAAGGAATACCAAAACCTAGTTCACTCGCTGAGTCTCTTTGCATCCATGGCTGAATGGTTAAAGCGCCCAACCGGGAAAATTCGTAGGTTCGATTCTGCCGGATGCACTTTTTACGCTCATTCAATCGCGCTCACGGAATTGATACATATAGTCTCGCCTTATAGCTTATGGGGCACTTAACTCGCCAACACTCGCTCAAACATCCACTCTTTCTTCACTCGCTAGGGAAAGATAAAGGATAGATGACTGAAAATCCCGCTTAGAGATCGCAACTATAGTCGAGTAGGAGTTCCCATCCGTCGAGGCCTCGCTTTACCTCGCCAGAACCGATTGGTTGCTTGTTGTGACAGCCAAGGTCTGAACATTGTCCCACTTCCCTCATCGGGTTCCTCTTTGTTCATCATGGGGTTGTTGGGATAAAGGTGGGTTGAGCGCTACGGTACTCTTGATGCGAAAGGATATGGATCTAGAAGCCGAGATCAAGCGCTAGTTCAAGATAAGAGCCCTTACGAACCAAGGCTTCTAAAGTTGCCGGAGGATCCATCATCAAGAATGGCCTAAGATGGTCAGAAGCATTCCTAACAATGCTAGCCACAGCGGAATACTCCGGCAAAACAGGTCGCCATTTCGCGGAATCGAACGCCCTAAGAGGAAGATTTCATTTGCTTTCTCTTTCGTAGAACGAAGTTGATCCATGGTCATCGGGATGTCTATGTTGAAAGAGAACCTAACCTGAAGAGTCATTGGTTTTCCGTGTCGGAAAATGAAGTAAACAACTCAGATGGACAAGAGGCGAACCACTCAGCTGATGAGTCTATACTTTTCAAAAATAGCCTAATGAGGAGACGATCGTAACCTCTGAGCTCAAAGATGGAAAGTAGATTCTTTTTTTCAGGTTTTGCATAGCTTCTCCCGGCTCTTTTGGGTTCCAAAGGCGGAGTAGCTTCAAAGATCGAGTAGGGTATGGGATAGAGTTCGAGTGAGGCATCAACCATAGATTGCGGAACTTTCGAGATGCTTCCATGCGAAAAGCCAACGGAGTCTCAGACGTAACTCAACCTTCTCATCCATGGAAGGATTCCTTATTCGATGATAAATGTCAATCGAGGGCACCCTCATTTCAGAGAATCAGCCGCACAGAAGGGGAAAGCCTCCTACTGAGCAAGATCATTAATTAATATTAATAAGGAAGCACTTAACTTAGGCACCGCCTCACTTCACACAAAGACAAATAGTCCTTGCTATTTGCATTCATCCTTGTAACTTACCGGCGAGGATCTCTCATGCTATCATTGAACGGCTACCGAACGCCATACTGTAAGTAACGGTCTAGGTTCCAAGTACATCAACACCCCATAGCTACTTAGGGCCGCAACGCAATAAGGCTTTTCGCTCTAGTTGGGCAATGCAAGGACGCCTCTTTCGCCATTCTTTCTAAATGATAAACTATTATTAGTTCAGTTCAGTCGAACATCGATGATAGGATAATTTTTCCACTGGTATTCTACGCTCGATCTCTACTCCCCGAAAGCTCACTCACAATCTATGGCTCACTTAGGGCTAGAAAGATAGGCTTCTTCATACAAAGCCAACCGGAACCTTATTTCAGATCAAACTAGCTAGGATCGAGGATTCACGCCTTCCCTTCCGCTTACACCATTTCTTTGTGAATGAAGTTAGACATACAGCTTTTATTACTATGACTTTCAAAAAGAGTTGCCATATCTCGGTAATGGGGTCTCGCTGATTCGAATCGGGATGAGTAGATGTAACATGTGATGATGAATCTTTTTTTCTACCTCGTCACTCTATCTTTGTTAGTGCCTTATTAATAACTGATGAATCAAAACAAACTGTCAATTGGTATTTTTATTATCCTCATCTCGAAACTTAGGTAAGTTTTTAAAAGAGTTCTAGTTATTATAACTATATAAAACGTTATCTCATTTAGCTCCTTCATGCCTATTAGAATATAACTACTTATTTCGGTTTTGATGGCTTCAACTATAACCCCTCTTTATTGGTATTCTCGAGGAAGACTTATTATAAATTCATTGAATGAACAATTCAAAAAATAAATCTTTCGTGAGATCTCGGTATTCTATAGTTCCTTCCCGCCAATTGCCAATTTTGGTTATTGAGATTCATGGCTTATTCGGATGTTTATTTAGGTTTGGAACCCTATATTTTTTCCCTTTTCAAATAAATCGAAATGATTGAAGTTTTTCTATTTGGAATCGTGTTAGGTCTAATTCCTATTACTTTTTGGTCGGATTATTCGTGAATCGCATATTTACAATACAGAGCGATGCTTATCAGTTGGACCTTTGATTCATTAACATCTTTTTTATTGACTTCCTTTTTTTTATCCGCAGGAGGTTCAATTCAGGTCTTTGCTCAAATGAGTGAAGTTATTGAATTCTAATTAGACCTCACAACAGAATCACGCTTCTCTGTAGGATTTGAACTCACGCATCATCGTTTTGGAGACCCATCTACCGAACAACTAAGAACGCTATCTTATATGCCAGAGTAGATACGACTAAAAAGGATTCTTTTGTACCCCCAATACTAAACATAAACATGCATATAGTCTCATAAAATGAAAATGATGTATGTCCGAATCGATCTCAATGGATCCTCTGATCGCCGTGAGGAAGAATAGGTAGGGATGACAGGATTGGAACCCGTGAGATTTTTGACCCAAAACAAAGGCACTACCAAAAGCTGCTACATCCCTTTCAATTGGTTACAGGTCATTGTAGAGAATCCTGCTTTTTCCACATCGCAATGCACCTCCATCGATATTCAATTTCTCTTGCCATTTCTTCTTTATTGATTTATATACTCATCATCATCCCGCCGATCCCACCAACGCTTTCTTACTTATCTTATGAGCAAAAAGGGTTCTAAATAATCAGCCCTTTGAATTGAATAACGTAGGCTTTCCCGATAGAAAGATTTGATGTGACAGATATCCCAATTCCGTGTATCCGTTAAGCAAGCCCCCGCCACTTCCACGCAGACAAAAAAGTGAGCACCTAGCTAAAGGTTGCTTTACTAAGTAATATAACGTTAGCGCTTTAGTTTGTTTGATTGCTCGTTTGTTTCTGCCAATGGGGCGGAGCTTAAGAAGCGTTTTAGCCTAGAGTGAGTAGCAGCAAAATGTTCTATTACGTTTTCGTGCCCCTTTATATTCTATTAGTAAAGAGCTAGCCTTCTATAGAGTCAGGATATTCGCTATCAATGAAACCAAAAGAAAGAAAAAACCAAGCCTTTCGTATAGATCGAGACTTGTAGCTTGATTCTTTACTCATTCCATACTGGGAAGAATTGCAGGCGATAACACTTCTTCCTATTTCTTTCTCAATGATATCCGACGATCAAGACAATTCCCCGGAAAGTCTTTCATAGAAGTGAATTCTGATTCTTACAAAGCAAATTACATTTCCTATTGATTTGTCCCCTGGACCTATTCTGATTCTCAATTATCCGTCGCTACGCTGTTCCCAAGGATAGCGTAATCGAAATAGCGAAATTCTTGGGTCATCTCAATGGGTTCAGAAACCACACGCTTCTCGGATCATCATAGCGCATTTCCACATATCCACGTGAGGAAGGTCTTTTCGTAATGGATGACCCTTGAAACCATAATCTGCTGATATACGCGTAGATCTGATGATTGATGGAAGAAACACCAAACATATCCCAAACTTCGCCTCCCACCGGTCACTGATGGAAATGGACTGACTACGGGGATATTCGTGTTACTTCGTCAGACACTGGTTTGTACACGAATGCGTGGAGTTATACCGAGTACTCAAGAAATTATAGACCACTTCAAATCTTCATTTTCGAGAGGGATGATCAACTCCGCAAATATCGATCAAAACTTGAACCCTTGTATAAGTATGCAATTTAAGAAAGCACAACAATTGAAATGGCAATCCGTATTGGTATCGAGCTATTCCCATGTTTCATCTTTCCATTTTTTTTACCCATTTCTTGGGTAAAGTCTCCCAACTATATTTGAAAATGAATTGGTTATCCATAAAGATAAAGAAAGCTTTCTTGTAGTTCCGCTTCTTGCTCTAAAAATTAGGAAAGACTTGTCGGAAATCGCCAGTTGGCTTGTGTTGGATATTAACTTTTCACATACACATCAAACCATAACACAAGGTGGCGTTTAAGATGGAATTCTAGAGAGAGAAAGTTAGAGGTTTAGGGAACTTAGTGAGAGAAAGTGAAATTATTATTATGAGCTCCAACTCTCTACCTTGGGAGGTAGAGAGTATTTATAGTCTTACAATAAAAACGCCACACATCGGTGTCGCTGGATCAGCATACAGTGGGTAAAGACCGTCATTCCTCCACTTGCAGTTACTTAACTAAATACTACTTATCTTAAAATAACTACGACTACGAGCTTTCTAACGATTACATATACTTGAGGTGACCGACTCTTTAATACCTGGAATTTTTATTCCTAACAATCTCCCGGGAGGTCACCTCAATCATGCACTAAAATTACATTGAATACAAACAGATATGACATTAACAATTGTTCTTGCATTCTTGATGTAGCCCTTTGTTCCTAAGCTGTAGTCATTGATTCTTCACATTGCATGTTTGGTTAATCCAAGTGGAGGTCTTTACCGATCCCGCGGATAATAATGTTGAGCAAATTTGAGATCATCGCTAGTAGAAAATCTCCGATACATCCATTGTGGTGTTGGTATTACGTGATGTTGTGACATTCGACCGACATGCTCACATTCCGATCATGATATCTTCTCATCGAAGGAAGCATTTGTTGAATCATGATATTGCAGCAACAGAGCGTAGCATGGAGTGAAAATATCAGAGTCATTGATGCACTAATCATGATTACTTTTGAGATGAATGTGTCGGGCATGCATGCTGGATTGACCGATCATTCTGATCACCGAACGTCGGGTGTACCCGCATAAGACGTATAATAAAGCCATTTAAAGTGTCTTTGATCACTTTCGCTGAATTGAGGTACACGCCCACTTTCTCGCTGATCGGGATAAGTACCGCCGGATCGTATAATTCAAGAATTTCGATGGTTTAAACGCTTCTAGCCGTTCTCAAACCGAACATCTCAAAGAAGACAACACGGATGAGTGAACCAAATAATTTGAGTCCAATCATCGATATGAAAGATATTTGAAAAGCAATCGAGTATTGCTCAATAGAAATTGTTTTTGCACAAATAAGGTTTTAATGAAAATCAATTATCAATCATAAAACACCTTTTGATTTGAAAATAGTACACTATCGACGGCTAATGAAAAGAATTTTAAAGCACATAGACCGGTTTTCAAAGGTATTCGCCAATCCATAACTGAACTGTGATTGATTCAAAAGATTGAATCGCCTCATTGTTTCTCGCTCAGTCACATGGTTGATCTCAGATAATAGATCTCACATGCCACCTACCAGAGCTTGTTAGATGTTGTCTGTATACTTCCATCTTCACAAGGAATATGTAAACACATCACTATTGTTCCGCAATACCACAAGGATAATGCGTAGGACTCAAGATATAATCTCTTTCCACATTGTGTGAAACAGAGAGTCTTCATTGAAAGTGTCCTAATGAGATTTATTGATGATCTCGTGGCTCTAGACTCAATTTTGCATATTTGGATCCCGCGGTTTGAGACTAGGGAGTAGGTCTCCTCTCAATATCAACAATCTCTAAGAGAAAGTCGATAGATAATGCTCTTCCTCGAGAATGAAACAAGTCCTTTTAAGAGGAACTTGAGTGGTTTGGGAAGTTGAAGTGCAAGGCCATCGGGTCCATGACGCCTTGTCTTCAATACCCATACCACAAGTAGTATATGAATTGAACCCGGTTTCGCCTCTAAGGTTGAATAAATGAGGGCTATTTGTTTTCACCCTTTTCTCATTCAATTCTTTTTAATTTTTCAATCCCCTTTCAGCTTACCGAGACTTCATAGCTAGAACCTTGTTGGGTTTATTCCAAAGACTAGCTCGCCTCACCCCGACTCTTCCCATTCCTCATTTTTCTCCTTTTATTATCATACCAAAGAACTCTACACTAACTAGTGGATATTTCCTGGTAGATCCTCCTGTCAAGGGATCATGGGAACCAATACCTAACCTTAACATCCTTATATCATCGCATATAAAGTAAAGTTGGTCGTTTATTTGGTATTGTTCATCCGCCATTGGAACCAATTGAAAACCATTTGAAAATCAATCCATGTACTTGTGATATATTATCAAAACATTTTGTACCAATTGTTTTGATATTTTTAATAAGTGTTCCCTCAACATGTGCATCAAATGTTTGAAATTGTTTTGCACACGGAGGCAAGAGGAAGAATTAACTTCTTTGATTACCATTCTCTAAAAACTATCAACATCACTTCCCAAATCAATCAAGTAGATAAAGCATTTTGGGGAAGGATGAGGTTTTCATGATTTTGCTCCCCTCAATATGTGCCTCGAGATTTGAAAAGAGTTTTGCACATACTAGAGGGAACCCGCACATTGAGATAAGTGATCACGTTTCAAATCATTGTGGTTTAATATGGATGCTCCCCTCAATGCGTGCATGGAAAATTTGAAATCGCTTGTCACTTACGGGAGGCTAACATGCTAATCACTTAAGAAACCATTTATCGAATTATCGCTTAAAGTCCTATTTAAATCACAATTCTCCCCATCACAATTATTAAAACATTTGAGATTTGTGATCTCTGTAGATTTAAATTGATTTTGAAAGCTTTTAAGGAGAATTGTGACTTGATTATGAAAGCGTTTTAACCGATAAGGATCCATGTTGAGATTTTAAACTCCATTGGTTAAACATGCATGTACATCTTTTGAAAACAATTTAATGCCAAATAACTTTTAATTTAATTGAAATCATTCTCCCCCTCAATCAATGACATAGGTTGTTGATTGAGCGAGAGATTTTGATGATAAGTCCGATGATTATCAAAAATGAGACCGAAGTTATTTTTCAAAGCATTTAGTTTTCAAATAGATAAATGTTATAATCGTGAGTATGGAATTTGAAAACATGGTAAAACATGGCTCGTTTCTTTTAAAACCGTTATTGCCTAAAATGACAATAAACCATTGTTTCTCCCAAAATTTTTTTTTTTAAATTCTAACAACATCTAAAGTCCCGGTCATTCTTTTCGGTGACAAAGACAGATCAGTAGATATTTTCAACCAAAAAAAAATAGACAAAGACAATATTTTTAAAGATTTTTTCATTTTTCGATTTTATGGATTTTTTGAAAGTTTTATATTTTTTTTTTTTTGTTTTTCGAATAAGTATTTACATGAGTATAGATGAAGGAAAGACCATTACCTCGCTTCTCCTCCAAGACGCTTGAGTTCTCGTTGAAGACTTTAAGCCTGCCGAGGGGAAGAATAAACTCAAAACGCTCTCTTTGAAGAGCTTTGGTGAAGATGTCTAACCGATATTCGCACCTCACAAAATATAGTTCCACCACACCTTTTTCCACTTGTTCCCCGATGAAATGATGTCGTAATGTCAATATGCTTTGCTCGAAAGTGTTGAACGTTGTTGTACATGAGAGAGCAATAGCACTTTTATTATCACAAAGATAGGATTTTGTTGAATCAAAGCATAGTCGTGAATTGAGATCTCATCCATAAGATTTGAGCACAACAACATGATGACATGGCTATGTATTCAAACTCCTCCAGAGGAAATAGAAGTACTCATTTGCTTTTAACCTACCACAAGCTTATCACCCAAAAACCGAAAGCACCTCCATGTACTTCTCGAAGTATCTTGACAACCGCATGCATGACGCATCCGAGATAGGCCGTTAGTGATATGGGTGTCCTTCGTACCATAGTCCCATATTGATGGTTCCTTGAGATACCGAAGACCCGCTTAATCGCTTCAAGGTGCTTTTAGTAGGCTTAGCTCCGTATCTAGCACACATGCAACAAATAACAAGATGTCTGTCTACTACCGTAAGGTACATCGTGGATCCAATCATACTACTATATTTTGTTTGGTCAATCATGATCCCGAGTGGTCCTCATCTAGTTTGGTTCGATCAATCATGGGGGTGTCAACAGCAATCACATGAATCAAATCCAAATTTCTTTAAAATCTCTCAAGCATATTTAGATTGATTTATGAAAATGCCTCCCGAACTTTGTGAAATTTGTAATCCCAAGAAAAAAATACATTTGTCCCATCATTGACATTTGAAACTTAGAACTCATTTCATTAGAAAAAATGATCACATTCCAATAAGCAAAAATAATATCATCAACATAAATTTGAACATGAGTTAAATGTTTGCCTGACTTCCAAGTGAACAATGTAGGATCAATCGCCTTTATCAATCCGATGATAGAAGAAACTTTGACGCTAGTATCATACCATGCCCTAAGCTTGCTTTAAACCAGAGAGCCTTCTTCACTTATAAACGGGAGGATGCTCTTGATTCACAAATCCTTCAAAGTTACCACGAATCTTCTTTAAGATCTCCGCTCGTGAATGCCTTTACATCCATCCTGACACACTACCATGTTCTTACTAGCAAAATAATAGCCGAAAGACTTGCCTCTATTCGAGCAAATAGAGCAAAAGATTCTTCCAAAGTCTATACCCTCCTCTTGACGAGATCCAGCAACTAAACGCCTTGTTTTTCAACACATCACCATGCTCATCAAGTTTTACTTTGAAGATCCATTTGAGAGATATAATCATAGCACACTGGAGGTGTACTAACTCCCATACATCAAGTCGATCAAACTCATGAATTTCATCTTGCATGACATTGAACCACTGCTCTTCATTCATGGTTTTAACATCTTTTGGTTCGATCTTAGAAGTACTTGAGTTGAAGAAACACCCAGGCATCTACAAAAGTTGTTTCCTGTTGATGAAGGTGGGACGCAGAGGGATTTCCAAATGATGTTGTCTAATGGATGATCGTGAGTCCATTTTCGGTTGGGTGTCTAAGCGGCAAATAGTTGAACCGAGGTAATGAGTCAATGTCTCCCCAAGAAGATGGTCACAGATGATTCAGAGTAGCAAATATGTTTTCAAATGGAGCATCCTGGGAGAAGAAGGGATTAACTTTATCATTGATGCCGTAAACATCCATGATGTACATTTGAAGAATGATGATTTGTTGATGACTGGGATCAAAGAAGAAAAGCTTTTCAATTTAAAGATATTGAGATCAAGATTGACTTATCACGTGAATATGGAGCATCCTCTCGCAGTGTGAATCATTACCTCATTAGTGTTTGAATCATACAGATCATCAAACATAGGATCAAACAATTTCTTTACATCATCTTCAGATGGGGTACATATGGAGTTTCTTGAGTAGAGTTTGGAACAAGAGATGAACCAATGGGACTATTTTGAAGTGCGGGTCCCGAATGATTGTCCAGAGCCATTTGACCGTCACCATCAAACGTAACGGAATGGTTTCCATGATATTTCGGTTCTTTTGTTATAGATTCTAGATCCCTTTTTGTTGGTGCGATCCTACAAATACTCCAATGTCGCCTTTAGCCCTAGTTTCCTAAGTCTTGACCTCATTAGTTGGATAGCACAATGCACCAAACACACGAAGGAAAGAGAGATTAGGTTTGCTGTTGTGGACAAGTTCATATGGAGTTTTTCCACGAGTGGATTAGGGAACGATTTTGTAGTATGCAAGTATGCATTGCCTCACCGAGAAACATTGAACTTTGAGTAAATCAACATTGTTCTAGCGGCTTCAACGAGTCCGATTTTGCCTTTCAACTACACCGCTCGTTGAGGAGTTCGTGGAAATACTTTGATGACCCGATTCCAACGCTTTCATAGAATTCATTAAGTTGTTTGTTGACAAACTCCGCCCATTGTCCGCTCGATAATTCACCCGCTTTGTTAAGTCGAACCGCACTGCTTGATGAGTTTGATGATGATATCAGGAGTTTCATCCTTTGTCCTTATGAACTTGACCCATGTGAATCTAGAGTAATCATCAACCACCACTAACACATATTTCTTCCCAAAGATATTTTGTACCTTCATTGGTCCACATAAGTCCATATGAATCATTGAAGGACTTCGTGACAGAGTTAGTAGGTTTGGGTTTATGGGCATATTTCTTGCTTTTTCCCAATTGACATGGTGAACAAAGATGATCCTTTTCATACTTTAGTCTAGGTAAACCTACAACTAGGTCCTTTCTCGAAAGATCGCTGATGGTGCCGGTTCAAGTGATTGAGACGACGGTGCCATAACCATGACTTTGGTTTTGAAGCCTTTGATAACAAGCAGATTGGAGAAGCCCTCATCATGTCATCGATAGAAATGGTGTAAAGGTTTCAACCACGAAGTTCCTTTAACAGTTCCTTACCATTAAGATCTCTAACAAAGCAGGTATGTTTTCTCAAGGCAACTTCTAGATCAGAGTCACAGAATTGACCAACGGAGAACGATTATGACCCAACCTTCAACATAGTAGACTCTAGAGATGACACTATCACCAACAACATAATCTCCATAACCCATAATAGCACCGAAATGATCATTACCAAATCTAACAGTCCCGATGAACTTGCTCACGAAGTTCATGAGCCTCGACCGGTCTCCAATATATGCTTGAAATGTACCGAGTCCGGTACCACGTAACGATTTGAACGACCGCAGCTTGAACACGCATAAAAATGGATAATCGATAATTGGGATCCCCATGCAAGAATGGGTTCCACTTGGTTAGTAACAGTAATTGGAACACCCACATCAATCAAACATCCATATCGGTAGAAGCAATGGAATCATTGGGAATAGATGCAATGTCGGTGTCAGATTTGCCCTATTCAAAGTATGTTTACTTTTAAGGGAATAGTTCTACCAAGAGGCATCCATTTTCTAGTGGGCATAATCTTAGCAGTGAGAACAACACCGATTATTCTTATGACCAAAAGGTATCCAATAATAACCTATCTTTATAAAAGTTCTTCCCGGTTTCCACCGCTTTCTAACAATCTTTCGCTTTTGCCTTTTGCCTTATTTGCACGATTATAATAAGCGCAGCAATTTTAACGGCATTTGACAAAGATTAGACAAAGCATTCACACCACATTCAGCAATGTAATTCAAGCATGCAAGATTACAAGGTTTGCAAGATAGTATCGACTAATTAATTACAGCGCCTAAGGCTAATACTAGAATCAACACGATTCGCTTTATTCAACTCAAGCCTAACGTTCCTAGATTGGTCTTCTACTCTCTTCCAATGCACATTCTTAGCTTGCAAGGTCCTATCATTCCTTGTATTGTCTTGAGACTTTGACCCGCTCGCTTTAAAGTCACTGATTACCTCAGAGAGGAATGGGAACATTAGTTGGTTGATCTAATTTTTGCATTCCCCAACTTGATGTGCAAGGATCTCAAGTACTAGAAGGCACATTAGTGTATACTTTAAGACGTGATTTGAGTTGGTGCACACTAAAGTTCACTTTCTTAGCACTAACATATCTCGAATCGAGCTACTTGAAGGCACATTAGTGTTTCCTTTTAAGACGGGCATAGAACGGATTTCCCGCTTGGCACTAGGCATAGAACAGGCATCACAGCCTTTGCCTTTTCACCTAAGGTTAAGGATTTGGGCATGTGGCAATTACACATTCTAGCAACTTTGAGATCGCTTTGGCCTCGAGGCAAGCAAACCTAATTTCACTATCAAGAGGTTTATTAATGAAATCCTCTTCGACAATCTCACGGAGACATTCTAGACTATCCTTAAGGTGAGCACAGGATTCATGAAAAGCATGTTCATTATTCCTAAGATGAGGAGGAATATATTTAACTGTCACAAGGTATTTGCAGTCTAAGGGTGACTTTGAGACAACATTCTTATTGAAAACAAGTGGCAGCTCCCATTTCCCGACTTCTTAGATTCTCAATTTCCTTTTGTAAAGACGTTATTTTTCGTTGTTTTGGTCACGGGTGACTTTCATTGAATCATATAACTCTTTAAAATGTCGCTTAACTTTTTCATTTTCTTCTAGAAAACTCTCGCTTTCCTTTTGTAAGGCATCAACTAAGTTTTGAAGATGAAAAGTTTGAGAATTCTGAGATTCTAAAGGAGGAGGATGGGAGCCTGCCTATTGTTGCTTTGACCCTTTAATTGAGAGATTTGGGCTTTCAACTTTTCGATGGTTGCACCGAGCTTGAATCGCTCATCACGCTTAATTTGAAAAACTGATCAAACTCGAGCATCTGACGATGTCTTGATATTTGAAGTTTTAACATTTTCTTTAAGATGTTGATATTTTAGTTGTAAATTAAAATGCTCAACTTCCAGTTTAGAAAAATGTTTAACCAAATTGTTGTGATCATCCAGTTCAATTTTCTCGCTTAGTTCGTAATTAGTTTTTTCAAGCTCAATGACACGATCATGGGAGACTTTCAGGCCACAGATAGTTCATGAAATTTGGAAGCATTAATAGAGCAATTTGAAGCAGTGAAAAAGATATCTTGAGCAACACATTCAGGAATAAGAGTCTCATTTAAGGTATGCAAGTTCTTCCTCTCAATCTCATTATATTTTAGTGCACGCCCATAATCACTAACTTCAACTACCATTGCATCAAATTCCTTTTCCATTTCTTTAATATCTGATTTTATCCCCTTTTAAGACTCTCAAAATGATCTTTTAGTTGTTTAAAGAAAGGCATGACCCAGCTTAAATAACATTCTTTCATTTGCTCAAAACCCCTTCTTCCCTTATCCCAAAGGTGTGATCCTTTTCTTACAAGTTTTCTCAAAATCGTAAATAGTTGAAGAATAACATATCGATAAGGTCTTGCTTTTAGTGGCAATAGTTCTAGGAACTAAATGCATTGGTGTGTATTTGGAGGATACACATTTTTAGGGAATTTCCTACAAGGAATTCTTTTCAACAAGATTTTCTTTGCAAGTCCATATCCTTTTTCCGTAACACTTGTTCGTGGGTCAACAATGTTTCGAGGCTTAAACATGTTCAAGGAAATCCAGTTTTCCTTCTTGTAGTCATAGGGTGTGATAATAATCTTTCTTTCTTGCATTTGGGTCATCTAGTTTTTGTTCATCCTTTCCCTAGTGACTTCATCCGATTTCTTATCTTCCTCAGTGCACTCAACGCAACTAGGTTTCTATCTAGGCTTAAGAATTTCATTACCATCATAAAGCACCTTATGAGCATGTCTAGCCTTTTTAATTACTCGATTCGTTCCTCAACAAGGGGAATGCTATGCTTATCGCTTAAGACTCTATGCTTAGTGACCATGTGAGCAAATTAATGGTGTTTCCTTGTATGTACAACTTGTTTCAAGTTTGTTTTTCAAAGTTTTCGATTAGAAAAATCATAGGAATTTGAAATTCCAGTATAAAGATTCTGGTCACCTCAAGTATATGTAATCGTTAGAAAGTTCGTAGAGTCGAGTTATTTTAAGATAAGTAGTATTTAGTTAAAATAATCGCTGAGGACGGACTTGGCCTTACCCATCAGATGCCCCGATCCACGTTCGAATGTGTGTATGCTTTTATGTAAGATCATAAATACTCTCACCTCCCAAGGCAGTAGAGTTGGAGCTCATATAATATCTTTCACTTTCTCTCACTAAGTTCCCTAAACCTCTAACTTTCTCTCTCTAGAATTCCATCTAAACGCCACCAGGTTATGTGATGTGATGCATAATCATAAACAATTGGTATCAAGAGCCATGGTTAGATCATATCTACACATCTTTGATTTCTAGTGGTTTTAGGTGGTTTTTGAGTTTGAAAAGTTTAGTGGTTTTTGCATCATTTGATTGATTTCTAGTGTTAAACTTTCGATTTTGGTTGTACTTTTATGTTTAGAATCATCAAAAGTGTTTAGGTTTTCATTTGGTAAGTTTGAATCATCTTGGTTGGGTTGTTTTTGGATTGAAAAGTGAAGTTTATTTGGTTTTTCAAGCTAGCGACCAGTTTCCTGGACTATTTTCTTGGTAGCGACTTGCTTCATAATTTTGTAGCGACTTACAATGTTAAAGTTGAAGTTAGATCTAGCTTAGTTAAAGTACAAGTAGTGGACTCTCCACTACTGTAGCGACTTGGTGGTAGCGACTTGGTCTCAGAGCGAGTTGCTCTTAGCGACTTGCATTGTTAGCGACTGAGTAGCTTAATTGTCACTTAAATTTTGCTAGCTTACTTGAGTGTTAGCGAAGTTACCACTTAGCGATTTACATCCTGCTAGCGACTTGGAACTCTAGCTTAATTTAGCGTGGTAGCGAATTAGTTGTTAGCTTACTTGGTTCAAGAATCAGAGCTTTACTTGGTTGATTTTTCCCACAAAACTTCAAACGGCCATAACTTTTGAACCGTAACTCCTGCCAGTTTCTACCCATCAAAACGATCGCGGAGAACGAGAGAATGGCACGCCAATCAACTAAAGTTCATTCGGGTCAATCTTCGAGGTCTAAATCCGCTCCAAACAAAAGTTATTGAGGTTTTTAAGTTTTTAGACCTAAATTTCTTAGGAAAATCCGCATAAACCAATCCGATCACAACCAAACAACATCTCGCTATCCCATTTAACAATCTAAAGTCCTATCACACAATCGCCTTTCATTGTATCATTCCATCGGTCATCTTAACACCCTCTACTGGTCATTGCTTAACGGTTTCGCTCTTGATTTTAGTAAAATCCCAAAGATTCTATTTCGTTTAAATCATAGACGTAAAATCCCGCATCCTTCCACATCATGTCTTACCTCTACTCACCCAATGATTTCGTATGCTTAAACTGTATGATGTTGTGGACAACAATGATAATGTAGGCTACACTAAACGATTAAAGATGATTGAATTAAGCAATGAGGATGTGAGATATCCGTGTTCATAATCTAATGAGAGAGAATCGCACTACCAAGCTACAAAATGCCATGCAAATGAAATGCAAAGATTGAGCCCTATCACCATTTCATCTCAAGAGACCTCATTCACTGGTATCCATAGTCGGGGATCGAACATATAGTGCTCTTTTTCCGCCAGACTTACCTACATTGACAAGAAGCTTGCCGTTGAACTTAGAACACTTAAAGCTGCAACTTACCAATAAAGAGGTTCAAAAGGATGGTTCCAAAGGCAGCTCTTCAAGTAATCTACAAACAATTTCAGCCATTCATCGGTGGGGAATATTCAGCAGATTACGATCAACACTTGACTGAATTTCCTTCAAACAACATACTGGAATGGAAATTCAGAATTATTGAGACATTTACCCAACTCATGGATAATGTGAAAAAGTACATTGAAGAATCTGCTCAAAAGAATGAATACGTGAATGAGTGTCGTGCAGCTTGAAAGATTGTTGTGATAAGTTGGGTAATGTATATGTTGAAGAATCGGTGTTGCCAATGCATGTCGTGACAACAAAAAATGATGAGTCGGATAATGGAAAAATGGAATCTTCTTGCTCAAATTCACAAGAGAGAGAGGTGCACCGCACACAACCTTGCAAGTTAATGCAAAGGAACGATCCATGGAAGCTTCGGATGTACCCAAGATAGAGATGCACCGGCCATGTACTGCATGTCAATGCTCGTAAGTTGCATGGATGTTTCGCTGTACTCTAGTTGTGCATCTTCTACTCAAAATGATGATTATGAATCGCATGAGTACGCCGTGATTTTATTCCTGATGATTCCCTTACCACCGAGCTTAAACATATATAAGGATCAAGTTGCTATTTATGAATGCTAAGTTTGAGTTGACCACCCGTGAGCAGAAATGGATGTCCAAATACGCATAAACTATTAGAAAAAGTAGGTTTAGAGAAGAAGTATTAAAACAAGAGTTAAACTCCTTACAAGAAAAGCTTTCTAAAACTGCTAAGCAAAAACACGAACTTCAAGAAAATGTTAAAATGCTTAAGCAAGAATTCAAGGCTAAGGAATCAAAACTTTTGAATGATTTTTCCAATCTAAAAACTTTGAAAAACAAGCTTGAAAATAAGTTGTACGTACAAGGGAATACCATTCAGACTGCTCACATGATCACTAAGCATAGAGTATTAAGCGATAAGCATAGCATTCCCCTTGTTGAGGAACCTAATCCAGAGGTAATTAAAAAGGCTAGAAATGCTCATAAGGTACTGTATGATGGTAATGAGATCCTTAAGCCTAGACAGATACCTAGTTGCGCTGAAAGTAATCGAGGAAGATAAGAAATCGATGAAGTCACTAGGAGAAAATGAATAAGAAGAAGAAGATCCGAGTGTAAAAAGAACAAGATAACGATAAAACCCTATGATTACACTAGAAAAAATTGGATATCCTTAAACATGTTTAAGCCTCGACTCTATTGACCCCCGAACAAGTGTTCTCGAAAAAGGATATGGACTTGCAAAAGTCGAAAATCTTGTTGAAATGAATCCCCCTAGGAAATTCCCTAAAGCGCATGTATCCTCCAAATACACCAATGCATTTAGTTCCTAGAACTATTGCCACTAAGAGCAAGACCTTAATCAGCCAATATGTTATTCTTCAACTATTTACCGATTTTGAGAAAACTTGTAAGAAAAGGATCACACCCAATGGGATAATCAAGGGGAAAGGGGTTTTGAGCAAATGAAAGAATGTTATTTAACCGAGGTCATGCCTTTCTTTAAACAACTAAAAGATCATTTTGAGAGTCTTAAAGAGGGGACAAAATCGATATTAAAGAAATGGAAAAGGAATTTGATGCAATGGTAGTTGAAGTTAGTGATTATGAGCGCGCACTAAAATATAATGAGATTGAGAGGAAGAACTTGCATACCTTAAATGAGACTCTTATTACTCAATGTGTTGCTCAAGATATCTTTTTCACTGCTTCAAATTGCTCTATTAATGCTTCCAATTTTCATGAACTATCTCAGGCCCGAAAGTCTCCCATGATCGTGTCATTGAGCTTGAAAAAACTAATTCTAAACTAAACGAGAAAATTGAACTCGATGATCACGACAATTTGGTTAAACATTTTTCTAAACTAGAAGTTGAGCATTTTAATTTACAACTCAAATATCAACATCTCAAAGAAAATGTTAAAACTTCAAATATCAGACATCTCTCGGATGCTCCAGTTTTGATGCTTTTCAAATTAACAAACGTGATGAAGATTCAAGCTCAGGTAACACGACGAAAAGTTGAAAGCCCAAATCTCTCAATTAAAGGGTCAAACGAACAATATGACAGCCAAATGCCTCCTCCTTTAGATTCTCTAATTCTCAAACGTTTCATCTTCAAAACCTAGTAAATGCTTTACAAAAGGAAAACGAAAGTTTTCTAGAAGAAAATGAAAATGTTAAACGACATTTTAAAGAGTTATATGATTCAATAAACGTCACCACCAAAACAAAAATAACGCCTTTACAAAAGGAAATTGAGAATCAGAAGTCGTGGAAATGGGAAACCGCCACTTGTTTCAATAAGAATGTTGTCTCAAAATCACCCTTAGATTGCAAATACACTCATGATTAAGTAATATATTCCTCCTCATCTTAGGAATAATGAACATGCTTTTCATGACTACCGTGCTCACCTTAGTCTAGAATGTCTCCGTGAGATTGTCGAAGAGGATTTCATTAACAAAACTCTTGATAGTGAAATTAGGTTTGCTTGCCTCCGTGCCAAACGATCTCAAGAGCTGCTTGAATGTGTAATTGCAACATGTCCAAAACCCTTAGGTGAAAAGGCAAAGCTGTGAAGCCTTGTTCTATGCCTAGTGCCAAACAAGAAATCCGTTCTATGCCTAAAGCCAAGCATGTGACCCTTGATATGCCTTGTTCCATACCTAAATTCAAGCAAGCAACCTGTGATGTGCCTCCTAGAATTTCAGATCCCAAAGACTTCTAGACCAGAATGCGTAGTAGTGTAATGTTCCCATCAACTTCTACAGATGTTAAGATTGACACTAAAGTTAGCGTGTCAAAACCTAGAAGCTATGCAAAGAAGGATAGGATTACGCAAACTAAAAGTGTTCATGATAAGGAAGTGAAAGAACACCATAGGGACAAGAAGTTTGATTTGAACAAAAAGAATCGTGTTAGTTCTAGTATTAGCTCTAAGCTTACTAAAATTAATTCGAGGCCTTATGCTGTCCGCAAACATGCAAAAAATGTTTAATTTCTGGTAATCATGATAAATGATGTGTTATTTTGAGGTCTAAGATTCATAACCCGCTTAAGAAAGTTTGGAGAGCGAAAACAGATTAAGCAACTGGAAACCCAGGGAAGGTTTACCAATGTAGGATTTTCAGTGGAAGCCAATGGTCGAATATTCACGAATGGCAAACCTTGCCCTTTAACTAGATCCACTATGCCTAGAGTAGCGTACTGTTAAGGTTTAAAGCAAACGTAGAACAATCCCATTACAATGTGTCCTCGACTAAGTCCGATGCTTCTATAGTTTAGCTCCTAGTGACAATGACATTGCACCTGGGTTTCTCTGATTCAAAGATTGTTTGTGCTAACCAAAAGGACCCCATGAGCACGTAGGGATCCAATGTTTCCAATTCTATGTCTTCGTCAGCATCCAAAGCGTGTCGCAAAGTCGCCCCTTGGTATTTGGATTCGGCTCTAAACATATAATGGGCTCTAAACAATGACGCTGTTCACATCGGGCCAGCCTCGTTCTTCATCATTATGGTCTATAGATAACATCGTGCCCGCTCTTCAAAGAAAGAAAAGTGTATTATTTCATGCTTTATCTTCGACTAAAGAGAAATCTTCATGAATGGCCATTTCATCTACATTCTTCATCAACAAGCTTCATGTTTTCATGCACTTATCCATCAATGTTGATCTGCTTCATTGGTGTATACTCTTATTCACTTGTTAAATCAAAAATGGCAACTTTATGCAATTTGAGGGGAGAAGAGTTGAATATACTACATGATGATGGATAATTGGGAATCAATGTTTGGGATTCTATGTTTGATGAGTACTTTAAACCCGAATTTAATGTTGATCATCCAGTTCGGGTCATGTCCGTTTCTATTGACTCAACTGTTCACCATCTAAGAAGTACTTCAAATTCTAAAGAAACCTATCTCCAGATTTCTCAAGGCGTTCATAATGACTATCATGATATTGTAAGTTGCATTATTGAATCATGATCCGCTTTGTACTTTGCCAAATCTTTACGGATATTGTTCTTCTATTATGCACGCTTATAATCAACCACATGAACATTAAGGAAAAATGACTACCTCATTCAAAAGACATTTGTATGAATCTTCCGTGACAACATTTCTACATGTATACCTTTAGGAAGAATGTACAATGTCGAGAAATCATTTGTTCCGGCTCATTCGATCGATGTACATCCGGCGTACGCCTATTCACGTGTTAAATTTGACACGTTGATTACCTTTGAGAGTTAATCAATATCACTTATTTGAGATTGAAGTTAAAATTCACAAAGGCGAGCTTAAGATGCAAATGCATGAATTCTTCTTCGCTCAAGTTTGGTATATATCACTTTTCAAAGGGTCACTTCAAATTGTCTACATATGGGTTGATAAAGATAGTCGAGAGAGTTTTATCGCTAATGGTCCTATGGCTCTGGATACTCCGCCTCGGGACCCGCACTTCAAGATGTCCCATTAGTTCATCCCTACCAAATTCCTTCAGAAACTCCATATGTACCTCCATCCAAGATGATTTAAAGAAATTGTTTGATCCATGTTTGATGAACATTGAGCCAAGTGCTAATGTGAAACAATTCCTACTTCGAGGATGCTCATATTCCCGTGAATGAAGTCAATCCTTCAATCTCAATATCATTAAGTCAAAGGCTCATCACGATCAATCTGCCTCATCAACAAATCATCAAACTTCAAGGGTACATCATGTCAGTATCAATAATGAAGTTAATCCCTTTGCCACCTCAAGCTCCATTTGAAAATGTATTTGCTCTAATCTTCATCAACCATCTTCCTTGAGACATCGACTGCTTTTACCTCACCTCTCCTTTGCACACATGAACACCTCAAAATGGACTCACGATCATCCATTGGACAACATCATTGAAATCTCTCATCCTGTATCCAACACTAAACAACTTGCAACAGATGCCTTATGGTGCTTCTTCAACTCCGGTATCTCTAAGATCGAACCAAAAGATGTTAAACCGCCATGGATGAAGACGTGCCGTTCAATGCCATGCAAGAAGAAATTCATGAGTTTGATCGACTTGATGTATGGGAATTAGTACCCGCTCCAGATTGTGCTATGATCATTGCTCTAAAGTGGATCTTCAAAGTGAAACTTGATGAGCATGGTGATGTGTTAAAGAACAAGGCTCGATTAGTTGCTAAAGGATACCGTCAAGAGGAGGGTATAGACGTTGAAGAATCATTTGCCCTCGGGTTCTGTCGAGGCAATCGAATATTCTTAGCCAATGCTGCAAGTAAGAACATGGTAGTCGATGGATGTAAAGAGCATTCGAACGGAGATCTTAAAGAAGTTGTCTACGCCACCAACCCGAAGGATTTGTGAATCAAGAGCATCCTACTCCGTTTATCGTCAAGAAAGCTCTTACGGTTTAAACAAGCTCCAAAGGCATGGTATGATACGCTATCAAAGTTTCTTCGTCGACCGATTTAAGAAAGGAGCAGTTGATCCACATTGTTCACCGAAGTCGTGCAAACATTTAATTCATGTTCAAATATATGTTGATGATATTATCTTTGCCTCGACTGACCCCAATGGAATGTGATCGTTTTCAAAAGAAATGTTCCAAAATTTCAAATGTCAATGATGGGACAAATGTCATTTTCTTGGGATTACAAATTTCACAAAGTCCCGGAGGCATTTTCATTAATCAATCTTAATATGCAAATGAAATTTTAAAGACATTTGGATTTGTATCACGCGGATAACCGTTGACACCCCTTGATTGAACTGCACTAAACTTATGATGAGGACCACTCAGGGATCATGGTAGACCAAACAAAATATCGTAGTATGATTGGTTCCTTGATGTACCTCACAATGTACCAGCGAATTACTTGTTCGCTGTGCATGTGTGCTAGATATTAGGCTAAGCCTACTAAAAGCACCTTGAAGCGGTTAAACGTGTCTTTCGGTATCTCCAAGGAACCATCAATATGACTATGGTACCAAGGACACCGGTATGTCACTAATGACCTCATGCATGCTTGATCATGCAGATGTCAAGATACACGTTGAAGTACATCAGAGGTGCTCAGCTGGGTGATAAGCTTGTGAGTGGTCTTCAAAGAAGCAAATGAGTACTTCTCTCTACCAGTTATTTTGAATACATAGCCATGTCATCTTGTTGTGCTCAAATCTTTTGGATGAGATCCCAATTATCCACTATATTTTGAATTCAACATAATCCTCTCAGACTGTGATAATAGTGCTATTGCTCTCTCATGCAACAACGCATAACACTCAAGAGCAAAGCATATTGACATCCGACATCATTTCATCAGGGAGCAAGTGGAAAACGGTGTGGTGGAACTTTATTTTGTTAAGTCAATACCAGCTTAGCGTGACATCTTCACCAAAGCTCTTCCGAGAGAACGCTTTGAGTTTATTCTTCCTCTACTTGGCTTGAAAAGCCTTCAACCAGAAACACTCAAACGTTTTCGTGAGGAAGACTAGAGGTCTTTCCTTCATCTATATTCTATTTATCCAAAAAGCAAAATACAAAATTATAAAACCCTATAAAACCAAATAGAAAAAATATAAAACTTCAAAATCCATAAAAATATGAAAAATTCAAAAATCTTTCAAAAATATTGTTTTTTTGTCATGCTTTCTGTCGAAATTCACTTCTTGTGCATTCAAAGAATGACACGGACTTTATGCTAAAATTCCAAAAAAAAAAAAAAAACTAAATACAAAAATTATAAAACCTTCAAAATCCATAAAAATCAAAATTGAAAATCTTCAAAAATATCATTTTTATCGGTTCGAATATTCATGAGCCACAAAGAATGACACGGACTTTAGATGTTGTCAATTCAAAAAAAAAAAAAAATCAAAAAATTAAAAAATTATGTTTTGGAGAAAAGAACAATGGTTTATTGTCTTTTTCAGCAATAACCCGTTTTAAAAGAAAGAACAGAGCCATGTTTTACCATGTTTTCAAATTCCATGCTCTGATTCTATAACATTTATCTGCTGAAAACTAAATACTTTGAAAAATAACTCGGTCTCTATTTTTGATAATCATCAGGACTTATCTGGCAAAATCTCTATCGCTCAATCAACAACCTATGTCATTGATTGAGGGGGAGAATGATTTCAATTAAATAAAAAGTTATTTGGCATTAAATTGTTTTCAAAAGATGTACATGCATGTTTAACCAATGGAGTTTAAAATCTCAACATCTGATCCTTATCAGCTAAAACGCTTTCATAATCAAGTCACAATTCTCCTTAAAAGCTTTCAAAATCAATTTAATCGTACAGAGATCACAAATCTCAAATGTTTTAATAATTGTGATCGGGGAGAAGTTGTGATTTAAATAGGATTTAAACTGATAATTCGATAAATGGTTTTTTAAGTGATTAGCATGTTTGCCTCCCCGTAAGTGACAAACGATTTCAAATTTTCCATGCACATGTTAAGGGGGAGCATCTATCTTATACCTATGATTTGAAACGCGGATCACTTATCTCCAAAAGTGTGTTCCCCAGTATGTGCAAAAACTTTTCAAATCTCGAGGCACATATTGAGGGGGGAGCAAAATCATGAAAACCTCATCCTTCCCCAAAATGCTTTATCTACTTGATTCGATTTGGGAAGTGATGTTGATATCTTTGAGAAAATGGTAATCAAAGAAGTTAATTTTTTCCTCTGCCTCCGTAAACAATTTCAAATACTTGATGCACATATGGGGGAGGATTATTCTAAAAATATCAAAAACAATTCAGGTACAAAATGCTTTGATAATATATCACAAGTATCCGGATTGATTTTCAAATGGTTTTCAATTGGTTCCAATGGCAGATGAACAATACCAAATAGACCCACCAACTTTACTTTATGTACGGTGATATAAGGATGATAAGGTTAGGTATTGGTTCCCATGATCCGCCAGAACCGGAGGGATCTACCCAAGAACTATCCACTAGTTAGTGTAGAGTTCTTTGGTATGATAATAAAAGGAGAAAAATGAGAATGGAAGAGTGCGGACTGAGACTGCTAGTATGGAATAAACCCAACAAGGTTCTAGCTATGAAGTCTCTAGCACCAGGGGTTGAAGAATTAAAAAGAATTGAATGAGAAAAGGGTGAAAAATAGCCCTCCATTTATTCAACCTTAGGGGTGAAAACCGGTTCAATTCATATGCTACTGATGGTAACATCGGTATTGAAGACAAGACGTCATGGACCCAAAGGACGACCGCACTTCAACTTCCCAAACCACTCAAGTTCCTCTTAAAAGGACTTGTTTCATTCTCACTGGGAACCGACATTATCTATCGACTTTCTCTTAGAGATTGTTGATATTGAAAAAGGAGACCCTCTCCTAGTCTCCCGCACGGATCCAAATATGCACAAATTGAGTCTAGAGCCACGAGATCATCAATAAATCTCATTAGGACTCTTTTCAATGAAGACTGCTTTTCACACAATGGAAAGAGAGATTATATTGAGTCCCACGCATTATCCTTGTGGTATTGCCGTAACATCCGAGTGATGTGTTTACATATTCACAATGAAGATGGAAAGCCTTCTGGAGCCAACATCTAACAAGCCCCTGGTAGGTGGCATGTGAGATCTATTATACAGATCAACCATGTGACAACCGAATGTAAACAATGGGGCTTATCAATCTTTTGAATCAATCCCGTTCAAAGTTATGGATTGACGAATACCTTTGAAAACCGCCTTTGTGCTTTAAAACTCATTAGCACTGACCGTACTAATTTTTCAAATCAAAAGGTGTTTTATGATTGATAATTGATTTTCATTAAAACCTTCGCTGTATTGCAAAACAATTTCTATTGAGCAATACTCGATTGCTTTTCAAATATCTTTTCATCAATCAGTGGACTCAAATTCGCCGGTTCACTCACCCTGTTGTCTTCTTTGAGATGTTCCGGCTGAGAACACCAGCAACGCTAAACCCCGCCAAGGAAATTCTTCGAATTATACCCGATCACAAAGATTGTATCGATCAACGGGAACCGCGTCGCGGTACTCAATTCAACGAGAAAGTGATCAAAGACACTTTCGGCGCTTTATTGCTAATCGCCTTATGCGTGTACACCCCGACGCTTTGCAAATATCGAATGAAGCGTCAATCCATAGCCGCATGCTCACTTAACACATTCATCTCAAAAGAAATCATGATAAGTGCATCAATGACTCGATATTTTCACCCATGCTTCTGCCACGCCGCCAATATCATGATTCAACAAATGCTTCCGCTTACTCGATGAGAAGATATCATGATCCGAATGTGAGCATGTCGGTCCAAATGTCACAACATCACATAATACCAACACCACAATGGATGTGTCAGAGATTTTCTATAGCTGATGATCTCAAAAGCTGGCTCAACATTATTATCACGTGGATCAGTAAAAGACCTCCACTTTGATTAACCAAACATGCAATGTGAAGAATCAATGACCACGAGCTTAGGAACAAAGGACTACATCAAGAATGCAAGAACAATTGTTAATGTCATATCTGTTTGTATTCAATGTAATTTTAGTGCATAATTGAGGTGACCTCCTTGGGGAGATTGTTAGGAATTAGAAATTCCAGGTATTAAAGAGTCGGTCACCCAAGTATATGTAATCGTTAGAAAGCTCGTAGTCGTAGTTATTTTAATGTTAAGTAGTATTTAGTTAAGTAACACCGTGAGGACGACGGTCTTTACCCATCGTGATGCCCGATCCACGTACCATGTGTATGCTATGTAAGACTATAAATACTCTCTACCTCCCAAGGTAGAGTTGGAGCTCATAATAATATCTTTCACTTTCTCTCACTAAGTTCCCTAAACCTCTAACTTTCTCTCTCTAGAATTCCATCTTAAACGCCACCTTGTGTTATGGTTTGATGTGTATGTGAAAAGTTAATATCTAACAAAATCTCTCAAGAGTTTTGATTCCTTTGCATTAAATTCTTGCTTAAGCATTTTCACATTTTCTTGAAGTTCTTGTTTTTGCTTAGATGTTTTAGAGAGTTTTTCTTGCAAGGAATTTAATTCTTGTTTCAATATTTCTTCTCTAAACTTACTTTTTCTAATTACTGTACTAACTTGGTTATCCATTTCTCGCTACGAGTGGTCAACTCAAACTTAGCACGTTGTTCATAAATAGCAACACGCTCTTTATAGGCATTTAGTTCAGAAATAATGGAATCATCGAAGGCACATGCGGTGTATTCATCACAAACATAGTCATTGTTGACTGCAGAAGATGCATCACTTGGTACAACTTCACCTTCACTTTGTTTCACGTATTGATCATATGGGACAATATTGATATTACCCATATTTTCACTATTTGATTCAAAAGTTTCAGTTGATTGTACTTTGTCATGCATCTTTTGCACATCAGCATCATCGTATAGTTTTAATACCTCTCGAGATGAGCTTGTCGGGATGGCTCACTAGTGATGTAGAGGAGACTTTGGGAGAAACCATTGGAGAAATGCTAACCATAAAAATTGTATGTGCCGTAGGTCCATCATCCACATCGAGTCAGATGCATCTGGTCACCGACTTGAAGGCATTCTCGATAATTGTGACTTATCTCCTGAATAGGCTGCTCATCCACATCTGCATCAAAGGTCTTGGCATTGCCCTCAGCAAGAAATAGCAATTCCTCTTCATTCAGAGTATCAGCATCAGCTTGTTTGTACATAGGATCAGGAATGAGTTTGTGATTACCATTACCCAAGGGTATGACTTGTGATGCTTTGGTTGTGATTCCGATGTTTGAGTAGAAAGCTGGAGAGTCATTAGACGAGCTTGTCTCTCCCTGGTTGGTTTTGAACTGATTGAGAATTAATTTTTCAAACATAGCATGTCTTTCATTTTGAAGGAGGAAGGCATAGAGTTGCTCATAGTTTGTATTCTTCAATCCTTTAGTGAGCTTCACGGCGGTAACAAACTTGTGCCATTCGGGATTCATGTTGTTCACAAATTTGAGTTCAAGGAATGTTAGGCATAGTCATTCCGATGTTCCTCATGTCATTCACTAACTTATGAAATCTCACATAGTACTCATAGACACTCTCATCCTGTTTCATTTTGAAATGCTCAAATTGGTCATAGAGTTGGGATTCTCTGCCTTCCATAGTTAATTCAACCCTGAGAGAAGCATCTTAACATTGTCCCCAAACTGCCTTAGCATCCGTGTTATGATTGATCGACTTGTAGATGTCTTTAGGAAGACCTTGAAGAACAATGTTTGAAGCCCCGATATCTGCATCAAATCTCTTTTTATCCTTATCATCAAGCTCATCATACATCTTAGGTCTGGCAATTCCGTAAACAGGAGTACCATCTGCATTAGTATCAAGTATGTTTCTAGTCGTCTCAACTCGATATGGTCCTTCATCAATGGATTTGAGAATGTTGACACCATATTCCTTTCCAAGGCAACAGGTCTAATTCGTTGAGCCCAGAGTCGAAGTCGTAGTCCAGTTATGTCAAGCATGGGTGGACGAGTATCCAACCACCGCTTGAACATCTTCAGTAACAGTGGAGATAACGGTGGGAACGTTGGTAGACATGTTAACAGATTATAACGGGATTTTTATAGCTCTATGATTAAACCGGGAAATGGATTCTTTCACTGGATTTTACTGAATCAAGAGAAAACCGTAAACAATCACTCAAGACTCTCGATGATAAAATACTAAATCGCTAGAAGATAATGCACTAAGTCGCTAGAAATTAATGCACTAAGTCGCTAACCCTTAATTCGCTACACCCCTAAGTCGCTAGAGTCCCAAGTCGCTAAACAGAAAAACAAGTCGCTAAGTAGTAACTCGCTCTTGACCAAGCTAACCAAATTTTGGCAAAGAATTGCGCTACACAAGTCGCTAGAGACACAAGTCGCTAAAGAGCAACTCGATCTTGACCAAGTCGCTACCACAAGTCGCTACCCGTAGTGGAGAATCCACTACTTGTACTTTAACTCGCTAGGTCTAACTCGCTAGTTCCAACACTGTAAGTCGCTACACAAATGTGAAGCAAGTCGCTACCAAGAAACTATTCCGTGAGCTAAGTCGCTAGCTTGAAAAACCATATAAACCTCACTTTTCAATCCAAACACAACCCAACCAAGATGATTCAAGCTTACCAAATGAAAACCTAAACTCTTTTGATGATTCTAAACATAAAAGTACAACCAAAATCGAAACTTTAACACTAGAAATCAATCAAATGATGCTAAAACCACTAAACTTTTTCAAACTTAAAAACCACCTAAAAACCACTAGAAATCCAAGGATGTGTAAGATATGATCTAACCATGGCTCTTGATACCAATTGTTGGATATTAACTTTTCACATACACATCAACCCATAACACAAGGTGGCGTTTAAGATGGAATTCTAGAGAGAGAAAGTTAGAGGTTTAGGGAACTTAGTGAGAGAAAGTGAAATTATTATTATGAGCTCCAACTCTACCTTGGGAGGTAGAGAGTATTTATAGTCTTACATAAAACGCCACACATCGGGCTGTGGATCAGGCATACAGTGGGTAAAGACCCGTCCGTCCTCCACGGTGTTACTTAACTAAATACTACTTATCTTAAAATAACTACGACTACGAGCTTTCTAACGATTACATATACTTGAGGTGACCGACTCTTTAATACAGGGAATTTCTAATTCCTAACAGCTTGGTCCGACCAAGAAAGGCATGGGACTCTTTGGGCATTGCTTGGGTCGAGTGAAGTAAAGACTGGCTACCTATAATATAAAGATCCCTCACTGCACACTTTAGATATAATGAAAACCTTTAGTTTAGAAGTCATTCAGGCTAGATCTAAAAAAAGAACATAGCCTTCGTATGATCCCTTTCTAGTACCCTATCTTGAGCAGGAAAGTGTTCAGTAGGAAAAGACTGGAAGAAATGGGATTCGAACCCATGCATGATGCAATCTTTTTGTATGTCGATTTAGCAAACCAATGCCTTAAGCCCTTGTGCTATCCCCATGATCGATCGAGATAGCCCTTTTGGCAACCAACCCATTTCGCTCTATCATTTCTTCTTTCTTTCCTAGCCTACTCACGATTTAGGAAGGGCTACCGTTATATCACAATTAATAAAGGATGCCGAATCATCCACCGAATCCTATGTTTCATCCTAGTTTATTTGATGTTTATACCTGTTTTTCAGTAGGCATCATGTATATCCGCCCGTGTGTCTTATTGGGCTTAGTATGTGCTTAATCTCGTTTAATCCTTAGGCTCTTTTTTATTACGTAGAAACTTGTGTTATTTTTAGCCTTTGTAATCGTAATCTAATTTCAATCATTTTTTTAGGTTAGTTTCTTGATTTTAGAGCTCGGGAAGTGGCTTGAGTTCTTTGTTTGGTTGCTTGGGGGTGGAGTATGCCTCTTCATTTATGTTTACTTCGGGGGGTCTCCTCCATCAGTCAATATACTCTTACTTACTGATAAGAAAGACTTGTTAGGTAACGTAGGTAGAGCATATTCCAACACTTCGGATAACCACTTGACATTGGCACCTTGGCCAGGTAGATTCGTCCCACTCTCCGGACCTCACCCTGCTTTTGGAGTACCGATGACTCGGATGGGCAGATAAAACAGAATCTACGCCTTTAGGGGCCACGTATAGCTTTTAGTTTATGCTGTAGCATCGGTTATTGCTCACGGTTACGAATGACCCAATCTATCTATGGCAACCACCCCTACTTTTAGTAGATGGAGATGCGCACCTAGGAAAGCGCGGAATAGACCTACGTGTCGGCCAGTGCCGGGGCAGAGATAGGGACCATGAAAGCATGGGATTCAATCGAACCTTTTCGGGCAATTCCTAACGCAGAAGAGGGATGCTAATAAGCTGACATTCGGGCATGGCTTCAATAGCGAAAGAAGTTCTTCGATTTGAATCAAGAAAGACAATGAATTTACGAGATCTTGATCCGTTCAGTGCCTTCACTTGTGAACAACAGGGACCCATTCTGTTGATTGCTTCTCGCCTGCTCTAACAAACTGGTTTTCTTTCTCTCACGAATTAGGGAAATCGTTAGATTCTTCTTCCTTCTTTCGGTAAACATATATGAGATAGGCCGGGAAATCCCCCTTCGATAGACAGGTGGCAACTTGACCTCTAAGTAAGGACAGGAACGCCCGTGCCCAATCAAACACCACAATCATGAAAAGCACTTGAACCGAGACCTAAAGCTGAACCCACTGAAGGAACCTCTTTCAGTTAAAGCAAGTACGCTTTTCAAGCTTTTCCTTACTCTTACTAAAGCAGCACACGAAAACTCTCTATTTGGCTTTTCACTGAAACCAATACGTCTAAACATAAGGTAGGTGCTTTCACGACTCACTAAACGGGGGATCAAAATCTTTGCGCCGTAGAGGAGTCAAAAGCGGAGGACGCGAATGTAGAGGACACAAAGCATATCCGGGGAAGGAAGATGGACTGGACTCACTCTCATTCATGGCATGGGCAGCCCTAATGACTTTCAGTGAAGATATGCTTATACTGTAAGTCACCACAAATTCTATGTTCGTATGCTTTCACTCTAAGCCGACCATCCAAAAAGGATGTGCACAATTGATCATTGACCGCATGATCTTCTCTTTTCTCTCCCAATGTGGGGAACTTTTTGCGGTTTTTTTTTTTCTCTTGACAGACTCAATGGTGATGCATGGCGTCATTATTGAATCCTTTCATTGACCTTTCTTTCTATAACAAAAAAGCCCCTCTCGGTGATGTGGGTGAGAAACCCAAATCAGAAAAGCTCAGCAAGCCAATGGCTCAACGGTTCTCACCACCCTCTCGGCGCAAACACCGTTTGTCACGCGTTGCGCTCATCACGAGAAGAACTCTCTTGGGTGGACTTCACGATGATAGTCACCTGAAGTTTTTCTACTATGCCATCTTTATTAGTTCAAAGACCGGGCTTGGGGGTTGGTCTCAGTGGTCAATGGAAATGTACTAGTGTGCTGTCTTAACATGCGTGAAATTTTATTAGCGCTAGCTTTACCGTGTAGGAGGGTTAAAAGACGGTGCATGAGCTAAGTAGGATCCTCTTTTTGTATCTCATCGACGATATTCTTTGGTTTTGGTACATAACAATTTGCATAAGCAAAGTCGAATATTTGTTACAAATCTAGATCCTGCACTCTCATCTCTAGTCTCTAGCTATCATCTTAGTATATTAGTCAAGCTATATCTTGTACTTTATTGGGCCTAACTAAGAAAAGAGAACAAGAGAAGAAAAGCAAAAGCAAATACGACTTTTCAGCCAGTTGCTTCATTCAAGTCTAGGACTTAGGCAAGACTTATAAATTGAGCGATTATAAAGCAATCGCATTTCTCGTCTCTCACTTAGCTCTGATCTGGTGTCGTCGCTCACAGTCCAAGAAGAGTAGTCCTTTCATTGGCTAGCGGGATTACGCTTAATGGGATAGACCGATCATCGCTTCCTTCCTCTACGAGTTTCGAGTCAAGCCAGAAAGAAGTAGACTCATTCCTTTTTCACCGGCTAGGGATATTCGGACGTTTAATGAGATAGTATAGTTCTAGACTAAAGCTAGCAAAAAACAAGACTGAGGTCGATAGGGGCATTACTAGTAATTGCTAAGGTGCTTTATTAAGTATTAACCACGCTCATCTCCAGTCTCTTTCCAGCCTTTGCGATTTCATATACTATTCCCGTATGCCATATCTCTTATTCAATCTTGCTATACGTCCAAGCTCTCCCCCGTCGGTAGTTGGAAGCGAATCAGGCTGGATGTGACTGAAGGAAAAGGGAGATAGGTGTGATAGGAGGGCACGGTGAAACAGGTAAGCAGAAGGCTCTCTCGCTCTGTGGTCTTGTGTGAACTCCTTTCCGCCCATTATTGATCTTCACTCTAAGTGAGCAGGTCAAAGCAGTTGAGGTGATAGCAATAGTAGCAGGGAAGCGAAGCAAAAGGTCTTCAAAGAACTTTTGTGTAATAAAGCTTCTTGGTCTCATTTCATTGGTCTCTAAGGTAAAGTCTCGCTTAATCATTCATCTTTTTCTGTAAGGCCTCGGGCCCCACGAATTCCGATTTCTGTTTTTGTTTGTATTAAAGTGTTGGTAGCTTCTAGCCTCGAGCTGGAAAGTCTCATTGAGTTCCCAGCTAGGCCTACGCTACGATCGTTAGAACTCCCTTCAAAAGTAGAAAGCCTGGGCGTCGCTAAAGCCTTAGAAGGGAGGTTAGAAAAGGTTTCTCCGTTGTTGCTAGTTCTTCCGTTGTTGGTAGTTCCTCGGTCGGGTTGTTTATTTTTGAGCTTTTTCAATTCTTTCGTGAACCTTTAGTATGCGCCTATTGGAAGATTTGGGCTACCTCCTCTCTTTCCGATCTCATTCGGATAATAAGCCAAGTCCGGTTTATTAGATAGTGAGTGGGTAAGAGAGGTGCTTAATCTGTCTCCGAATGTGGGCCTAGAAGCATTAGCCGAGTCTCTGAATATTCCCGAGGGTTCTCGGGATAAAGACAGCCTTAAGGTGCTAACGGAGCTTCCACGGTCTCAGTCCATGAAGGTGCTTGCTTTATTGGTTAGCAGCTTGGTTATAGTCGTTATGAAGAATGAAGGAGCACTGCTTTGCACTTCCACGACATGGGAAAGGATCATGGGATGAGGAAAAGAAAGAAAAGGTGCAAGGTGAAATGAGTTCAAAGGAATTAGTTAAGACACGCTTCTTTAGCACAGGCCACGGAGTGAGGTTGGAAGGTTCAATGAACTACGGGGGAAAATCTTGGGCGCTATTGTTGTCTATATACAAGTGGAGTAGACAGCGAGCTCCGCTTGAACGGAGAAAGCAGAAGTCGCAAGCACTACTCAAAAGCGGTGAGCTCCGCAACAAAAGCAGCGAAGCAGCGGTAGCCTATTCCGCTTTTCAGCTGCATCGTGCAGGAGGGGTCCGTACCTCCTTTAGATAGAGCCCCCCGCCTCCTAATGTAGAGCTAGAACCTCGCTACCGTGGAATCCGCGGTCACACATAAGTATCTCGCCTTCCAAAAGCGGCCGCTAATTAGCACTAATGCTAATGGGGACCATCGATCAAGAAGGACTTCGGAGACTGCAATCGAATTGATCAAAAAATAGAAATAGGGCCAACTCTTCTAGTTAGCCTCTAACCTTACTACGCTACCCGATAAAAGGTCAATTCAGCAGGACTTGCAGGCACGAAATGCCGATCAAATCCGTTAAAGGAAGCCTAATCAAAGCGGTCAAACAAGAAGATTCGTGAGTTGATAATGGACCGGATCTCGAAAGGCGAGAGGCTTTCATAAAGACGTATGATAAACGGAGGGTCGAGAGAGGCTTATTGCACGATCCACCCAACCCAGCTAAGCTAATAAATGCTGCATAAGATAAGAGAGCGGGAGGCCGCCCCGCCCATCCTGGAGTGCACACCCATTTATGAACATATACAAAGGGCTAAAGAGAGAAGTCCATGGAGAACTACCAAATCCAATGACTTTGATTTGTTCGCACTACCATTACATCATCGATCCCTGCGGGTCGGTTGGTGAGTCACCCAAAAAAAGCATCGAGAAAGGTCAAGCATATATGTTTTATGAAATGATCAGCGGTTTCATTTATGCTATGCCCTGCATCGTGTTTGTCTATGTTTATTGAGCTTTCAGCGCCATGCGCTTTGCTTCGCTTTATAAAAGAGAGAGAGCCTTGTCTTGAGAGTGAAAAGAAAGGGCAAGCGATAGAAAGGATAGTCCCTCACGCGTTCGCGAGAACTACTAGAAAATGGTGAGATCATTAGATCATTAGTGAAAGAAGGACCAACGACGATCCTATCCTAAAGGAGAAGAAGGAGTAGGAGGAGTCAGTTTTCTTTGAAGATCGAGGAATCAATCTCCCAATTATGCCATTCGGAAGAAGTCTTCTACAGAGGGAAAGCCTGTTACGAGTAAGTGGAGAGGAAAGATCTCCAGAGATTCTTATCTCATTCCATTCCAGTGGCTCAACCAGTAACCAATGCGAAAACTAAAAATCCATGGTTTCCGGAGAACCCTATTTCGCCCAAGTTGTTTCTAAGGAAAAAAAGAAGCGGTTTTTCGACAGCTTGCGCATAGTGAGTCCCACTTGTATATCGTATTTGGCCGAAGAAGCATCGGACAGGTTGGAGTTCTTACCTTCTTGGGATTCCATGGACCAAGATCTGCTTTTATTATATGGGCAATACCAATCTACTTTAGTAGATCATATGGATGTAGAAAAAGCTTCTCATTTTGATGAATTGGAAACATCTCTTTTCCATTTCTATTTACCCAGTTCATATCTTTGTTTCGTGTGTTCCCGGAGGAATTGATCTCTTCAATCTCGGGATACCACCTAAATAACTATAACTGCGGCCAGAGAGTCAAATAGGTCGGGAAGAAAGAGTCTGAGGTTGGGTTGGACGACATACATCTTGGTTGGTCCCACCACCACTGGGGATTGGACATATATATAATATTTCTTCTAAAAAAGTCTTATATTATATATATATAATTTGATATTCTTATTTATTTAAATAGCTGCAAGACCACAAAACGGGGTGAAAAAAACCGAAAGCCCTTCTTTTAAGTTCCTCCCAGATACATGGCTTACATACCCGGCTCAACATTCTTGGAAAACAATCGAATCGAGGGTCCGGAGGAGAATTGGCCATTCAATCTTGTGAACTAATCGAGACCGAAATTGGAGAAAGAGATACGACGAGGAAGGAATAACCAATCGATGAAAGAACATGAAACCATTCTGTTTCAATAGAGGTACGAGAAAGGGTTGGGGGCAATGAAGTAGGTGAAGTGGTTGGATTTTTGCGGCCGTTCCCACCCTGCTGGATGTGATTCCAAGAGCGCGAGAATGAATACCACACAGAAAAGTCAAGACCAGGCTCCCTAATGGAATGTTTAACCGATCCATTCCGGATCGACCGAATTGGTACGGAAGTTGTAACATGGGAAAACCACGGAAAACACGACTTATTTGAATAACCCGGTGACCTACCAATTGTAGAAGTAGGATTTTTGGCAAGCAATAAGCACTTAAATAATACAATTCAAGTGTACCATCTTCTTTCTCATTTCGAGGAAAAGGTGCGGAAGGAAAAGGAAACAACGGAGGGATCCGAATCGGACCTAAATGGGAATGACATGAAAAGTCTTTTTCAAAACCTAGCATTAAGGGGTTATGACGATATATGAGAGGAATGGAGAAAAACTCGTGATTGGTGTGGAGGGAAGGTCCGTTTTATAATATAGTTCAAGAAAGAGTCGTCTCATTTCCTTACTTCTTCGTTCTTTCTAATTCATTCACTTCAAGACTGTTCGAACGCCGCGTAACATCATCTTCAAGCAACCTCCATCGTACCGGTGCGACCACTAAAGAATTGCTTATACACTAAACAACTGCTTATATACGCTTACTAAAAGACTGACTTTTATTCATATTCAATTCATTAGGCCAGTGAAACTAAGAAAGATAGATGTGCCTAAGGCGTAAGCAAAAGCGGCGTGCACGCAGCTAAGAAGAGGAGAGATGTTCGCAATGACTACCACAAGAAAGCCGCCCCCTATCTCTAAAAGGGCTCGTCACTTCGTTCGTACCTTCTTGGCTTAGGCTTGCAACTTCACTTACTTTATGGCCTTGCCGCCTTTTTCTAGCGAGTAGCTAAGCGCTTGAAAAGCGGCGCTAGAAAAAGGTTACTTCTGTCGGCCTTTATGTGCATTGATCCACCCGATAGCGGAAGATAGGGTTACCGTACATACAAGAGTCTTCCGGTTCTTGGAAGCTCTTTCTTTACCAATCAAGTAGTACAACAGCTGTATCTTATCTTATAGCCCTGTAGTCTTAATTCAGTAGATAGAAGAAAGTATTAGATAAGGAGTAGGTGAGTGAGTCCTCACGACTGGCGATTTCGATCACCTAGCAGGCCTTTTATTTGATAGGTAACATCGCCAAAGCGTATCATCAGATTTGACTACGAAGGAAGGAACTCGGCGGGAAGATTAGTCGCAAGAAAGGCCTACTTATCCACGGGTTCATTGACAAAACCGCCGTAGGAATGGAGACCTTTCAATAGAGCGGAGGCGAACCGATCAACGAAAGAGGCCCCTACTCACTACAAAGGAATACACCACAAGATCAAACTGCACTCATGCCTCTCCCGCATCAAGTTGACCGCTTGACTGGAGCCGTAACATGTTGACGAAGACTTCCGAATCGAGGGTTCGGTCGATACAAGAGACTACTTTGTCTCCTGGAAGAAGAATAGCCCATTTCTCTAGCCGACCCGATCCCGTTGATCAAACTGGGAGGGAACGTGTCACATTAGAGGTGAACTATCAGAGGTGTCCTCTAATCACTACGATGAGCTGGTCCCTCTTTTAGCAGACTCAGCTATGAATATTCATGAAAAAATGAATGTCGGGCTCTTTCTTTCACAGCTAATCCCATTTTATTAATGCCGAGACTTTCTCTTTCGTCGAGCCCCGAGCTTGTGGTCCTCCTTTGAGTTTGGGTTCAATTGGATGAATCTGTCAAGTCAAGGTCAACGTAGCGTGAGTAGCAAGGATGGTGCATCGCCTATTTCTCGTTCTCGCTTCGGGGCCAAAATGAACACGCTGCTACCTCGTGCTTTGGACCTTCGACCAGGCATTCTACCTTGTCGTCGAACCAATACCACTTGCATTGCGCTTCGAATGCAGTTGAGCGACACGGCCCTTCCGTGCACAGATATAGATTCATTCTTCGTACCTCTGGTTCAGTCTCACAACCCTTGGGTTGGTAAGTCGATCTTGTTTGGTAAGACGGAATTTGACAAAGAAAAGAGAGTGCTCGCCCCGGCCAACAAAGACCGTAATTACATAGATAACTGCTCCTCCCCTTCTCCGTCTTTAAGGCTTTAAGGCGAAACCTTATGGCGGCTGGAAATAAAGACGACCTCACCTTCTCGTAGATGGTGTCAGTGAGAGCCATTTTAGTACCCCCCGTTGACCTTTTTTTGTAGATAGAATCTTCAATGAGTGGAAACAAGCAACCTTACTAAGCTAAGAAAGGTGCTTGTTGAGTAAGGCCGGCTTTCTTCCAATGCTTGAGCGCTTCTTTCTCATATCGATCATTCAATATCCTTGACTTTTCAATAAGGGGAGCGTTAGCTAGGCCGTTTTCTTGCAGGAGTGCTAGCGCGCCACTTACGTTTTCTTAAGCTTGCTCTGCTGACGAGCCTCATACAAAGCCGCGCCCCTTTAATATGATGAAGAGGGCCGCCCTCTTTGATTTTCTCCGACCAATCCTTATTTACTACTACATCTTTTTTGGGGTGTATAGCTCAGTTGGTAGAGCATTGGGCTTTTAACCTAATGGTCGCAGGTTCAAGTCCTGCTATACCCAAACCTAACTTGCACTATACTATGAGTAAGGATCGTAGTAAGCGAAAGAGCACTCTTTGGCCTTTATATTAGAAGCTTCGCCGTCTTTGATTGGATGAAAACAGATTTCTAAAGTGTGCAGTGAAGGATCTTTATATTATAGGTAGCCAGCCAAAGCGCTTACCTTTAATCAAAGGGGCCGTAATCAGCCTCAAGATTTGAGATTCCGTAAGTAACTCAGTGAGTGCCTTTCTAGGAAAGAAGGGCTTGGAATAAGAAAATGAAATAACTGAACAACCGCGCGGTTGTAATAGATCGACTTTCATGCTAGTTCTTGCTCCAGCATGAAAGTTCCATTTCGAGGAAGGACGACGTACTATGATACTTTGTTTTTTGTCGAGCCTTGCTTTGGTCTCTGGTTTGATGGTTGTACGTGCTAAAAATCCGGTACATTCCGTTTTGTTTCCCATCCCAGTCTTTCGTAACACTTCGGTTTACTTCTTTGTTAGGTCTCGACTTTTTCGCTATGATCTTCCCAGTAGTTTATATAGGAGCTATAGCCGTTTCATTCCTATTCGTTGTTATGATGTTCCATATTCAAATAGCGGAGATTCACGAAGAAGTATTGCTATTTACCGTGAGTGGTATTATTGGACTGATCTTTTGGTGGGAAATGTTCTTCATTTTAGATAATGAAAGCATTCCATTACTACCAACCCAAAGAAATACGACCTCTCTGAGATATATGGTTTATCTTAGGAAAAGGTACGAAGTTGGACTAATTTGGAAACATTGGGCAATTTACTTTATACCTACTATTCCGTCTGGTTTTTGGTTCCTAGTCTGATTTTATTAGTAGCCATGATTGGGGCTATAGTACTGACTATGCATAGGACTACTAAGGTGAAAAGACAGGATGTATTCCGGAAAATGCTATTGATTCTAGGAGGACTATAATGAGGGGGATAACAGATCTACTAAAGGAAAGTCGCTTGATATTGGTTCGAATCCAATTCGTGAGATGGCCATCTTGGTCATATAGATGTCTTGACACCCTTATTTTCTTTTCTCATTTTCGAATGACTGTCCCATTCCATTTTTGGTATAACTGGACCCGCTATACGATGTATTAGTAGAACCCCTGGGATACGACGCCCTGCTCCTTGAGTATCATGGGATTGAATACCCCGACCTCCCAGAGGCTCCCGAGAAAGCTATTTCAGCCTTCCGGACAGTTAAGGGCAATTCCTACGTCCCTCATCGGTCTGAATCCCCACCCCCGCATAACACTTACTAGATTTTGAAAGAAAAACTGAAAAAACGCTTCACTTCCTGACCTTATTCTCGAGTAGGAAGGGTTCTCGCTACTAAAGAAATTTCTTCAGTTGAAGTAGCTCTTTCCTGAGATGTCTTTCAAGCTGAAGAAGGAAGGCGCTTTCCCGTTGAACACAAGACGACGGGGGCAAATCCAATCCCTTAATTCTTTGATCCCAATTCAATTGTTGTTTGATGTAATAATATAGGTGTCGGGCTCTGACTGAGAAAGATGACATGCGGTTAGTCCCAACTCTTAGTCTCGTAGTCTTGAAACTCAGCCGTACATCCTTTGGGCGGCCTTTCGATCCCCTTCACAAAGGGCAAGCTGAAGCTCATCTAACGATGTTCTAGTGGCTGTTCGCTCCTCTTTCTCTTCCTCTTTTTCTGCTTCTGCTAGGATTTTGTCCTGATAGCGCCGTGCTTGTTCAAGAAAGAGAGAGTCCCTTTGACGGAGAGAAAGACTCCGGGGATAGATAGTCAATGGCCTATGAGGAAGACATCTCCTCTGTTTTTGCTCTTCTTTTTTGCCTTTGGGCTTTTGGACTGTCCAACTCAATATCTTAAAATAGAAGTCATCTTTCTTCAAAGGCCGTTGACTCTGCTTCCTTGATTGAATAGTCGAAGGTGAATCAATCATACAGGACGGACGTGTGATAACAACACTTGCTTTCGTGCTGGAATTCCCCTTGGCGTCACTCACCTCTCTTTCCCTTGCTTTGCTCCCATTTACCACAATGGTTGTCTCGCTGTCTACTAGAGCTCGGATCCGACTCAAAGTGGGTTCGTGTGTATGCTGCGCCAGAGAGCTAGCCGAAAGAAAGTTCAATAAAATGATTGACACTTGAAAGTAAGGTGAAGACTCTTTCCCCTAATCCATCCATGAATATACTTTTTTCGCTAAGAAAGCCTCTCTTGGCGGGCTACTCCAATAATTACTTTTTTTCTGGGTTTTTTCATAACATAAAGTCATCTAAACAACAGCTTTTAGCTTGCTTCTTGATTGTGGCGATCCCCTTCTTCATTCTTGACTCGCACTGAAGCTAAGCGGACTCAAGGAGGCTTCAAAGCCAGATCTTCGTCTTTCATATAGAAAGGAGACCTCTCCTTCTCAGGTTATCCCATTTTTTGCTTGAATCCGGCCGTCAACTTCTTCAACTGCTGATGCCGCTGACCTATATGGTGTGCTTTTTGTTCTTTTTGCTTCGAGCGCCCTTTCCCCTTCTCCGGACTCAAGTTGCCGTCTTTCCTATGGCTTGGACCCTTCCGTGCCTCTGAGGAAAGATTCTCGCTACTCAAGAAATTTCGTAAGTGAAGTTATCCTATCGCTTAAAAGGGCTTTCTCAGGTGGACCTTTCTTTAGGTTAAGTGGCGTGTAGCTAATCTCGCTAATATCTCGGATCGGGGGGACAACTCGCTCTCCGCTTCGCTCGTGCACTCGTTAAAGCAAACTCATGGCCTAGTTGGTGAATGAGCCTACAAGTGGTAACTGCTCTGTATCCGTCATCTCTTTTGAAGAAGTTGCTGAGCTAGATGCGACGCTTTCAAAATCCCGTGACTCTCAGTCATCTATCTTCTTTTCACCTGAAAATGTTGGATTGGGGGAAGGCTTTCCTTCTTTGTTGACTTCAACTGATACCGGCCGATAGCCCAATCTCTTAGTCTCGGAACTAATTGTCTATCTAGTAGCCACTCCTTGCTTTGATGAATTAAGTGAAATGAAAGTAGATTTTGATCCTATATCGCAGCATCATGACTCGTCAATGAAGCCGACACGGGGCTAGAGTCATCACATCAAGTATTGGGCACGTGGGTGAGTGAACTCTAGTTGTGCTTGAGTTGCGATCCGCTCCGGTCAAGTCGAACCTTGCCAATTAGCTTCTGGAGATCGGGTTCTCACTACCAGTCTAAGTGGGAATTCTTCTAAGAAAGCCCCTTCTTCTAGTTTTATCTTGAATCTTTCTTATTGTCTTTCCCTTTCATCTTGATATAAACTCTGACATTAACAAAGCATCGGGCGGGGAAGCTTTCAATATTATGATGAAAGAGACTATCGGAGAAGGTCCCACTCTGCTTGCGTCCGCTAGCTGACGACGTGTGTAACGCATGCTCCTGTTCCGCGGTTGGTGTTATATATAGAAGTTCCTGGTTGAGAGTATCGGGTCTTCAATTAGGGCTGATCTCCTCAACGCATCCGCTGTTCAATCATCTGCTGCTGATGGTCTTGTTGTCGCAGACGGTCTTCTGTTGGCAATTGAATCAACTCTTACTGCTCGAGTAGACGGTCTTCTTGGTGAGTGAATCATCTTCATCCTATAATAAATAAGGACATTTACACCACCTATTACAGGTCAGGTCCTAAAGCTATAGTGTAATTCCCTGTGACTATTGACAGGAGATCCTTCTATGCTTTCACCGATAATCACATCCAACTACATCCAGGAATCGCATCTGCCAGATGTGGTTTCGGGACCAGGCGTGTAACCTCGATAGCATGTGCCCTAGCCACCCAAGCCTATTAGTCGCTTAGATAAAGAAGGAAGCCCTTCGGGAGCTATTCTTTCCCTGATATTGGCAGGACTTACTAGCCCCTAGCTGTTTCAATGGTAGGAGCAGGGGATTGCAGAGGGACATCCGTGCTAAGAAGAAGGGACTGCAGCCCCAAGGTGTAGCATCAGTTCCAGACAACCGCTCAAGTTCAAGTAATTCTGTCCTAGGAAGAAAGGCTCGAAAGCCTAAAGCTATGATTTATACTTGCTCTCTCCCTGAAGTGGATGTGGAAAAGCGGGCGTTAATGCAAGGAAAGGAGGTGTTGTTCGTCCACTTCGCTCCAGGTGAGAAATTCCCTTGTAGTCAGAGGAAACTCAAACGTAAGCTAGAACCGGAGAAGAGAAGATACTTTAGGTTTAGTCCTATTGCCTGGAAGTAGAGGGGAGTTCACTCACACCCGGGGCTGCTTCATTCTCCTAAGCCTCAGAATAGACACCTTGCTGAAGCCCTAGGAGGGGAAGGAGTTAGTCTTCTAGTTTATCCCAGACTTATTGGAAATGGAAAGCCAGGGGAATGCTACCAACTCCCTTTACTCCCACGTTGGAAAGCATATGAACTTGACTGAACTGAATGACCAGCCCCGGGCCGGGGTAAAAGAAGAAGGGATAAGATAAGACAGTAGCACCCACCACTCTGTCAGTAGAAGGTTATCCAGTCGATCTTCGTAAGTAAGTAAGTAACACTTTCATCGATGATTCCTCTAATCCTCTAAAGGCTTAGAAGGGAGCTGAACCGTTTATATCTATGAAATTCTTTGGCAGAGGAGTGGCCTCACTTCGCTCTCCTTCCGGTCGCCTCAGCTTCTGAATCCAATCTTGAACGTTCAGTTAGGCATTCACAAATTCACTTCTCTTTCAAGTTCCAATAAGATTGTTATGCTCGTGGTGACTTCAATTCTCATTGCCCCTTCTAAATGGTTACAGGACTAGGGCCCTACTAGCCTCATCGGTAGATGTCTGCGTCTCGCGATTCTTGCGTTTATGGACCGAAGGAAAATCACTCCAATCCTTCTTCAGGGCAACATGCTATATTATATGATATATCTTGGGAGTTGAAGGTCGCAGATCCTTCCCTCCCTCAGGAGAGTTCCTCACTTGAACTTAAAAGAGGAAGGAGTCTTTGCGGTAGCTATGCTATGTAATACATACCTGACTTCTACCTTCGTGTGTCAATGGATCTTTCGCATACTCCCTATTTATTATGTTTCCCTATTGGTCTCACTACCATACCAAACCCTCCCTCCTGTTCGCCTCGTTCCCTTGCTTTTCCATTGCTTTGATCCTCTGTCTCTGAAACCTTCCTTAATTAAATTAAGTGGAGAATTCCTTCGTACTTGAGTGTCCCAATGAGCCCGTAGGCAAGGTCCTTACTATTTTCACGCATGACATGAGGTTGTCTACCTCACTAGTATTTGAAGCTGGAATGCCAGGTGGAGGAGTGTAAGCAGCCTTATCGCTAGCTATCCGACTTGTATGTGAAAAGCATTTCGTACTCGTAACTGATCCCTTCCTAGCGAAAGGTGTGCTCCAATGAAAAGTACACAACACTAGTAGTGCCCCTTTTGACGACCAAGTCACAATGGAAACAATGTATCTCTCTGGGGATGCGAAGAATATTTGAAAGCACTTTCGAACCATCACATGGATTCCAACCCAACTGCCCATGATATGGTAAGAACGGAATGAAAGGGAAAAAAAGTCTTCTATGCGCAGACGTGAAAGCTCTATCAATAGAACTAGCTTCTTTTTATTTAGAGAGGAACGATTCCCTCGTCTGAGAATCTTCATTCACGCACTATTCCTCTCCACTAAAAAAAGAGCGATTGAGAATCTCGAGAACCTTAAACAAAAATCCATAAGTGAGCGTACCCCGAGGCTCTCCTCTCTCCCTCTTTTTTAGCCAACACCATCAACCCCATTTTTCAGCTTGAATTGGTCAAAGCCAAAAATATGATTAATAGAAGGAAAGGAGATCAGAAAAATAGGCGGACGCCTTATAGTATAGGTCAGATGTTTCCGTGAGCGAAGCGGCAGATCCCCCTTATTTTGGGAAAGCTGGTGGCCGCGTGTGAATTCTTTCAAGGCAAGGGGCGGCCTGATTCGACATTGTTGTTTACTACGATCCGGTCGAGGTGGTTTTCACCAGCTCGTAGGTGGTCTAAGTTCCTATGACCGAGTCTTTCTGGCCCCTGTGAACATCTTTTCTTAATGTATTAAAGAGGGCCTCTCTAACCGGTGAAGGTGGGTGTCCACTAACGGCCATTCCTGGCTCGGCTCTGATAACGCAATTCCGGGAGGAGTCGGTAGTTGGGAGCCTGGATCCCTTCGGACCTGGAGAACGTGTGACGCTGAGTCGGGGTTTGGTGAACCAACAGGTCGCTCCTCTAGTTGAAGTATCGGGCCCCTTTTTTGTTGCCTAGGTTACACCTTCGGAATACCCCAGAAGGGAATTTTTCTCTACTCCCCCCAATCTTCACTTTACGCCACGCCGACTCCCCTTTCGTCATAAGGCGTGGAATTAGACCAAGGGGAATCTCCATAGGAACAAGTCCCTTAGATTTCGCACATAGGAGATCGAGACACAGCCCCAGGGCTATGGGGAAAGATGTAGATCGATCACCCTAGATAGACAACTACATAGAGGGTCTCTCTCTACAAGTCAGTCTATATATTCTTGGATTTCGTTCCCCCCGTAAGATCAATTAGTTTACGATATAGATAGATATATATTTAACAACAACATTCTAAGAAAAAATATTAATAGATATCGGTAGTTGTCCGGTCGTACCCAAACAATAAGATTCCTGAGGAAAATGCACCTAAGATCAAATATTTCGAGCCGGCTTCCGTGGAAAATTCAGACTTTCTTTTTGATGCTGCGATCACATAAAAACATAAACTTTGAGGCTCAATAGCTAAATACATGGCAATTGAATCATAAGCCGAGATCATAAAGAGCATACTGCGAGTAGGAAGTGGAATTAATACAATGGATTCAAAAGCATCAAACCTCTCTTGTTCGGAAGAATCGAAACACATCGAAATGGTACCAGCCGTACTTAATAATAAAAGGATTTGGCAGAAATATGTAAAATTGTCCCTCCTAAAAAGATTATTCCAGAATAAATGGGCAATAGTTAGGAGAGGTGCGCCAGCGGCGAGCAGAAGCAAGGTTATTAGATACCTCAGGAAAGCCCGGCCAGAACCACACGTGCAAGTTTCCCTGCATGTGGCTCGTCCGTGATAACTTCTTCGGATTTGCGTGAACTAGCGGACCGATCACTAAGTGGGGATGTTCCCTCCAGCATGAGCGAACCTTTTCGAAAGTGGTTAGGAATGGGCGCCCCTCTCCCAGCCCGGATCCAGCCAGGTTCTATTGATCATGTCCCCTTCCCAACAGTTGGAACTTGTCTTGGGGCGTCTTTGGCTTTACGAGAGAAAGCTCGCCGTAGAAAAAAGTCTTTCTCTTCCCGTCCCGGGTCATAGGTGCGTCCACAGAAGAGGAAATCGCAATGCATCTTGCTCTCAGGCGGTAGCTTGGAGTGAGAGTGTAACGGGGGTAAGGAGGCCGCCAGAGAGGAAGGCAAACCGGCCTATTAAGCGCAGCTAAGCTAATATGCGCCGGAGAAAGCCAGGTGCCGTAGGTAAGCTCTATTCGGCCCGGATCATTGATTCCCCATAACGAAGAGGCTAGCTCTATCTCTCAATTACCTATCCTGTGCTCGAGAAGGTCCTCAGTTCCTCGCAGCACCTCGAGGTGCATTTAGTTGTCTTACATGAGACTCGAGATATTACCCACTCCATGGCATGACACCTTTCGGTCATCCATTCCGCCCGCCAGCGCGGTGCCTTTTCTCATTATCATCTACCGCCTTTCTTTCCTCCCGCTATTCACGCATGAAGATCGTCGTATGTATGCTCGACTTGGTGTCGGTGCTGCTATAGTATAGGTAGGAGTACATTATGGCAGGATCATCACGGGCAAACCAACCCTCCTCCAAGAAGAATTGTGCTATGCCCCCCCGATCCCTATAGAGCGAAAGAGCTGTGCTGGTGATCCCTAGGTTGCAGCACGTTCGGTCGTTAACTCCTCGCGCCGCTGCCGCCTTTTCTAGGACCGACCGACGCCTCACCTGCACAGGTACCTACCTAGTGTCGGTCGCACATTCAACATAGCGTTCGGACTCATGTGCCTTCCAGAACCAGGGGTCTTCGAGCCTGCTGCGTACGATTAGCCAGCCTTGCGGCGGCAAAAGGATTCTAAGCCCCCCCATGCTACGGTTCCCCGCGGTCCGAACCCGGTGCCGCATTAGGTTAGGGAACTGGGCGATAATAGCTCCTCCGCATCCCAAAGCGCGCTGCCCTCCTAGGCGCGCAACACTAAGTAATCCAAGCCAACCCACATTACTGACTAACGGTGGATAATCAAATTTCTTAGACGTACTAAATACAACTCCATGAATGAGCAAAATGAAGGTTGCATTAATGATAAAGATCTCTGGGGAAACCGCTAAAAAAAGATTGAACATGTGGGAGGATCCGAACGAATTCTGCTTTCATTTCCCACGTATGGAGCACTGAGTTACTTACGTTACGGTCTTCAGCAGGTAGGCTGCACGCGGCTAGGAAGGCTACGTCCCATGCGTCAGTTTGTGGATCGCGGTCTCACACACTAATCGCACTATGTGGAAGAGTTTTATGGGGGATTGTCCCTAAGTAAATTTTAGTTAAGCTTTGTTCTCTTGCAAAGCGGCGAGCTATAGCTATTTAGAAAAAGAAAAGATTTGAATTTGCAATGCACTATCGCCCCAATCTCGATGAAAAAAGGAGAAGCAACTAAAGAAGGGTGACGAAGCTTCTTTGCATCCCATAGTGCTGTCGCACTAAGCGACTACCGTTCCAGAGTCGTACAACGAAGTGATTAGCATACCAGAGTGACGCAAGGCTCTAAGCTCGTACCTTATAAGTAAGCTCTTTATGCTCTCTCCACTCGCTCCTTTTCGTAGCGTAGATCTTTCTTCTCTTAAGAGATTTTTCCTACGAAAACCATTCTTTTATGCGCATCGCTTTAGCGAAGGCAAAGCCAGTTTCTAATCTACTAACGTAAAGCAAGAGAGTAGGTCCAAAAGTATAAAAGAGGGTACTGGGGGAAGAAGGACCACTGCTTTGTTCCAGGGGTGAAGTAGCTGCTTCGAGTTGGACGTTCGTGACTAGTGCCTCGATATGCAGCCTTCACTTGGTCAACGGAACCCAGGATTGCTTGGATCTGCTGCTTCAACTCGGTCAAATGCAACTGCTGGTCTTGGTTCCTTTCGGGCGTGCAGGTGGATCCTATCTCCTTCTTTTGTTCTGGTTCCCGTGCGTGTAGGAGGTCTTTTTTTTGCCATTTCTATTTTTTATGTGTGTCCTGCTCCGGCAAAAAGGGAAGGGAATCAAATTTGACAGTTACAGTAAGCAGCATAGCCCCTCCGAAGCTCTGTTTCGGCCATCTACGGGCAGGATTTCTGGTCCCTTGGAATTCTAGTTATCTAGATTTAGTAGAGCTTATACTTATATATGTGTGGATTTTTAAGGCTTCTATCTTGCTTTTGCTTATGACTCCTAGGCCCTTTATTCGACTTAAAACCATTTAGTCTCGCTGCTATTTGATTCTTTTTTAATCTAAAAAACTATCCATCCGACTTATATCGAAGCAGATTCCAAGATATTGCATGCAACATAAGCGTTGTGCCTTTCTTTGTAGGCCTCCACAGGGCTTTCCGAAGCTGAGCGAATGGTAGACAATCCGTTAACCTTAGTGAGGCTGGGTCCCCTGATTTATTAACTGACATCTTTCTTTACTTAACTTACTCTTTCTAACACTTACATCTCGACGTTAGCTCAGCGGGTGACGAATCAGAGGGGTAATCTAATTTAAGACTCAGCGCTTGCCTCTCCTTCTTTGTATAGTATGTTCGTGTGTTTGGGCGACTGAACGCCGTGTGGTTAGCTGAAGCAGACAATTTGAGTATCCTAGCAGCTACAGCAGCAGAGAGAAGTCTCTGTTCACGTATTCACCTTAGGTTTAGGTAGTTAGATGCCGTCGAATTTGCATTCCCATTCAATGAAGGTTTGACGCAGCAGGCGTGATTAGCTTGCCTAACCTGATCATCAGGAATAGCGAGACCGCTGGCCTGGGGAACTACGAACTACTAGTTTAGCCTATCTGGCCTAACTAGCTTGTTAAAACAACCTGATCGGGACCTCTACCACTCTTGTAGATCACTGAACTATGCGCCTATCTTCGCTTTTCGATCAGCCGTTGCTCCCCGTTCACTTAGCCTACGAACTCCGGCTCACTTCCAGCTTGGATCACTTCTGGCTCGCTTAGCCCTAGCTCGAAACAGCCAACTCACTTCGCCTACGCAACGAAGAGAAGTAGTTTACTTGCTTAGCTCGAACATGCCAACAGCATTCCGTTCACTTACGCAAGATTCACTCGTTTACTTGTTAGCTAGCGCTATTCCACATCTTAGCTTTCAGGGAAGCCCACGGAGCGGCATTCCCGAAAGAACGTAGTGGTGAACGAAGTTGACTTTGACTTATAGCATTTCTCCTTCTCTTAGCTGAAGGCTTATCCATGAATCCGGACTTGAAGAACTTGAGGGCATAGGATTCAATCCAGCCACAGGTTCTCCCTATGGCTACCTTGTTGCGAACGAAAGACCGGATCTCTATTCTTCCAGCAATCTTCTTTTGATGATAAAAAAGAAAGAAGAGAAAGAACTGGGAGTTGGCGCCTACATAACTGCTTGCTTGCTTACCAAGCCATCCTGGCAAGCTCCTCCAGTTCGATTATGATTCTTGACTTGACTTATTATAAAAACAACTCACTATCCAAATGAAAGACGATCGATTATCTACCCAAGAAGATAGAGAGTCCCACATACGAGAAAAGGTCACAAATAGAGTTGAACCAAGTAACATTGCAAAGGCATAATGATAGTAGGGTCGGGATATCCCCGCCCTCCGAACCGGACGTGAGGGTCTCCCCTCATCCGGCTCTCTGCAGGGGAATCTCCACTCACTGCTTCCCCTAATATCCTCCCTTTACCACATCATGGGGGTTTACAGGAGATCCCAGAGGCTCGCTCGGAAAGGCTGCTATACCATACCTTTTGACTTAACTCTACTCTAGTAGTCACTAGACTCACTATAGTAGTCCGTCCGGCTGCTCTTGCTGAAATCATTACTCTTCATTCTCCCGTGCTCTAGCAATTGCGCTCCCTAGACCACTACCATGTAGTTAGGTAGGGACAATCAATCCGGGAATCTAGGAATGAATGGGGATCCCTATCAATATAAAAATGAAGAAAATAGAATGAAATATATTACCTTTCTCTCACTCAATAGATGTATCTGGTCTGATACGGTACAGTACAATACGAGACAATGGAATGCAATGGGATAGATGGTAGAGGGCTGCCTGCGCCCAAAAGCGATGCTTCACTTGTCCCCTTGTCCATAGGGACCTCGTGGCATACAACCGAAACGACTCCCGCTAGATAGCCGCCCCTTTCTCTCTTTTTACAGCCTCGTGGACGGACGAAAGAAGGTAAGTTAGACGGGGCAGTGAAGGCTCGTGAAGTAGAAAAAGCAAGAGCTTCTCACCTATTCTATTAGTCAGCGCTAGCGTCCCTCTCTCTAAAGGGGCGTAAGCACTTTACTCGCTAGGGGATGGGATTCATTCACTTGCATTCCTCGCGATAGCACTACAAAAGCTCCGGTCTTAACGCCCTACTACATCTTTGCAGCCTTCTCTCTGTTCGTAGAGTCGTTTCCCGTTTACCCACAACGGAGGAGCCGCCCCACCCAGGCTGGCCACGGTCATAACGCACTCTTGCACAACAAATCCACTTTGAAGTTGACTTATTCGGCTCGGCCAATCGTCGAATGTGTACGAGATACCATAAGGGCCCAATATCTCAATAGCACCTTTGTCTAAAGCTTCGAATGAAACTTCATATCCTAAACGCAGAACGATTCGACTAGAAAGTCATTAAAAACTTGATCAAGAACCGCCAAGCATTAAAGAAGCTATAGAGTCGATTACAAAAAGTACTAGTTTGAAAGGCTCGTTGGAATTGATCCGCCATCTTGGATTTACATTATACGCAAAAGAAGCACCTGAAGTACTAAACGGAATAGGTATTAGTTTGGTAATGGTTGGAGCAGCAAACTTCGGATTCGCAAGAATCTCATTTTTTGGTAGTACTGGCGGGGAATTGGCCCAAAATTGGATAGGGGTCAAGACGCCGGCAATGCCGCTGGCGTCGGGGTGACTCAAGTGCCCCCCGCGCGAAATGGTCAGCTTATTACACGGCTCACTAACTCTGCCTGGAGTGGTGGTACCTATTATTCGTCGGCGGGGCGGTCGGCGATCACGTAGATGACTTTGGCTGGTACAACCACTCGATTGTCCACTTCTATAATAAACGTAATTGTGCCAATTCCAGTTTTGAACTCTATCCGCAGACTTGTTTCATAGTTTTCAAGCGAGCGTGCACCAACCCGACTGAAGATAAGCCGACGTTAATTAAACTAGGAGTCTAATTTGGTAATGGGCGGTTCATTTTTCTAGTTCATTTTAGATCGCGAACTTCTGCGCAGGTGCGTGAGTGAAATCCTAATTGGCTACCTCTCCCATTCATCAAGGCGAACATTAGAAAGGTAAACTATTGCCAAGAGACCGGGAACGCTCTGCCCCTTCACTTGCAAAGGATCCGCATTCGAGTGCTGCTTCTCAGGGCCGTCGAGTCGAGCAACCCCGGCCGGGGCGATCCGATTACCGGGAATTTTCACTATTATTCTACAACCATTGAACCGCATTTACTAGCTTCGTTCATACAGACTTGATATCGCGTTCACCATCCCGAACATTCGCTAGCTGGCAACACAACTTTTACCACCCAAAAAAAGATCTCAAGTGATTAGGCGGGGACAGATTCAACCTCAGTAGTCTTCGTGATCATGAGCCCGATGAGTTGACCATTCCTCCACCCCGCGTCATCCATTCCCATTCCAAAAGTCCTTCTTCCGATCCGAAGGTGTGTTAAGCATATAGTCATTGTGGTTATGACGGTTCTCGGGTTCTTTTCCGATTAGACTAAGAACCTTCCGCCTAAGAAACCGCTTAACTTCTCCCCCTCATATCATTGCTCTCTTTTCGGTGATAGAGCAGTTTGCTAGTTTGCATTCCACTATCTGAATCTCTAACACTAACAGGCGACAATCACCAACTTCATCACTGCCTTTGCCTCAGTGACACATCGATTGGGTTCCCACCCCACTCGAGTTAACTATTTCAGAGCTATATCCCTTTCTCTTCTCCCACGCCGTTTAGCCGGGTCTAGTTTTCCTCTCACCGGAAGGTGGCTAACCTCTGGTCTTACGAGCCGCTTACGCCTAACTCAAGCGACGGGAGGGACATCTTAGGCAGAATCGAAATCGGCGTGCGTTCCGGTGACTCACACTACATGAGTTTATGAATCAATGAAATTTCTCTTCTATTGTAGCGATACGAACTCGAGAAGCAATAGTAAAGAAGCTATCATTCCGGGGAGTCAGATGATTGTCTGATGTTCTTTTGAGGGAGGCCCATAAATTGCACGGGTCCAAGCTTGATTGATTGATTCTTTTAAAACTCGCCCTCAGTAATCAATCTCACCATTAGCATTTTCACCATTATAATGGAAACTCACCATTACGGATTAAAGCCCTTCTTTAAAGAAGTCCTCTAACTAGATCAGCTAAGTAGGTAGCTTCGCTCAATTGATTCTATAACTCACCATAGCAAGGTAAGCTGCACAGTCGTACTAACAACCGAGAAGCCGCCTCTCTCAGCTGATAGCTCATCGGATCATGCAGCCTCCGACCGGTCATAGAAAGAAGTAAGTCCGAACTCAAAGCCAGTGTCTGAGCCAGCTGCCCTTAGTAGACTGGAAGCCAGATAAGGAAGTCTGGTCTAGCTCTCGAAAGTGGAAGGCAGAAAAAGGATAGCTGAAAGTGGGGAAAGTAGGGCTACTCACATTGATTTAGAAAAATCATGAAATTTTCAATATTAATTCAAATTCT
>OU343216.1:62946210-62979921 GCA_910596185.1 Chrysanthemum makinoi | reverse complement strand
GATCATTTCAACCTATTTAGCTATGAATGGGTTCCACTAGCTAGTGTCGTGTTTTATCTCAAGTAGGTTAAACTGATAACCTCAGCCAAAAGTGGAACAAATCAAATCGGGCGAATAGATTGATAGTCGGCCAAAGTAGATTGATAGTCATCCAAAGTGTATTTTTGTAGCAATACAACATCTACATTGTTTTTGTAAAGTACTAAAGTTATCTGTTATCAAAACTAATGCATTAATGTTTGTTAATCAGCCGGCTGTACTGACATGTACTAAAAATGACCCGTTTCAACAGGAAACTAGTACAACACACAACACAAACCCCCACCAACGGGCGCATTTTGTCACCTATACGATTCTACCTCTAAATTGTGATATTAACTTTATGCAGAATTTTGTATCGAGTCATGTTTTGGCTCAACTGGTATGGGGCTGCATCCTAAGTCTAATGTGAAATACTAGTAGAATTATAGCATGTAGTAATGTGGTATAAGACACTTCTCGGGTTGGTGAAGAGTGTATTAATGTGTTAATGATTCCTTATATAGGAAATGTGTGACGGGTTTGAATGAAAGTTGATGCTTAGTTGCCTGGATGGAGGTAAGTGGTGCTATTTTAATAAGCATGAATGCCATGACTCAACCTTATAGTATTTATACTCAAGTATGTTTATATGTATTACTGTAATAAATATGTTATCGTTACTTCAAATGTGAAGATGCAAATTTCAAATGTTGAATCTATGTTCTACATGTTATGCGAGATAGTGAGCTATATGATTGGCGGTTATTAAAGACGGTCTAATATCTGTAGAACTTGCGTTAGATATAAGAGATTATGTGTAATTATTTGTGCGTTAAGGTATGGTAAGTAAAAGGTAATGTTGTTGGCATGAAGTAAGGGTATTACTGTATGTTAGATACTACTATGATTTAGTCAAGTGTTTATGAAACGTGTAAGAAATATGATAACAAAAAAAAAAATGTTAAAGCATGAAAGAAGTTTGCTAGCATGTGGTGAAGTATTATATGAGATAGTACTTAAATGGAATGTGTTTGGAAATGTGTTTTGCTAATTTGTTACAAGTATGATAAAGTGTGAACTAGTTTATATAAAAATTTGTAATTGTCTAATAGAATAGATCGATTCCATTCGGGGAAGTTGATTAAATGATAGTGTGAAGTAACTTTTGTTGTATGTGGTCAACGTGTTATATGAGATGATAGTTAGATTGTATGGGCTTGATATGTGATATGCTAATATCTTATAAGATGATAAAGTATGGAGTTCGTTTATAAAGAAGTTGTGGATATCTTAAGTGGCATGGAAAACCCTCGGGGTAAGTTAGTCGTATTCGACATGGAAACCATTCGGGGTTAATGTTCATGAACTTTTTGCGGTATTTGTTCACGAACCTTTTTCTGGTTAAAAGTAGATGAATGGTGAATTAAATAAAAACGTTAAGGTACACGAATGGTAAAAGTGTTGGGATTTTAGAACTATGTTAACCAAGTAGCGCATACGAGTACGCAGCGTATATGGATCTAGTAATCGCAATTAGGTTAAACACGTAATTAATAAACAATTAATCAATAAAATAATTAATTAATAAAAGGATAAAAGAAAGCCTAACCTTGCTTGGCAATTGGACTTTAGAATCGAACAAGAAACCAAACGAAACCCCAAGTATCTAAATTAGATACCTCAATGAGTATCACACACAAACCCGATAACGTATATGTTCGATTAATAAGCTAGTCGAGAACGTAATTAAAACAATCACCAAGTGACAAAATACTTAAATAATTCAAACTACAAAACCCATGACATGCATGTAATCTGTCCGAATTCCAAACAAACCAAGATGTCGCTTTAGCATATACCGATATCGGACAAGGTTGTCCGATATCCTTATGCTTCTGTCCAAGGAAAAAACATCAAGTCCAAAACTTAAAACCAAACTTGTTTCTGCTGTTGTGTTGACTAGGAGACCAGGAACAAAGCACCACCAATTTATTTAAACACTTGTATCAAACAAGTTTAGATTTAATCTAAACCAAGACCTCTTAATCGACCTTATGAATAATCGACCAAGAGAGAGCAGGAAAGAAAACTGGATTTGGTTTTAGGGATGTTAGGTATAGCTTTTCTTACGTGAGTTTTACATAGGTTGTGTTTGGATATATACAAACCAAACCGACTCCAAGTTGGAGTACAATACTTGTTCGACAAGTATAAGCCCAAGAAAAAACCCACCCATTTTGCCTTCGCCCGATAAGTGAACCAAGGCCCATGGCATGTCCATATTTTACCCATGTTCAATCTCAAAACGCCATTCTAAAACATTAATCCTGGGTCAAGTTTGCATAAGTCGGTGATGCGTAAAACCGCCAAGTTTTATCACTCGCCCGCCACTTGTGAACCGACCGAACAAACTTAAAACAGCTTCAAGCACGAATGCAATGAAGATCGGAGAGTATAGTGTTTCCCAGGTTAAGTCCCAACGAGCCGTGCGAGAATAGCCAAACGATAGTAATCGAGGGATTTGAACGAAAAGAAGGATTTGTGATTATTAAAACTACGAAAAAGGACATAAATTACAAGGCTTAAATGCAATTTAAAGAAAGTTAAAAAGATTAAAAAATATTAAATAAACGCTATCACTATTTGCAAAATGATGAACGTTTAAAACTTAAAACTTACGCTTAAATAAAACTACGTAACGCATATAAAATAAAAATGAGATCTAAGAAATAAAGACCTAAAATATGAAAATGACATTTTTACAAACCTAATGATAAAAGAAAACTTATAGAAAAATAAAATTATTTTTATAACTATTAAATTAATTATTATTAATTAAAAACTAATTTTAACTATTAAATATTAACCTAAAATACAAGAAAATATGAAACAAAGCTAGAAAAATAAACTTTTGACTTAGAAAAATCTAAAATAACAAAATAGAATTTTCAAAACTATTTTTGTATTTTTCTGATTATTTTTGAATTTTTTATGAATTTTAAACTATTAAAAACTAATTAAATTACTAAAAATTACAAAATAAACTATGAAAAATCTGGAAAATTACTTTTTTTACTTTTTATATTTATCTAAACTTAATAAAAATGAAAAATTATTTTTTTGGACTTTTTCTGATTTAATTAGATTAAAAGCTATTTAAAAAGTGCTAAAAATTGATTTTAATGCAGAAAAATAGCAAACAAGGCTGGAAAAATATGAACAATTCAGGATAAGTATAAAATATTATTAGGAATCTAGGAAAAATAGAAAAACAAGGTGTTGTGTGCAAGAAAATGAGATCATATACAAGTGCTTATTGAAATAAGCACTTGAAAAAGCAAAGGGTAACAAATGGGCACCAAACCAACACAAATGCAATAAGCTACAACTACTTAGAAACAACAGGCTTAAACCTCTAAAACTTAAATTGCTATGATTTGATGAAATTGAGCTTATGACTAAAATCAGCTTGAGGGCCAACTTAGAGCTTATGCAAAGCCACTCAATAAGCTAATACTTAAAAGCGAAAATTGGACTTAAGGAGACTGGCTGAGAACTAATAAACCAAAGAGGAGACCTAGATGAGCTCAAATGAGCTCTGTGATTGATGTCACAAGATGCACAAGACGTGCAGACTAGAGTCCTCTACCAGGGCATATAAGCTCTCATTACAAGCCTGTTGACACTTCTAAAAATTGACAAAAATTCAACAAAATGATAATAAGAAACAAGACAGTGTGAACTTTTTAAACCTATAATTTTCATTGAAATTGGCCAGAGATGAGCCAAAGAAAATCACTCCGTTGAGCCAAAAGTTCAGTTTTGACTTTTTGAAGAAATTTGGAGATTTTGACTTTAATGAGATTTGCAACCAATTCAAAGAGATTGATGTTATTTTGATGAAATAAAGCTGATGCAATATATACCTATGTATTTTAAACATAAAATGAGCTTTTGAATTCTCAAAATCTTAACAGTTAAGCTTTAAGACAGATTTATGTATGATTTTGACTTTAAGGTTTTAGGTGCATTGCAAGACAGATTTAAGAGAGTGAATGAGTTAAACAAACTGAAAAACAAATCTTAATCACTGAACTACCCTAAATCCAGAGATATACCAACTAATCCAAACACACCTTTAAACAATTTGACAATTCAAACTGAGTTAACTACTAAAATGGCTTAAGCAATCATTGAAATTTAATCTAGATATGCTAATTACCACTTATAAACATGTTCTAGCCATCAATGAACAGTACAAACCAAGTACGAATGCAAATTGAACTAAAAATGAAAAGGAGATATACAAAGCTCACAAGTATCCAACTGATATTGCAGCTTCAAACCAGAACCATAAGTACTCTATCCTAAGCTAATCCAACCCCAAATCCAGCTCTGCAACACCATTAACCATTTCCAAGTCTTCTTGAACAAATTACTCTTCACAGTTGACTTATGTTGACCAACATGAAACTTGCTCAGATTAGTAGGCTTACCAAAGATTATAATAAGCTTAAATGAGCTTATTTGATTTTAACATGAGCTTATTAGAAGCTTGGACATCAAATTTGAAATGAAAATTTCCATAAACTTGAAAATATGAACTTATAGAAAACCTTGAGATTGATACTTAAAAGTGATTTCCAATGATACAATGACTTTAGTTTAACAAATTTAAAGCTTAGAATTACATTTTAGCACACTTAATTAAGATTACTTAAAAAAACGACATACAAGCAAAATAAAACTAAAACTACTTTTTCTTTTTTCATCTTTCTTCTTCCTCTTTTATATTCCCATTTGCTTCTACGTGTCCTCTTGATCCAATCCCACCACTCTTTTGAGCCAATGGGTGGCTGAGAGGCCATATTGGCTTTTTGTGATTTTTGGCGGAAATCTAGTTTTGACCTGTGGCTCTGAAACTAGCACTAGGGGGTGGCATTTATTGTGATGGGAAAGGTAGGTGGGTGTGATGATGAAGGGGAAAAGGTGATGGGAGAGTGGCCGTGTTGCGGAGGCAAGTTGGGAAGAGGATAAACAGTGTGGGGGCGGGTAATCTGTTTGTTTGACTTGGGGTCCAAAATAGAAAGGGTCACATGTTTGGCAGGGTCAAAATGGGTAAAGGTCATAGTTGGTTTTAATATTACAAGGACCTTGTTGTAAATCTGCCAAACTAGAGGGACCAAACCTGTAATTTTCCAAACTTAACACAAGGGTCACTTTTGACAAGTTTCAATAGTGCAAGGACTATTTTTGACATTTTCAAATTTTCAAAGGACCATTTGTGTTGAGTTCAAAACTTGAGGGACCTAAGTTGTAAATTTGTAATTTTAAATCTCAAGGACCAATTTTGACAACTTAAGAATCCCTAGGGACTTTAAAATGATATTTCTCTTTATTTAGATTTACAGGGTTTTTGATAACTTTTTAAACTTGGGGGACTAAAACTGCCAATTATGCAAACTTGATACGTTTTTCACCAGTTTTTGATATTTTTGCATTTAAAACACATAAAACACTTATTTGTGATATTTTTATCATTTTGATGCATTTCTGAGTGTTTTCAAATGTTTTTGCAGTTTAAATGGTACAAAAATGATGAGTATTTAGACACTCATCAAACCCCCACACTAAGATATTGCTAGTCCCTAGCAATGTTTTTGAGAAAAATTAATGGATTTCATCTCTTTACCAAAGCCATTACTTCTGGAGTAGCCAAATGTTTCAGTTCAAGTAAGAACCTTGGTACAACGATAACCAAATGATTTTGAGCAAATCACCCGATACAATGGGATTTGATTTGTCTTTACGAGAAACGCTTTGCTTCGGACTAGCTCTTAGATAAAATATCTTTGGTGAGCTGATTACCAATTATGGTTTTTCCACAGCCTTTACCACAAGCCATAAACTTGCGGGCTAGCCAACTCTTCACTTTTAAGGATATGGTGAGTCGAATACCATACAATTTTGGGCAAATTGCAAAGTAGATGTGGTTTGAGATATCTTTACTAAGAGCCGTTTGCTCCTGGATTAGCCAATCCTTATGTGTGTTAGACATGGTGAATTACCATTGTTGTGTTTAGTACATAGTACTTCCACTAAAAAATTTTAAAATTTGGCCATTTTGGGGAAAAAGGGACTAAAAGGGTACATTTATGATCAAAATTCGCCAGAATTTCCCCCCCACACTTAGAAATGAATATTGTCCTCAATATTCAAAGTACCTAGTTATGCCGAAACTTAGAACGAAAAAGATAATTACTACTAAGTGTAGAAACACAACAATTATTCTCTTTTTTTAATATTTACAATTTTTATTCATTTTTTAGATCTATACTCAACATGTGGGGTATCTCCCCCATACTAGGGTGGTACACATGGTGAAAACCCATGTTAAGCTACTGTTTTTGATTACCAGTCGCTAGCTTGATTAGACCAAATTAATTTGTTCATGGGGAAGTAAGTGGAAGAGACAATCTCCATCGGACTTTCATTCAAGATGTTTTGGACAAACATTTGAAACGCGTGGAAAGTTCCACAGATGAGATACTGAGAGACGACAGAACAGGCTGCTTACAGTGGTACATGAAATGCCGGTCAAGATAATGTCTTCATTCGAAGGAGTGAAGAAGAACCAAGGATATATGAAGAAATCATGATACAAATCATGACTAACTCTTCATACTCAATAGGAGAATTCATAGTTTCATGAATCTCCTCAGTTAAGTTCACTTGATCAAGACATACTATGGTGTGTAGAATCAAAATGGAAGATTATCTCGGCGGAGATATGATATGAGTGAGTTCACCGGCGAACTCCTCGTGAAGAGAATTAATCACAAGATGTATATCTGTGAATTCTTGTTCCACTGTAGGCTCATCACTATCCTCAATCTGAGTATCAAAGAGTGGATTCTCGAGAAAAGTGAATTCAGGTCGAATTCAAATAGATGATTGGTGAAAGTAGTTTTGAATGTTTCGGGAACAAAGTGATCAACATTCTCTATTGGACTGTTGGGATAAGAAGTGAGTGAACGATCATTATCACGGAGACTTTCAGTCTCTCCCAGATCGGCTTTGAAATCAGAAAGACTATCATTACTTTCCGATGAGAGTGGATTGGTGTGAGTGAGTTCATAGGTGAACTCCTCAAGATGATGATCAGCATCAGACTGTTTGAGTGATGCCTCAACATACTCGATGTTTCCATGAGAAGTACAATCGTCGCTAACATCGGAGAAAGTTTCAAAATGATCTTTTGAACACTCAGAGGGAAATAGAATCACATATGATGAAGTTCCACGTGACTCTCTCGGGATCGGGACATGGTTCTCAACACTAGACTTTATGAATTCGTCCGATTCCTTTTCAGACAATGTCAAGAAGCTCATCCCCATGTTGAGTGGGAGCTTCGGTGTGATAGCATTGTTTGAGATGGAATCTCAACTGCTGAGATATCATCTGATGAACTTGATGAATCAAGTGTATCTTCATCATCGAGAATAAAACAAAATTGAGAGCTAGATCCGGCTGCTTTTCTTTTGCAATTGATTCCTAACAGATTTTTCAAAGGCAATTTGGGATTTTAATTTAGCGCCCGCTCTTAGCTAGCAATTCTTCCATGGATTTCTCATGTGAATAATGACGGGACATTGTGGGAGTGGAGATTTGTCAAAACCGGAAGGTTGACATTGATAATCATCATGAGGACCCCACACCATACACAAAAAAGGGAACATTATGAAATGCAGTCTTATTGAACTCCTCACCTCTTTCATAACTCCAGAAGCTCTAGATAAGTGTCTTGTTGGGTTTGTTGAGGAGTTTGAGTCATTTGGCAACGTGGAGGTTGGTCGATATGGATGAGTAAGTAATTGTTACAAGGAAATGGATTCCCGTTTGACAATGAGAAATGGGGACCTCCACAGTTCTCACAACAAAATGATTGTTGTGGTTGGTCATGTGAATAATATGGAATTTGGTCATTTCCAAAGTCACAGTATTACCAGAAAACTGTTAGAGTAGACAAATGTGTTTCCGGATTGACACTCAAATCCTTGGTGAGGACCTCCACAATATTCACAGCAGTTATGTTGATTATATGAAGATGAGTCGTGGTGGTGGTAATTGGAAAAGTTTGAGGGTGCGTTAAATGAGTTCGATTAGGATCATAATCAAATAAATTCCTCGAACACAAAACAAACAACTCCCGTTCGAATATCATTACCCATTGTACACACGGCATACCAATGACAGAGGTGAACCAGAAGAGGCTCACCACAACGACCAAGGAATAAACGAGTTCATTTGAGAGTCATGAGAAGGAATCTGTTTATTCAAAGAATCAACAAAACCAACATGGTGATCTGAATGACTATCAAGTCTCGAAGAACATTTTGAAAAATCGGGAGGTGGGACAAGTGGTGTGCTCTGAGAGCTAGCAATTTCCACCACTTCGTTATGGTCTCGGTTCGGTTCTTGAAGCGTGAAGATTAGGCAAGTCATTCTTGTTAGTCACCGTTACATTCGCATGTTTGCTTTTAACCGTAAATCGTGAAAGTTTAGAATCAATTCTAGACGGTTTAGGAGCAACTGAGGGATTAGATCTTTGGATAACCGTAGGTTGGACGTATTTAGCACTTCCATTATCATAGGGAAGTACCTGGTCCTTTGTCACCCCGGTTTCTCGTTCTATTTCCCTAGCAATTAATGGATCATCACGAACAACACGAATTCTTGACATTTGTGATAAAGCATCACGTTTTTCAACTTTGTCCCAGAATTCGTCGCATTCGAGAGATTCCATGAGAATAGAAGAAGTTAGAATCAAATGGATAGAGGGCAAAGGAATAAAGAATCAAAAAAGGGTAGGAGGGCTAAGATGAATATTTTTGGTATTTTTGAAAAATATGATGTAGAAACAAAGAATGAAAATCTTTTTGGATTTTTTTATTTTAAATATATATAAATGGTATAAACAAGGAGTGAATATTCAAGTCACTAATCTGCTAAACGTAAGACTATTAGCACTGCTCCCCGGCAGCGGCGCCAAAATTTGATGCGTGCAAAGTCAAGTTATCACTCAAGCTTACTGCCACTTGTGAATGGCCGACTGTAACAAACTTAAAACAGTTCAAGCACGAATGCAATGAAGATCAGGAGAGTATAGTGTTTCCCCAGGTCGTTAAGTCCCCACAAGTTTGTCGCGAGAATAGCCAAACGATATAGTAATCGAGGGAGCAGGAAAAAAGAAGGATTTGTGATTATTAAAACTACAGAAAAATGACATAAATTACAAGGGCTTAAATGCAATTTAAAGAAAGTTAAAAAGATAAAAAAATATTAAATAAACGCTATCACTATTTGCAAAATGATGAACGTTTAAAACTTAAAACTTACGTTTAAATAAAACTTACGTAAACGTACAAAATAAAAAATGAGATCTAAGAAATAAAAGACCTAAAAATATGAAAATGACATTTTTACAAACCTAATGATAAAAGAAAATTTATAGAAAAAGAAAATTATTTTTATAACTATTTAATTAATTATTATTAATTAAAAACTAATTTTAACTATTAAATATTAACCTAAAATACAAGAAAATATGAAACAAAGCTAGAAAAATAAACTTTTGAATTAGAAAAATCTAAAATAACAAAATAGAATTTTCAAAACTATTTTTGTATTTTTCTGATTATTTTTGAATTTTTTATGAATTTTAAACTATTAAAAACTAATTAAATTACTAAAAATTACAAAATAAACTATGAAAAATCTGGAAAATTACTTTTTTTACTTTTTATATTTATCTAAACTTAATAAAAATGAAAAATTGTTTTTTTGGACTTTTTCTGATTTAATTAGATTAAAAGCTATTTAAAAAGTGCTAAAAATTGATTTTAATGCAGAAAAATAGCAAACAAGGCTGGAAAAATATGAAAAATTCAGGATAAGTATAAAATATTATTAGGAATCTAGGAAAAATAGAAAAACAAGGTGTTGTGTGAAGAGAAAATGCATACAAGTGCTTATTGAAATAAGCACTTGAATAAGCTAAAGGGTAACAAATGGGCACCAAACCAACACAGAAGCTGCAATAAGCTACAACTACTTAGAAACAACTTATTACAACAGGCTTAAACCTCTAAAACTTAAATTGCTATGATTTGATGAAATTGAGCTTATGACTAAAATCAGTCTTGAGGCCAACTTAGAGCTATATGCAAACCACTCAATAAGCTAATACTTAAAACAGAAAATTGGACTTTGAAGGAGACCTGGCTGAGAACTAATAAACCAAAGAGGAGACCTAGATGAGCTCAAATGAGCTCTGTGTGATTATGCAAGATGCACAAGACACTGTAAAGCTGCTAAGTGCTCTGCAGGGCATATAAGCTCTCATTAAGCCATTTGACACTTCTAAAAATTGACAAAATTCAACAAAATGATAATAAGAAACAAGAGGTGAACTTTTTAAACCTATAATTTTCATTGAAATTGGCCGAGATGAGCCCAGAAAAATCACTCCATTGAGCCAAACGAGTTTTCGGTTTGACTTTTGAAAGAAATTTGGAGATTTTGACTTTAATGAGATTTGCAACCAATTCAAAGTGAGATTGATGTTTTGATGAAATAAAGCTGATGCAATATATACCTATGTATTTTAAACATAAAATGAGCTTTTGAATTCTCAAAATCTTAACAGTTAAGCTTTAAGACAGATTTATGTATGATTTTGACTTTAAGGTTTTACAGGTGCATTATTAAGACAGATTTAAGAGTGAATGAGTTAAACAAACCTTGAACAACAAATCTTAATCACTGAACTACCCTAAATCACCCGATATACCAACTAGCCTTTAGAAACAGATTTGACAATTCAAACTGAGTTAACTACTAAAATGGCTTAAGAAATCATTGAAATTTAATCTAGATATGCTAATTACCACTTCTAAACAGGTTCTAGCCATCAATGAACACAGATACAAACACAAGTACAGAATGCAAATTGAACTAAAAATGAAAAGGAGATATACAAAGCTCACAAGTATCCAACTGATATTAGCTTCAAACCGAGAACCATAAGTACTCTATCCTAAGCTAATCCAACCCCAAATCCACTCACGCACATTAACCATTTCCAAGTCTTCTTGAACAAATTACTCTTCACAGTTGACTTATGTTGACCAACAATGAAACTTGCTCAGAAATGATTAGTAGGCTTACCAAAGATTATAATAAGCTTAAATGAGCTTATTTGATTTTGACATGAGCTTATTAGAAGCTTGGACATCAAATTTGAAACTGAAAATTTCCACAGTAAACTTGAAAATATGAACTTATAGAAAACCTTGAGATTGATACTTAAAAGTGATTTCCAATGATACAATGACTTTAGTTTAACAAATTTAAAGCTTAGAATTACATTTTAGCACACTTAATTACTTAAAAAGCGACATACAAGCAAAATAAAACTAAAACTACTTTTTCTTTTTTCATCTTTCTTCTTCCTCTTTTATATTCCCATTTGCTTCTACGTGTCCTCTTGATCCAATCCCACCACTCTTTTGAGCCAATGGGTGAGCAGAGGCCATATTGGCCTTTTATGATTGTTTGGCGGAAATAGTTTTGACCTGTGCGAAACTAGCACTAGGGGGGGTGGCATTTATTGTAGTGGGAAAGGTAGGTGGGTGTGATGATGAAGGGGGGAAAAGGTGATGGGAGAGTGGCCCGTGTTGCGGGCAAGTTGGGGGGATAAGCAGTGTGGGGCGGGTAATCTGTTTGTTTGACTTGGGGTCCAAAATAGAAAGGGTCCACGAGTTTGGCGAGGGGTCAAAAATGGGTAAAGGGTCATAGTTGGTTTTAATATTACAAGGACCTTATTGTAAATCTGCCAAACTAGAGGGACCAAACACAATTTTCCAAACTTAACACAAGGGTCACTTTTGACAAGTTTCAATAGTGCAAGGACTATTTTTGACATTTTCAAATTTTCAAAGGACCATTTGTGACAGTTTCAAAACTTGAGGGACCTAAGTTGTAAATTTGTAATTTTAAATCTCAAGGACCAATTTTGACAACTTAAGAATCCCTAGGGACTTTAAAATGATATTTCTCTTTATTTAGATTTACCGAGGGACTTTTTTGACAACTTTTGAAACTTGGGGACTAAAACTGCCAATTATGCAAACTTGATACGTTTTCACCAGATTTTGATATTTTTGCATTTAAAACACATAAAACACTTATTTGTGATATTTTTATCATTTTGATGCATTTCTGAGTGTTTTCAGATGTTTTTGCAGTTTAAATGGTACAAAAATGATGAGTATTTAGACACTCATCATCGGGTATGATAATTATTCAAGTCTAGAATATGTTCAACACGTATACTCGTGTTTATCGTGTGTGCCCCCATCGGCTCACATAACTTAGTCGCTTTTGTCGTGTTTATAACTCCCACAAATAACAGCTCCCACAGGGAGTTGGTGTGTCGAATGACACACAAACTAACGACGGAAGCTTTAGCAAACACTCTCTCGCTTTTTAACTAAAAGTGTCTGAGAGAATAGTTTCGTAAAAGTTTCTTAGTAGCATGGTCATTCAATGTCTTGCTCTAATCATCCTTTGTTATAGATACCGTTAAACCATGGATTATGGATCTAAATCATTCCATGTAGTTTAACCATTTAGAATCTCGTTATAGATTTTAATTGAGATATACCAAATGTAATCAAGAATCATCTTGTATTACCCTTTGGGTTTGGCCAAACAATTATCATTAAATGCGGAGGAACCATGGTATCTTTAAAATATCAAGTGGAGTAACAAATCCTTTATTGACTACAAGTGATGCCACATCCCTGAAATATAGCCTTTATAACTACCTTATTCAGATAGCGTTTTCGTATACTTTAAAAATGATATCCAGCATATGAGAACTTACTTGCATCTCAAGTCTAAAGACAATTAATATTTTACTTATGACAAGGATCAAAAAGTAAATGTTTGAAAGTTGGGGAATCCAATATGCATCTCTAGTGAATACATATGAGTTTGGGGAACAATCCACATTCTCGTTAGAATATAACCAACACTCATATTTGGCTTACATAACAATATTCCCATATTGTTAACTGACAATGGACATATTTAGAATTATAAAATTATTCAAGTATTAAACATGCAAATATAAGGATAACAATTATTATATGAATGAATAACAAATACCAAGTATCTTTATTCATCATAAAGTAAAAATTGTCTATCAATCCCAATTATCCAAAATACTAAAACAGATATGCATGAAACTCATTTAGTAAGTTGAACCCTAATGTTTCCAACATTCTCAACTTTCTTTAAAAGAAAAACTAAATAGTCATCTGAGTAAATTTTCCGAATAATTGTTTCAAATTTCACATATAGTGAGTGATTTGAAATATAAGATGAGTGTCTTATCTCATATGCTCATACTATTGCAAGAGTTATAGTATGGAGATGTCGCCCTACCTTGCATGAGGTATTAGAAGTCAACGACATACTGACAGTCATCTTTACAGTTTCTAAAAATGTAAAGTATTCTCATTCCTTAATATGTAATGCAACAATGCTCTATGTTGAGCATAACTAGTTAGCAGACTTATAATAAATGATAAAATTCTACTACAACTAGTGTAAATAATCCTCTAGCATCATTTGTACTTATACAACACTATGCTTTATAATTCGTAAACATTTATAAAACAATAATCTAAACACTCTCAATTAGATATTGTTGTTGTGAGCTCATTTTGTTCTTGTACAAAAGCAACAACTAGTCTTATACATAATATAATATATACATGATAAATCCTTAGTTAAAACAACATAAGGATTCCATCCATGTAATAAATTATTCCAAGTGAAAATCTACCATTTAAGACTTGCTTGAATGATATATTGCATTTGTGTTAGACTTAATTTTCCCGCATTTGTTTATTCCACATAAACATTTATTTCAAGGTTGTTTGTTTTATTCCCTAAATTCCAAGTGAAGTTTTCATTCCAAGCTTAAGGATCAATATCTAGCTTAAATAGAATGATATCTTCAACATATAAATTTAGAGGAAAAACACAATGCTCCCACTCAATGTCAGATGTACTCAAGAGTTGTCTTAATTTAATCAGAATATGTTGTAATTAAATTCAAGATCTCAGCTCTTAGATGCATGATCCAATCTAAAAATGGATTGCTCAAATTTTGTATACTACATAAAGATAATATAGATTCATAACCCTTTTGATTACACCGTCCTCAAAAAAGGTAATCATAAAGAAAGAGTTATAAAATCTAATTGTCATATTCAACATAAAAATCACATGTATGACAATTAAATCTCTTTATATAATTAATGCATGTATTATAAAAGAAAATTTAATCACAGTCAATTGCTTAAGTATGATTAAAAACTTCTTATAAAATGCCAAACATTAATATGTATACAATTTTTATCCTTGTGAGTCATTCTTCAAAAGAAACTCATTCCAACCTCATAGGTTAACTGTTAGGCGAAACAATAATCAAGCTCAAAACTCGATTTGCCTTTTAAGGACTGCATCTTGTCATTTATAGTTCTAAAATATTTATCAGATTCAAGATGTGATAATGTATTTTAGTAGTTAGCTGATTTACAATAATCTCCTAACACATATCCTTCAGCGTTGATATTAAAAATATCACCTCAAGTGATGAGGCATCCTTGCAGATTTATGAATGAGAATAATCATTATACTTCGGTCAACATTTTCATGTTTAACCTTAGCATGACATTAATAAGTAAATTTTAGAAGGTTAAGTATTTTGTTCTCAAAACTTTGATATATGTATATACTCCCACTTACTTTTGTAAGTAGAGACAAAATTCTAAATACTAAGTATTTAAGCAACAATAAATTGTTCTTTATGGAGAACCACAAAATACATTTGAAGTTCTCATCTCAATATTTGTTAATAAAATGCTTCATAAGATTTTAACAAATTCAGAACTTAAATCAAGACATAATGGAATTCCTTCCAACAACTCAAATTAGGTTTTATAGAAAAACTCTAATTTAGTATCACTCTTTAACCAAAAGTTCTAACAACAGTTTTGTGTTTTGTCAAGCTAGGAAGAACACCAAAACTACAATCTTCAATCTAGGAAGTGTAGAAAAATCAAAAATCCAAAAGGGTTTATGATTCAATTGGTTTGAGTGGAAAACCTAAAATCCCTAATGAATTAAGGTTTTCAGTTATGTGTCGTCTTGAATACCTTCTAGGTTTGAAATATATTGAGTGTATCCATGACACACGCAATTTCTAACCTTGATATGTTTTGGAGGTAGAGTAATTAAAGCTATCAGGAACCAAACAATATGAATAAGGTTTGATCCAACACATTAGATATACCATAATTAAGGGGTATCCTATGAGTTATTAGAATTGTGGAACTGTATCAAAATTCTATAGATAAATTAATTCTCTTTGGACCAAATACTTGTCAATTGGGTCAAGCCAAATTGCATATAAAGTATTCACGAACCAAGTGCATGCAATAATGTATATTCATTGAACAATACAAGAACCTTATGTTCATGTGTTCGCAAGAAGACATAACTGTTCAAGCATTATATGTTCATGTGTTTACAAGAAAATAGAACATGTCAATAATACATTATAAGTCTTTGAATAATTCAAAGGCCTTATGTTTATGTGTTTACAAGAAGACATAACAATTTTACTATATATACTTTATGTTATAAGTCATTGATTAATTCAAGGACTTTATAATTATGTCTTAACATGTAAGCATAATTATACTAACAAAAGTAATCATGAACGCAAACTATTGAGTTCTATAGTAATTTCAAGTTAATTTTATACTTCAGAATTATGATCATTATCATCTAACCATAATTTTGTTGACTAAAACATGTAGTCAAATGTTGAAGTATCTTTACATTATATCATGACATTTGAATGTAGTAAGGCAACAACCATCTAGCATGTTCAAGTCCTAGTAGAATCATTATTAGAATGTAGTATGGCAATAAACATCTCATGTGTTTAGTCCTAGTAGGATTCTTATTTATATGTAGTAGGGCATTAAACATCTAACGTGTTTAACTCCTAGTAGATTTATTAGTTTTCTTACCTTGCGGTCAAGAGATACCAATAATATTGTTGTTCCTTGCACACACTTTGAGATTTCTCCCACTTGTGAAAGGTACAACATCATATTATGAAAACAAACAACACGTGATTGATTGTTCAAACAATATGATAATGTCATATATATATATATATATATATATATATATATATATATCATAAGTAGTTTTAGAACCATAACCTTTCCTAAGGAATTGAGGATTATTATTCTATAGATAACGCTTCAGGAAGCGACAACAGGAAGGCAACGTGTTATCTTATAAAATAAAATGGAATTTTCCTTTAAGCAATGGTTGTTCATATTCGAAAAGTAATGGATTATTTCAAAGCAAGTTTGAAATGATATGGGTGACTAACAGGAAATAAATCCCGTAGCTCCCACTGAAATTGACAACATTACATAAATGATATTTCAGTAATAAAATGCAATTGCTCCCACTGGATTTGTCAACATTGTAAGTGTTACATTTCCAGTAGAAATCATATAGCAGTTTCATATACTTTCCAATGCTCTTCAAATACCTACGAGTAGCATGTACTTAGGTATTGAACAGAGTATGTGAAGTCCTAATTATTGTAGATGGGGACTAGCCATTCATACTTTCAATTAACTTGAATCTTTAGCATGCAATTTCTCCTTTATCGTCTATATAGCCCCAAGGGTATTTAACACTTTAGGAATAATCAAGAGGCCAAGAAAATTACCTTGCGAATGTTCTAGTAATTTCTTTACTCTTTGCGGTTTAAACTCATACATCGTGACAAGCGCAGGATGTCATTTATTTTGGTAGCTCTAAACACAATGTTTCCAGTTACACAAAATATTCTATCTTTCAATTATTTCAAGACCAAAAAAGGGTAATGAAAGATCATAAGTGAGTTTAACAATTTATAATCCTATCTTAGTTTGTCAACTAGGGAGAAAAGATAGGTATAAGTCTCACTCTTCTTACTAGGAAAAGAGACTAAGTTTGTCTTTCAAAGAAAACAACTTTGTTTACAAATTATGTTGCAATTAACACAATTAATCAGAACATAAAAAGTTCAATTCTAGTATTTTCGATAATTATATTCTTAAAAGAATTAACTACCCAATTAATTACTAATTAAGACTAAGATCCATCTTGCAACCCCACTTAATTACCATAGGTCTGACCAGTGTGCAAAAAAATAAACAAGAGGTAAGCGACGAGCGTTAATTGCAAAATTCAACACTTAGATTTATGATAAGGATTTAAAAGGTACCATTTTGAGGGGTCATTTAAGCCCTTAATTGATCACTTTTGTATCCGTTACTACCTAATTTCGTTCCTTTTCACTTTTTAGGTCTCTTGAAGGCAAAATGCTGGAATGACACTTATTAGACGAAAAGGAATATATGAAGAAAATGGCCAAAGTCAAGAATCGAGACACTCAGGCGCTGGACTGAAGGCGACGGCATCACTGCGCTTCGCGACGCCGTCGTGCACATTTTGTGACGGCTCCGGTAGCCAAATGCTTAATATCAAGTGACGGCTTAAGGTATTAAAAGAGTAGGGAGTCGCAGCTCAGACGGCCTAGATTTGATCCAGAAAACGTCAGAGATTGAAGGCGACGGCGTCACGGACATAAGGTGATGCCGTCACAACGCTAACGTAGCCAAGACGAAACTCTAATAACGGCGACCCGACAGAGTCACAAATCAAAGGGTGACGCCGTCGCATTTGTAATCTTATATATAGAATCCGAATTTTTTAGTTTTCGGTGTGGTTTTGTAGTAAAACCTAAATCGAACAAAGGCTGTCTTGTACAGTATTTTAGGGTTCCATACCCTATCTTACATCAAAATAAGTGTTTTACTTCATTAATCCAATTATGTCTTCAATTATTTGTATGTATGCTTGCATGTTTCCCATGTCCGGCTAATTTACTTGTGTGTTTACTTAGGGAATATGAAACTTGATTGGTTGTCTCTTATCTTAATTGTTAATGATCTAGTATTGCGATAGGTCATTCGTTGTGTGGTTAATGCTTGATTAATCTTTGTCAACCTTAGCTTATAGTACCTAGAGTCATTGTAGGCTAAACCATCTGAAGAGTACCTTAGTGTTAAGTTTATAAATCCTAGAGATTTTGTAGGCAATAACCTTTGGTAGTTTCAAAGAGTTAGGGATAAACGCATACCCTACAACCTTAGACACACAACGCGATTAAGAATAAGGACGTGACAATTAAACCATCAATAGGAGATAATTAAGGAGTAATAAAACCTAAGTAAACACATCTTTAAATCATCATACGAGTACACAATAATTAGACATAGACTACCCACTAGATTAGATAATTAGATAATTAGAGTAATCGGTAGAAATACCAACCCCTAAGTCCAAACCATGAGATTCGTACCTTTCCATTTCCTAAAAAAACATAAAAAGATAAAAAATAATCTTCCTCCCAACCTTAGCGTAGTAAGTTCTTACTAGCATTCCTATTCCCCTAGAGAACGATATCAATTCCCGTGGCTTACCCTAATACTACACTACAACGATTAGGTTCACTGCCTAGGGTGTTTAAAAACTTGCTCGACGAAAAGGAAGTTCCTTTGACCCCGAACGACGCGTGTAGCGTTATCAAGTTTTTAGCGGCTAGCGGGATAGAATAGCTAGTAAGGAGTCCACCTCGTTTAGGTTTCCTTGCTTGATTCCTATCAAGTTAGATTTTTTCCATTTTTTTTAGCTTCCTCGTAGTCTATCCCCCTTCTTCGTGACCTTTTTTCGTAAACCCCATCACTTTTCATCATGGAAGGTGATAACCCACCACCATTCATCAACCACCCAATGACCCGCCAAGAGCCTGTACTCTTGGTGAATACTCAAGACCAAGCCACCTAGGCTATAGAAACACCATTGAGCTTCCCGACCAAGCCTAAACTACGGCCCTATGATCCGGATGTGCATTCCATGGACTTCGTTCCGAAGATCCTAATCAGCATCTTAAGGATTTCCTTAAAATTTTCGATTCCATCGACCTCGATGCTACTACTCGGGAGACCACGCGCCTGCGTCTCTTCCAATTATCTCTACGGGACCAAGCTAGTAATTGGCTTGAGCGACTTTTCGCCGACTCCATCTCAAGTTGGGATGATCTCACCTCTCGTTTCCTTGCTCAATTTTTCCCACCGGGGAGAACCACTTAGCTTAGGAATGAAATCTTGATGTTCCAACAACATCAAGGTGAATCTCTCTACGCAGAGTGGACTCGATTCAAGGACTTACTCCATAAAGTCCCTCATCACAGCATTGATCTTTGGCTTCAAGTCCAACTCTTCTATGATCATGTCAACTTCCCCACTAAGCGATCCATTGACCAAGCGGCCGGTGGAAAACTTAGTGATCTCACCGCGGAAGAATCGTGGGATATAATAGAGGACTTTGCTCTCTATGACAACGAAAGTTGGAATGACCCCCGTGAGTTGCCCAAAACCGTAAAGGCAATCTCCTTGCCTCCCCTTGACTCACAATCTTCGTAGAGATGCTCGAGCTTGAAGACCAAGTTAAATTCCTAATGAGCTCCTACAAGAATCCTAAGTCTTCACATCAAGTGAATAAAATCACTTTACCTTGTGAATTATGTAGTGGTCCACATGACACTCGTGATTGCACAAGACTCTCCGAGCAAGATTTTTCGGATTACGCCTCCACGGAAGCGGAGAGAAGTACACTTTCAAGCCCGAACAAAACAACTTAGGAAACTCATATAACCCCTCATGGATGAATCACCCTAACCTTAAGTGGAACCAAAATTTAAAACCACCCCAAAGCTCATCTAGTCCACCTAATAGGTTCAACCCTCCAAACATCGGGAACCCCACTAGTCTTGAGGCAATCGCATCTAGATTCATGTTATCTCAAGAAACTCGATTGACGAAGCTTGAAGCCGATTTCAAGCAATGATAAGACGAGATGACAACCAATCTTGATGCCCTCCTAAAAGCCTTCAATGACCGGGAAGTTGGAGCACTCCCAAGTGACACTATAAAGAACCCAAAAGTGAATTCGAATTCATCGACTTCATGTTCTTGTTCACCATGGGAGAAGGATCATTCATGCCCTTCACACCCAACGATCCACTTGGTGAATGTCATCAACAAGGGGTCCAAGCGACCCCAAATGAGGTACCAAGGCACCGCCCCATTGGTACAACCTACTCTTGAGAAACCCGTCAACCAAGAACCCAAACCTAATCTAGAGGAGGAGTACAAGGAACTCCATCAAGAAAAACTGGTTCTTGAAGTCTAAGCTCATGCACCTTACTATAATGCTTTAAAAGAAAAATATGAGTTAGAACTTAAACTTGGAAAACATGGGTCTGCACTCGTGCAAAATAATTTACCTAAGAAGTTAGACGATCCCGGGCTATTCACTCTTCCGTGTAGGCTTGGAACTTCCAAACCTCTCGATGCTCTAGCCGACTTAGGATCATGTATCAATCTTGTTCCGTTGTCCCTCCATAGAAGCCTTAACCTAGGTAAGATAGAGCCAACGCAAACCATCTTAGGTTTAGCGGACGGTAGTATTGCATATCTGGTAGGGATAATAAAAGATATGGTAGTGCACGTAGGAGAATTAACTCTTTTGGCGGATTTCCATGTGCTAGACATGAATAAGGACCCGACATGCCCATTGCTAGTAGGAAGAGGATTCCTAGCCACCGCTAGTGCCATCATTGATTGTAAGATGTCTAAAATAGTGGTAGGAGAAGGGAGTGCTATGTCAATTTACGATGTCAAGAAGCATATTTACTACAAGGAAGAGGAAATCCCGCATGAGATTAGATTGGATAGAACACCATCTAGATATGGACCTTCGATTAATATAGACTTCATAGGTCCCCAACGACATTTCTATCTAGATGAAGCCTTTTCTAGTAAAGCAACTTTCCATGAAAAAGACATGGCTAGGGATATGGAAGTGAACCCGTTTGAGGACGCCTTAGTATTTAGGAAGATGACTGAGTTCAGAAAGACCCGTCTAATTTAGTTATGAATAAGTGGAAAGTTGAGAGTGATAAGCCTAAGCATAAGTGGAATTGGGATAGACTACCTAGTGATGGTAATGGAGAGTGGCACATTAGGATAACAATCTATGATCCCGATGGAGAGAAGTTTGAAAAGGTTTATCGAACCAAACGTACTACTAGGAACTTGAATGATAAGTTTGATCCTTATGACATTCTTGAGGATAAGCTTACTTATATCGGTACGTAAGGGCACGACTTCGAGTCTAGCTACAAGACTCATAAATAAAGAAAAGCGCTTCGTGGGAGCAAATGCATGCTGTTTGCTTGTTTGTGTGTCGTATATCTTTTATTGATTGTTTATTCTCATGTTTAAATTTGTAAACAGGCTTTATTTTGTCTTTAACCTCGTCTTAATTACATATAAAGGTATTTTACATAAGGGATAAAGTGTAGGGAGGGTTACACAGGTTTTCAAAAGAAACGTAAACATGAGAATTTCAATCAATTAAAAGATATACATGTGTGTTTGTTCGAGTCAAATGCTTGTATCGAGTCATAATGGATGGTTTTGCGGATTTTTCCAGATTCTAAAGATATAAATTTTCAGAATTTTTTTCAGAGAAAATCGAGACTGTTTGTTAAATGAGGAGAACCTAACGGCGTCAGGTCTTAACCGATGGCGTCGGAGAAGCATATAAGCGACTTCTTACTTTTCTCGTTTTCGTTACTACTTATAAATTTTGGAATTTTTCGAGTCTTAATTTTTGAAAATCAGAAACATCCATTTCACAAGCATTATATCCTAGTTTAGTTGAGTCTTGTATATATATTGTTACCGCCGATTTCTGCGAAGGTTTCGTTTGTTTTCTTCAAGTGTGCAGGTTTAATTTGTCAAGAAGATTATACAAAAGATTGGAAGGAGCTTTTCACGCATAACATTCTTGTTGAAGAAAGATTTAACCACTACTTCACACATGGATCCTACCGAGCTAATCAGGGGAGTATTAGTTTCTTTCATTTTTAATTACCTTCTATTATCATAACTTTGATACTTTCGGGGAACATTGGGGACAATGTTCAGTTTAAGTGTAGGGAGGGAAAATAAAACGGGAACTTTGAAACTATGCTTATCCTTGATTATTTGCTTTGTCCAATTGCATTTGTGTAATAAACCATGAGAAAATGTCGGTTAGGGTAATTTTGGCACCAAATTTTTAATTTTTCATGACATATATGTTAGGTTCCCAAATATGCAACACAAGTATCAATAGAAAGAATAGAGAGGAAGAGAGATCGGATGAACAATAAACAAACACACTATGCGTATGAAACTATGACCGGTTATGCGTAGCACATAGTGAAAGAGAGTAAATTGAACAACCAACTCTCAAGTGAGGGTTATTACAATGTATTTATAGGAGAGAAGCTAGGGCAACACTCCTAGTTCCCATCCTTTTCCTTATTGGACTAGGCCTAGGCTTATGGGCCTTCTACATAAGCCTAAGGCTAATTACTAACATAAAGGCCATATTAAGCTAACTATTACATATAAATTACTAACACTTGAATTAAGGTTTATGAGTGATTCCAACAATCTCCCCCTCATGTGTTGGTGATGAATACAAACGGTGAAAGTGCTGATGTAATAGTATCTTTGACGTCTTCTGACATTCATCTTTCTTGTGAGAAGAATTGCCTTGATTGAACAATCTCGGTGTAGAAATTGTTTTCTTTAAACAGTTTAGCTTTGACATCATCTTAATCTTTGTTCTTTGATCATTATTCATTGTAATGGTAGTGATAGTATGTTGTTGTTGTGCATCAAGTGCGCACCGAGGTTCATTCGCTCAGTGTCTCCACGTCATTCTTCAACATGCTCACGCATTTTGGCGTTGGAATTGATCTTGATGAAGTTCTTTAAGTCTTTAAACTTTGTAGATTCTTTGATTTGATGTAGAATCATTCGACTGTTGCCTTTAGAAACTTCCATTAGTGATGATGTTGTGAGCATGTGTAGAATCACTTGCGATCATCCGCTCCAGAGCTTCCATAAGAAGTAAACATAAGAAAGGTTAGTAATAAGCGAATTCCGGCACTTACAAGTTTGAACGAGAGTGTTAACGACGATAGTGTGAAAACACAACTCTAATTCTCACAAAGGCCGTTCTGACCAGGAGTCCCACAAGTGAAATAACACGATGTACGAAGTACATCTATTCGAATGAGTCAATTTGGTCTTGAAGCATCACCTCACGCGGTAGACCGTTTGAGACCACTAAAGCGAAATCCACGGGAGTTAAAGCGACTGTTTGTCGGGAAGCTATTTGATGTTGACCAGAGTTTTCCATTCAATCACGAGGATCACAAATGTGAACCTCTCATAAATGTTCTCCTTGATTGCTAAGATCCATGAAGGACTACGATAACGTACCACTGTTTTTCTTATTGTTGAACAACAAGTGATGAAATGTCAAGTGTACCTAAGAGATCTTTTGATGAATCTGCATTGGCTCAGATAGATGCGTTTGGTTTTCTGGCGGAGACTAGGAGAGGGTCTCCTTCTTCAATATCAACAATCTCTAAGAAAAGAATGGATTATGTAGGGTTCCTGTGAGAATGAAACAAGCTTCGTTAAGAGAAACAGTGGCTAAGAAGGTTTAGTGCATCGTCCTTTGGGTCCATGGCTGACTTTTAATCTTCATCCGGTGTCACTAGTGACAACCCGGTAGTATATGAATTGAACGGTGTGCGCCTAAGTTGAATAATCTAGAGGGCTATTTCTTTTCACCCTTTTCTTTGCATTTCTTTTAAATTCTTCAACTCCTTCTTTCTCCGATTCTCATTTTCTCCTTTTTATGATCAAACCTAAGGACTTCTAATTCTAACTATTGGTAGTGTCCTTGGGTAGATCCCTCCGGCTCTGGCGGATCATAGGATGGTTATTCCTAACCTTAATCTCCTTATAACTCCATTGCCATAAAAACCATTTACATGAAAATCTCTTAAAGTGTTTGTGAATGAAAAACATTTTGTACCACTTAAAGAGTTTGATCTTTTGCATAAATACTCCCCCTCCACACGTGCTTAAGTGTTAAGACAGAAATCTGCACGGTGAGAGAAGAGCGAATTGATCCGCGAATGAAACCCAATCCCCGAGACAGTTACGTTGAATAGTTAAAGAGTTACATTGTCAACTTTTAGGTGACAACTAGCTCTAATAACTATCTTGAAGACAAACCTCAAAAGGTTTTCAAACCCGTCAAAGATCATGTCTACCAAGAGTTTCTCGAATGGTACATTCTACTTCGACAAGTCCTTTGCGAGACACGTTTACATCACTAGCGAACTAGCTTGAAATTATTACCCGTCCCGGACAAGTCTTTTCGAGTTACTAACAGTTGAGATCTCGTCAATTCGTTGGTTAAGTCTATAGCACAAAGATTCATTTTCAGTTACACAACATATTTCTTATCACATAAATTTCCCCCCCCCCCTAAAAAATGGCATATAAATGTTATTTTTGAAGAAATATTTGAGAATAAATATGACCATTTTGAGTTTTATGGGAAGATGACCCTTTGTGAAATTTGTGAACAAAGATTTTAAGTCAAATACTCCCCTCACAGTGATATAAACGGTTAAGGTTTTGAAAATCATAAGGGGAAGTACTTGTTCTTTTGAGCAAAACCTTGAAAAGTGAAAGGTTTGATAGGTTTTACATAAAATTAAGAAGCTTTCGCTCCTTTTATAAGGATTGTGGCAGCGAAGCGTACTAGGTCCTTTCTTGACAAGTGCGGGTTGTACATTATTATGTGTGCACAAGCCATACACATATAAATCACACGTCCAAAATATTATGAAATAGAAGCAGTTCAAGGGGTACCGTGAAGTCCATCAATGTTTCCGAGGAATCGAACAGGCGTTGATAGCCCGGTAGTAATCTGGGGCGACCACCTACAAAGCTCTCGGTGTTGCAGTCATCCCGATATAACCTTTCATCAATCATGGTGATGATTCTCTTCACATCCCTTCTTTCCTTAGAATTCCATCGCTTTTTAGACCCAATTCCTTCATGAATATCCTTCAACCTATAAGCTAATCCATCCATAACCTTCTTCAATGTGTGATCCCCAAACTTGTGAAGATCTCTACCGCCATCAGCGGTTCGTGAGTGTTTCACTAAGGTAAACCACTCAGAATGGTTGGTTGATGAGTGTATATTGTGTTGATGTAGGGAGATCTAGGCGAGGTGGAGTGAAGTTGACAGTGCGATATGATTCCTTCTGGTGGAGATCTTCTACACGTTCTTTGATGACTATCGTCGATGAAGATAAGCAAGGACTTGATGAATTCACATTGTACTTGATCGAAAATTGTCTCATCGCGCCTGCTTTGGCAAGGTACATATCTTCAATGTCGTTGATAGACAAATTCTCAAAGTTCGCTTCGAAGAATGCATAATCTCTTTCGTTGCCTTTTGACCACAATATTCTTGAGAGGAAAGTGTAGTCCCATTTAGGCGAAAGATCAACATGTTTGATGGCGATACTCTTAGTAATGGAACACTTCATGTTGAGACTAACAACGGCATTCGTAGTAGATTCTTACGTTACGGCCAATGGTGAATCCCATCTGATTGCATCACGGTCAGACTCTTCCACATTGTTGGAGAACATGTGGTTAGCTCTTTCCTCGATGGCTATGCGGTTAGAGTATATGGCTGCCGAGAATGGAAGTGTCGGTGATGTAGCGTATTTCCTTGATCGCCCACCGTGAAGAAGAAATTCCAAGCCTTTGTTGAAGAAATATCTGAATGGAATCCTAGGTGATCCGGTTGGCCTTGTTGGTATAGGTTTGGACTAGTCGGTGTAATATGGAGGATTGTCCCGTTTGGTGAAGTCGATGTTTGCTTCAGGGTTGAGCCAATCCATATTGTTAGACATGGCTCGTTCTATATTATCAAGGTGATACTCGACTTCAATAGCACTTTCCGAGCTGTCTTTTAGCGGTTGAAATGCTTCATTCTTGATTCGCTTCAACTCGGATTTCGTCATCTTTTTCACATGGAATTTTTCTTGCAGTAGTTTCGCATGCTCCAATGTACTACATTCTGTAACCTCTTGACCTTCAGATGGGTAGGAGTGGAATCAACAAGCTTCGAGAACCATTCAAAGTCAAGTCATCCTCGTCCGGCCATGATAAGGCGTAGTCATAGGCCTTTTTTCTTCTTTTCTTTGGCCGGTTGAAGATTCGGTTTCTTAGCTGTGTCGGGAGATGGGTTGTTGTTGCGGCTCGGGATTTCCTCATCGTCAGCACCCGTATACTCAAAGTGATCACCGTTTTTGACTCGGGGTGGTTTCTCGAATCGAGGTTTTCGGTTAAGAGCGAGGAGATATTGTTGAGCCGGAGTCCTTTGAGGTGGAGGCTGCATTGAGTCTGAATGGAGGATGATTCACCGAGACTTCTTCGTGCTTTGGGCTCGTTATCCTTATCGATCTTTGTATGCGTCTCTTGAGCGTTTAGGCCTTACTGACTTCTTCTCGTATCTTTGAGTTGGTATTCCACAATGCTTCAAACAATTTAGCTTCGTGGGAAGGCGTTGCGGCGTTTCGACATTTGAGCTACTAGCCGGTTCACCAATTCATCATCACGAAAAGATTGTGGATTCAGCTGGATTGATGCTCAAATTCATTGGAGTTGATTTCATGGCTTGCTTGGCTAGATGTAAGAGATTCGGATAAAGTTGTCCGGTATACATCTCCTTTGTCGGTTAGGAGCGACCTCCATGAGGAACTTGTGAGAGTATCCTTTGATCATCGTCCATTCTTCCCTGATATCATCTTTCATGAGCTTACGGACATACTCCCTTGCATCTTGTCATTCTCGTCCATGGAGATACGTTATCCGATCACGAGAAAATTAACTTTGTAGTATGTCTTTCTTCCGACTGACTTATTGACTTTAAGGATTCGAGTCTTTATGAGAGATCAAAGATGCGCTTAGCTTCTTTTGATCTGGATGTGGATTTGGTTGATCTTTTGATGGTGGTGGTGAAGAGGTAGAAGATGAATCGATGATGAAGATATGAGGAGACTCGGGTCTTTAGGTGGTTAGAGGTTTTCTCCTTGGGCGTGTTGGGTATCTAGAAGAAGCTTATCATAATCAATCATCATCTTTTCGGACTTAGTCGTATCATCGATCTTTGTTTCATCACGAGAAGTCTTTTTGATCTTTTCCTTTTCGGTTCTTCAAATTCATACTCAATAGTGTCCTCCACACGCGTTCGTTGTTGGTCAAGAGTGGTGGCACGGATCCCTTATCGGGTCGATTAACCATGTCGAGGATTTGGTGTAGGTTAAACTCCACCACTTGACCCTCTGGGCGCCACCATTTGATCTTTAGCAAATTCTTTAGCAGCGTGTTGGAGTCTAAGAATTTGAACTTTTCCTGTATGTTGCATCTTGTTGCTTTCTTCATGGATTCTTCTTCCTCTTGTTGCTCAATGACTGAGTCTTCCTTTTCCGTGTTAAATTGGTGGTGGGAGGTTTAGGTACCGCTTGTAGTGTCATCTTTAGCAGTTTGGTAGAAAACCTCTTCATCTCGATGCGGTACCCTCGAATCCTCGTCAATTAGCTTTCCGGTTGGGGCTTAGATGCGGGAATAGGAACGACTTCCTTGGCGGAGGCCCTCCTCTTTGTGGAGGATTCCTAGAGGAACTTCCTCGACTTTCGATGCTAACGGCACTTCTGCACTTCCTCTTACGGTTTTCTTGTAGGCGTGCGAGAAAGATTTTCATCAAGAAAACCAACTTTGTTCTCTTCCACGGCAACCAAATATCTTTTATAGAGTAGAGATTTTGAGTTCATCGAGAGATGGTGAAGCAACACAACACCTGTTTCTTAGTAGTTGACTCCTTGAATCGGCAGTTAGGGTGGGTTCGGACAACATGTCGAGATTGTGGGTCATTGATTCTCTTGGGGATATCGGATTATACCCAAGTGCTCTCTCGATCAGCAGTTTAGTATATCGATGTAAGGAATCTTTGAGCCAAGCTTTTTGAGGAATGTCAATCATGTCATCCCAAATCGGATCTTCAACCCGATGTGCTTCATGTTGATCGAGCCCAATTTCTTTGAGTTCCATGAGCTTGGGATGCTCATACCCACTGTCCACGACCAAAAATGGATTTTGTGATGATGATATAAAGGGTCCTCAAGGCGAGGAATATTGTTTAGATCCACATGAGAATGCTTGATGATTACTCTGGCTTCGTGCACTCTATTAATCAAGAATGCGGGCGATCTCTTCGATAGGTCTATTGAGAAATTGATTGGTATGATGTGGGAATGAGGAGAACGACCTCAAGTCTGGTGTGATGGTGATTTGTTTGTTGTGGGTAGAGTCACTGATCATAGCGTCGTCCTTTGATCATCTACATTGTATTCTAGAATTGTATGTAGATCTAGAACGATGGCGAGTTGGTGAGCATGTTTTGATAGGGATGAATCTTGAGAATATCCACTTGCAATGAGACAAGAAGATTCGGCGGTGAGAGTTTCAAAGTCAACTGATTGTTCTTTCCAATCTTCATTGGATAGCCATGCTTGGGAAGATATCGCCAATGGTGAGAACATTTGGTGCGTCCACATTCATTTGAGCTTCCATGTAATTGATCCGAAACACATTTAGCCAAAAGAACCAACATATCGAAAGACATAATGTTAGTCAACGGAAGGTTTTATTGTCTACTTATTGTATGATATATGTCAATGATTGTTATGAGTCCAACGTCACTTGTTTGTTCAATAGTCCAATGATGTCAAGAAAAGTTTAGGTGAGTTAGTTTTAAGTTTTAAAGTTTATGTTATCACATATTTTCCAAAACATATTAAGCGCTTTAACCTTATTAGTGACATTTATTGGTTTCGTGGCGTTATGATTTAGTTATTTACAAGTATATACCTGTAACAATTCATAATGAAGGTTTGATCAAGGCTTAGGCATTAGAAATGGTAGCTTATGTGTAAGCGAGTATACAGCGTAGGCCGAAATATCGTAGGATCCTACTACGCGTAAGAAATATTGCAGCGTAGGAAAAAGGGACCTTATCGTGGGAAGCTTCGGCGTAAAGCGCCATAACACCTGCTGCGTAAGGCTTTCGTAAATGAGTAGACCTTATGCGTAGTGGTTGTGTTTATGCATATCCTTCACAGGATACGCGTGGTCCCTTTGTAGAACCTTATGCGTAAAATGCTACGTAATGAATTTCTCTTACGCGCCAACCTTAAGGTGATCCTTATCGTGATGCTATTATGATTACGAATTTTACGTGTAGCGACCTTGATAAAGTCATCATAGCAACAATATTAACACATACATTCATTTTTTATAGCAGATCATGGTATGAAAACTCATCAAGCGGTTCTTAAGATTACATACTGGCGTGAGCTTAAACCCCTAGTTTCAAGAATGCATAAGAAATCTAGCCATGGAAATTGCACCAAACTTATTACGGGAAGTCTTGAAGCCTATGAAGTTTTCTTATGCAAGTTTTAACATTAAACAAGTTATGAATCAAAAATGCCCAAATCGTATGAACAAGAACCTAAATTTCAATTAATCATTTTGGGTGTTTCTGGGCAAGTTCTAGCAATGGATAGGTTCAATTCAACATAAGAGCAACCTCATACAACAATCTTTTTCACCAAAAACGTTCACAATTGAAAACACCCAAACCACGCATAAACCCTAGTTTTCCAGATTCAATCAATTGTTTTCTTGGTAAGTTTGAGGATAAAAATGGTATCATTGATGGTTTAAAACGTTTTGACACAACCTTTTTAACCACAAAAACACACCAATGATTAAGTGTTCTTACACTTACAGCGTGAATACAAAATCACATTATCTCAAGATTTAAGTTGGATTTATGAAAAATTCAAAACCATTGTTTAAAACTTGATATAAACGAAATCACTTGAGATTGATGATCAATAGCTGGATTTGAAGAAAGAATTTTGTGCATAGGATTTGTTTGGTATATAAATAAATGTGAAGTGATGAAGTTAGGTGGGATGTTTTATTAAAATAACTTTCAGTTTTGGCAGGTTTAGTCCCTCCACTATTTTCATCCAAAACGCCCATCACGAAAGATTTTAAAGGCAGAACTTGACAACACTCCCTCGACTTAAAATAATGAAAGTTTATAAATTTTTAGTAGGAGTGTCAGAGGAACAAATGTGACCATCATTTAAAAGAAACAAGGGATGAGGTAACATGAAAGTACATGAATATTATGAAACAGTTAATTATAAATTTTCTCCCTCAACACTTGATCGGAAAAATCTTGAATTTTGAAAGATTTGAGTGTTGATGGAAAAATATTACTGCCATGTTAAAATAAATATAGATAGAAGATTTTTTGTTGTTTTATCACGATTTTATATTTTGTATTTTGTTTTGAAAAATATTTACAAAGAGGTTTTGGTGTTTGGTGGTTTTAAGAATGTTTTTTAAGAGTTCATCCAGTTCCTCTTGAGTCAAACACCGCATACCAATCCGGTAGACCAACTCATTAAACCTAGCGGGAGGCAAGGCTTTGGTGAGTAGATGCGCCAATTGGTATTGGCCTTGAAGTATAATTCAACGATACTTTCGCGTGGTCCTTGATGAAGTGATATCGAAGATCGATGTTTGACTTTGAGTGTTGGCGAGTTGCCGAGATCGCAATAGCACTCCGATTGTCGCGATACATCGGGTTACGTCAAATACGTAACCATAGTCTTTGAGTTGTGTTCTCATCCAAATGACGAGCACACCCGACATCAGCTACATATTACGCTTCGGTTGATGACAGCGATGTATATCTGCTTCTTGATTGCCAAGATACCGGTTGTCACCAAGAAATTGTAGAGCTCTGAAGTACTTTAGAGAGATTAGCGACTGCATGATCGCATGAAAAACTATTATTCAAAACAGAATCCCGGATACGGATCCCCAAATTAATGGTTCCCTTGATGTATCGGAGGATTCTTTTAGCCTAAGAGATGTGGGTTTTAGTTGGTCGCGGCCGATAGCAGGAGCAAAGATAAGCGGCAAAGACAATATCAGTGCGTGAACATTGGAGTACATGAGAGACAATAATACTACGGTATTTGGTAGGTTCAACCAATTTCCCATGCAAATCAGCGTCCAACTTCTTGGTATGTGCCATTGGTGTGGCATAAGTATCAAGTATTCATTCGAATTTGTTCGAGAATTTCAAGGGCATATTTGGTGAATCAAGAAAATACCACTGAGGTGATGAACTTGTAGTCCTAGAAAGAGCGTAAGTTCACCCATCATGGACATTTCAAAATGTTTCTTCATTAGTTTGCAAAAGCGATTGAGTACTTTTTATGAGTTGACCCCAAAATGATGTCATCCACATAAATTTAAACAATTAAAATATGTTCCCCATGATATTGTATGAAAAGAGTTGGAATCGACAGAAGCTTTGGTAAATTATTGGCAATGAGGAAAGATGATAACTTATCATACCATGCAGAGGGCTTGTTTGAGACCATCTGAGCTTTGTTGGTTTGTAGACATGGTTGAGGCGGCGGGATCAGCGAATCCTTCGGGTACGACATAAGCACGTTTTAACGGTTGACCATTGAAGCAGTTTGGCGTCCATCGAGAAAGACCGTTATGTTCATATGAGTGCGAGCGAGAAATATCAAGCGATACTCAAGGCGAGCAACGAGCAAATGATTCTTCAAAGTCAATACCCTCTTCAATGCATAACAGCCACCCGAGGCGTGACTTGTTTGACATTTCCTTCGGCATCAATTTGTTCTTCCAAATCCATTTTAGACCAATGACGTGGACCCACGATGGTCTTTCAGCAGTTCTTCAAGAGCGTTTGAAGGCGGTTTGAGTTCTTCTACATGGATTCAATCCGGTTATCTTTTGTCATTGCATCCTGTGTTTTTGGTTCGGTTTGGCGGTGATGAGTGCATAAATGCAATGTTCACCCGTCCTGTTGAAGGCGTTTTCTCGTGCTTGGAGTGATTTGGGTTGCCAATAATATTTTCCATAGGATGATCTTTTGTCCATCGTTGTGTAGAGGGTTGATGTTGGTATCACGTTGTCTTGATTTTGAGGATTCAAATGGCTTGTCAGATGATTCAGCGACATATTAGCATCGGTTTCATTAACCAAAGGTGAAACGCGTTTGGATCAAATAGTGGGGTACTTCATTGAACATCATCGGTAGTTCATCATTGTTTAGAGCGGTTTGTTCAAGCTATTTGTGTTAAGTGTGGTGGTGCTTCTTCATGATAGTTGTTGTACGAGTGTATCGGTATAGGAGTATTATCGAGTTAGCGTGAAAATAAGCGGATACGGAAAACGTTCATCAATATCGTCAGCGAACGAGGAGAAATAGTCTTTCAATTTGTTGACGAAATGGTGAGGGCTTGTATCGGTGATGATGGGTTTTGGGAAGTTTAAGTAGTTGTGCCAAGGTTCCCAGTGTTATACTCGTATTTCGATCGAGTTCATCAAAATTAGCATGAATCATTTCCATAACGCTTTTGTCCGACGATTCGGATCCGGTAACCTTTAGAATTCTCCCAATTTCCAAAGTCATCACGATCATTATTTGGATAGCAAAGAGATCCAAAGACATGAAAAGTGTTTGAGATTCGGTTTTCGGTTGTGGATGAGCTCAAAAGGTGTTTTGTTGTGGCGTTTTGATTGAAGCGGTTTTGAGTGTAGCATGCGGTTGAGACGACTTCGACCACAAATGTCACGGAAGTTTAGCATTGATTAACATCGTTCACAGCGGCTTCATGCGGTTCGTGCTCATAGTCCATTTTGTTAATTGTATTAAGAACAATAGATGTTTTGATGCTCAATTCCCACTTTCTCATAATATTAAAGTTGATTCACAGAATTCAGTTCCTTTGTGCAATGAATTTGTCTAGCGGTCGATTTTGGTTTGAATTTTGTTGAAAGGTGATCATCTGTGGAGCTTGGTCTTTACTTCGATGAAAATAAACCCAAGTCCATCTTGAGTAGTCATCAACAATTACCAAGATGTAGTGTTTGCCATTTATGTCGCTTGCTTGTGGGCCACATAAATCCATGTGAAGATGGAGCACATCGCGTGTTCCACTTTTGAAGAAAATGAGCGATTGCTTTTCCTTGTTCAAAAGTATGAGCATAGGTGATCTTTAAGAATATCTGAATCGTGGAGACCTTGACATGGATGTCGGGAACAAGGTTGGTGATGGTTTGAAAGTTAGATCGAAAGGCGGCGATTGCCATAGCCAGGTTTTGTAGATGTGGCCTTTGAGAGTAAACAAATGGGAGATGAAGTGATCATGTCTTGCATGGAGATAGTGTAGAGACTAGATGAAGCGTTGGCGACATAAAGATCATTTCCTTGTAGATTACGAATGAAACAAGTTTTCTCGAAATGAAACTTCCAAGTCTCCATCCAGATTGACCAACGA
>OU343216.1:62932296-62946110 GCA_910596185.1 Chrysanthemum makinoi | reverse complement strand
TTATCGTAAGCCACTCACTGGCGTCACATTATTATTTCCCTATATAGAATATTTCCATGTTCCAATAGGGTTATGTTATAGTCACTCCTACTCTAAGCCTTACATTCCGTGGACGAATCAAACCATTTTAGGAGCAACCTTTCAATAGCACTTATGAGAAAATACAATAAACCTCTAGCAAAATTTAGAAAGACACGAAAAATGACCTATAATTCCACAAAACTTGAAAATTTTACCATTGAAAATTTGATACCTAGAAGCTCCACCTACCTCTTAAGAATAACAGTGCCTACCTTGTTACCTTCCTACAAACAAAATAAAAGAGTTTCCCTACAAACTATTTCCGATTATCCCTCAAACCATTATAATCAAAATACTTCATGAATCACTTCATGAATCATTCTACAAACCAAATTACCACCCTACCATTTCACCATAAATTAAACTACAATTTCACTACTACCTCATAAAAATAAAGTGTTTCTTTAATACCTTGAAAAGTATTCAAGAACCACTTTATTAATCACTTACTTCCTCGAAAAATATTTTAAGTTAATACCTCATAAGCAAAAATGACCAATGTTTTTCCTTGGTAACTAAGCCTAACCTAGGGACGTATCCCACACCGTCGCCTAAAACCATAGAAAACAATGAGGTTCACCAACCATTAAACCTCTAACCTTACTCAACTTAGACAACTAAACCCTACTCGTAGCTATGGGTAAATGTTATATCCTGCTACACGTCCTTGCTACAATATAGTTTCCAAATTGGAGGATTCCTCTTTAAAATCCAACCATAATACTTTCCAAATCCCTTATTAAAATGAGACAAAATGCAGAAACACTAAAAGTTTCGCAAAACTTCCTTATACACCCCATAATTAAGAACCGGTTTTACAATCTTTTGAAAATGTGTCATTTTTACACATTATCGATTTTGAAATCTGGTCTTAGTCAAACTTGTATAAACATTTAGTCGAAAGAGAAATTCGAAAACAAATGTTTCTTCATCCCTTAGGAATCAACCCATATACTTTAGAATCATGAAACGCCAGAAATGGGTACGTTTTGATAAGACCTTGAGAAGTTAGAAATTCTCACATTAACAAAATAGTGAAACCTCATAACATCAAGAATTAGAACTTTCACTCAATGAACCTACCCCAGAAAAATCATGACTCCTCAGATGGAGGATGTGCTACTGGCATAACACCTAGATACCCATACCCAAAGGGGAAACCCTAGAACAACCTATGGAAAATTCAAAACTTGTTCCGAATACCATCACCTCGTTCCCAACATCCTATCGGGTAACGTAAACTGAGATCCGGGACGGATCTCCTGTAAGGTGGGTATACTATAACAACCCGTAAAATTTTAGATTATTATAATAATATTTATCACGTCAGAAAATTTAAATCGATTATTTTCTGACAATTATCGATATTCAAGTCTAAAAACGAGAAGTCATCTCGTTTCCTCAAATACCTGACACCGCACATACGATACTTGCCCACTAAGTATCTGTGAAATTTATTACTTGTCCAAGTTAAATTTAAGCTTACATAAGCTTAATCCATTGTTTCCAGAAGTTATTCCGCATACTGCAGCGCAGTAGCATATAAGACTAAAAATAAATACTAAGATAAGTGAAATATACACATTTTACCATTCAGTAATAATTTACAAGAGAAAACGAGAGTTTATCTTGTGAATTTAGAAGGTCACGGCACCGCACGCATACCGAAACGAAATTAATAACGGCAAACAGATATAACCAAAATCTTACGTAATAATAATATCATATTATTACGCTCGTAAAAACATTTCCAAATGTAAAATTTTTACATTTTACGGGTACCGGGAAGGTATAATTTCGCGAAGATTCGATAAAACATGGGGTACAGTCAATACAGTAAACAAGATAAAAACAATTCTAATCCTAACCCACCCATTTTTGCCCCATCATCTTCTTCTCTGCCATTTCTCCTTCACGCCTCTTAAACCAAAATATCAAACCTACTAACCTCCTTCTGAACACAAAAAGTTGATCCATCATTTTCAAGCCTCATCAAACAGAGACCTATATTGTTAGACCTCACATGAGGAACTCGAACGTGGCTATGGGAGAATGACGAGAGCCAGAAAAGGAAACACTCTAAGCACTAGGTCAAGAAAGCTAGGAGGCTTCTTTACCCTCCTTCAACTATACAAGGACCAAGATTTTAGAAAGTATCACCCACCTTCCATACAATCCGAAAAAAATTAGGGTTTGCGAAGCAAAGGGGTATTCTCATTTGAGTTGGGGGTTTTGTTATTGGGTAAAAGAGGAAGCCACTCCAGGAGCCAATTGTGTCGATTCGCTTCAATTCTCCTTCAATCGAGTTCTTTTGATTTCGGGGTTCATAGCACTTGACCTTAAAATATTGTAAGGATATTATTTTTCTAGTTATTGTTTTGTCAATCGACTATGTTGTAATTCAAAAATAGTAATTAATATAGTTATTACCAATTGAAGTTAAAAACGATATTGGGGGTATTCTTGTTAAGTATTGTTGTTATTAATCTTGTGTGGCAACTAATAAATTACAAAAAGGAATCTGAATATCAAGTGTTGGCTCGATTGATTTTTGAACTTCGTAATATCAAGTGTTGGCCCACTTGGTTCAAAACAGTAAGGGTGCGTCTGGGACTCTGGGTTATAAATATGTCGAGTAGGAAAAGAAATAGTAACACCAAATCCTTCCCATACTCTCCCCCGTTACTATTGGAAACATTATCATTCGCAACTCAAGTCGACATAGGCGAAATTTGTCTTCTGATGCTCACAGGTGTGGAGAGGCGAAGCCCACACCGAACTCAACTAGCGTTCAAAAATACTTATCCGATTCCGGCTTGTTTCGACCGGTTACTTCACGACTCCTTACGACATAATTTACTCGTTGTGTATTTTATCTACTAGACCGTAACCTATTTTGAAAACTAAATATTTACTTGTAATATAAAACTATCAGTTTTATATAAAGACTAAACCAAAAGTATAAGCTTTAAACTCATTTTAAGTTATAATTAAATATTTCCCATTTTAGCTTATTTAAGCTTAATGTCACATTTGTTTTACTTATAAAAACTTACTTAAGTTTAATAAACAATATAAACGATTTATTGTTCAAATATAAAAAAATAAAAATTTAACATTTGGTCACCTCGAACAAATAAAAACTTATATACGGGTCATGCCCGATCTTCGACAAAAATATATATTTTTAACTTATTATATTTTTGTAATAACTAACGAGGGAAGATTTATTTCATAACTTTCATACATTGAATATTTCTAATATATCTAACACTTACATTTTGGGTACCTTTATTTTTAACTAATGATATACAAAATATGTATACCCATGTGCATAGTAAATTGTATATATACCTTGTCAATAACTTTCATCTGAACCATTAACGTCTATACTAAATGATTATTTTCCCGTTCATTGTCGTTCGGTTGCCATCAAACCGAAGCCTCGTTCATCCTTGAAATCCTCTTCTGCGTATACCCTTCCAAGAGCCAATACTTGCAAACATCTAGACAATTACTTTCAAACTTAAATATGCCACATAAGCAACAACAACAACAACAACAAAAACATTTAAAAATTTATAAAGTTAGTTAAACTTTATCGAGTCTTAAACATAAAGACTAAATTGCCGTATTAATTAGGTAGCATGTCGGAGCCGTGCACTATCACTCCTTGATTTAATTTCCTTTAGACTTCATATTGCACATGGCCAAGGTGAGTTTCATAGCCCCTACTTTTAATCAGTTTTATACTTGTTTTGGGGGAAGATACATGCTCATTTTACTTAAATGATTTAAATGGTACATTTTCATGCATACTATGCCTTTGATTGATATGTTTTAAGATACATTATACATTAATGTTTTATGGACCATACCAAAATGTTTGACTTAGAATATTACGCAGCTTAGCCTAAGACTTTAGATCCCAAATTGCCCTTTTCATGAACCGTCAATTCCAGCTAGGAAGCGCGAATGTTATAAATAGATCTATTGGGGGTGACTCCCCTGTTCGGTTGACCCTGCTTGGGTCAAGGCGAAACATATAGCATGTCGGGACCGAGTGTATTGGGATAAACACTCGCCATGGGCTCCTTATTTGTATGACTTCCTTGTGCATACAGAAACTGTCGTAGCTTCGGTTGCATGAGCTTAGTGCTAGCGTAATAAATTTATAAAATATGGCATTATATTCATTATAATGTACATATACTCTTTTTATGGTCTACGAATGAAATCCTTTTATGAAACCCTTTTATGAATTGACATCAAAAATTTCATGACATTATGCAAGACGTAATGATCATCAAAAACCAAATTTGAAATTGTGTACTGAAATCCCTTTTTAAATAAACCTATGAACTCACCAGCGTAAGCTGACCCCTTTTAGCATGTATCTTCAGGTTTTGAGGTGATAGCTTATCTTTGGAGGCGCAAGGCAAAGGCATGGTATGGTCATAGACGACTCTGATTTATGTATTGGGACCACCTTTTTATAATGGGCCATTTTCCGCACCAAATCAAAAATGTAAACATTGTTTTTAAGAAATGAATAAAAGTTTATTTATGAAAATCCGTTGTTCTATGCTTATGTTGTGGTATCAATTTAGTAGCACCCCAATACTTGTATGCTTCCGCTAAGCCATTTTGGGGGTGTTACACCCCCCTTCTAGTTTTCCACAATTGGCATCAGAGCTTCTTTACCAAGTTTCTTAAAGTATGTTGTACTTTAAAGACTTGATACGATCCGTGTATGTTTGAAAACTACAAAGAAGGATTTTTTTTCTTTCAAAGTCATATTTTCTTTTAAATCATTTTTGTTGGACATTGATAGACCATTCTAACAATTTTTGTTTCAAGAAATCTTCATGCTAGAATCTCTCAAAACCTCAAAGAATAATGAAGTCAACATTCAAGAAAGGATCTAAAAGTAATCACAACTTACGTACACCAAGTACAAAGAATTACTTTTAAAGCTCACGAAGTATTTTTTTTTTTGGTATCATACCAAACCAAGAAGCATAGAGGTATGTTTTACTTTTCATTAGATAGGCTACATGAGTTTATTTATTTCAAAGTTCTCTTTGTTTAATAATTGCTAGCATCTTTAAAAGTCTCGTTCGTCACTTTTCCATCTTATTCATCATCGGGAATAGTATTCCTTTTGATTCGTCAAACTAACGCCGTCGTCACATATGAATCCTCGATATGCGATTCATCAAAACCCGTCGTCCAAAAACAATCTTCATCTGATACCTCCAAACTATTTCTTTAGTAAGCTAGTTTATAAGCCTACTACAAAAATAATGCCAAACAACCCTTTTTCTATCCACAGTAGCCGGATCCCCCTAGTTGTACTAGCCGGATCCCAAATACAAGGGATCCGGGGGAACCGTAGAACAGAACTCAGCTATACGCTTTCAAAAATCATCACTGATCTTTTTCCCTCTACTCACATAACACAAAAACGATTAAACTACTGTCTTTATCCTCATTGGATTCCATATTCTCAAGTATTCCTTCCTAGAACACCATTGTAAGTAATTACATTAACTTGTTCTAACTTTCATCATCCTCATCCTAGGGTTTATGGTTTCACAAATCTCTAATCAACTATTTTAAGGGAAAATGACGCAAATAGACCGCGCGCCCTGATGCATATCACTTTCTAGACCACTTTTATTTTTAATTTGAAAATAGACCGAGGGTAACCGCTGTCATTGGGCAACTCATCGACATTGCGACAAGTGTCCCGTATGTGTAAGGTATTATTTTTTGGGCAACTAAAAAGCGGTGGGAAACCGTATAATTTTAAAAAGGGTTCTATCGTCATTTTACGTTAGACAAAAAAGTACACATTTGAATAGTAAAAGTATAGTATCCATTAATTAAGAGAGTTCAAAATCCAAAAGTCACTGACCAATAAAGCATCCATAGTTATCGGTTTTCTGTTGCTTCTCGCAGTAGTATTTTCACAAATCAAACCGTCTTCTTCGTCAGCCCCCTGTCTTTCTTGTAACGTCAGTTATGTCACCATCTTTAAAGCTACAGTGATCAAGTTTTAAAAAAATGTTCCCAAATATGGTACGTAAATATTGTTCTCTTTGTTTATTACATATGATTATTTCCAATTGGTTCTGTGTTATAATAAATCGTTTTTGTTATTTGATGAATAGCTATGTTAGATAGGTGTTAATTCCATTTTATAATCCGTTGCTCTTTTTTATGTGTATCTGATTCGTAATTATGTTGGGTATGATACCTTAGATGTCGTTAGTTAAGTATGTAACATTACTTGGTTCATTAAAAATTTAGTGGCAGTTTGTAGACTAATAAGGAGTGTTTTTTCATCAAAAGCTATCTGATCCTCTGTACTTTGAAATACCAAAGTTGGATCTGCAATCCCTTTACCCTTTCCAATATCAGTTTGAGTAACTACATCTTTCTGCACAGGTTCACCAATGTTTAGTGTCTTACCAATAGGTCTAGGTTCAGGGATAGGGTGAGATTGCTTTTGGTTGACCAATTGTATGGCAATCTCATTGTCAGACTTTTTTGGTTTTGGTGTTGGTGTTATTGATGTGGTTATAATTGTAGCAATGGTTGCCTATGCAGTGGAAACGTCTGAACTGGCAGTGGGTATAATAATAGCAGCAGTGGTTACTCCAATACTAGCGGTGGATGCAGCAATACTGGAAGTGGTTGCCTGCACCCCTTCATTATCCTTTTCTTCAACTCAGCAAAGCCTTTAAAGAATCATCTTGACTCTTGAGGTTTGGAAAATTTATGTTTCCTAGTGAATAATATCAATAACTAATGGAATTTTGAGTTTAGTATTGCAATTAAGTCTAGTTAGAGTATATTCGCATGTGAAGAATATCGAGATTGGCTATTATTTTGATTATTTATGTTTTCACAAATGATATCATAAAATCATAACATAAAATTTGATGAAGTAATCTAGTACCTTGTTAATTAGATAAATACTTATTACCTTACATACCTAATCAATCCAAAATTGCACATTCTTAAACATATACAAAACACATTCATAATCCTAAAAATCATCAACATCAGCTGCAACTTCTTTGAGTCTGTTGATAAGATTTTTGGCACATTCAACCATCTCTTGATACTTAGCTTTGACAACAACATTATGATCTTTCAAAATCTTAAAACTGGTTTGTATCTCTTCATACTTCCAAAGCATCAGCATTATAATCTTTGTAAATCTTAAAATCAGCTATCGCCTCTTCACACGTTGCTTCCAAATTAGCATTATCATCTTCGATCCTCTTGAAACGCGCTTTCATATCTTCATACTCACATTCATACTCTGGAAGTTTTTCAATCATTCTCTTCCTCTTATCAATCAGCTCTTGTTTCTCTCTAAAATTTCCTTCTATTGGGAAAGTCTTTCCTGGCTCACAAGCAATTACCATTCTCTTGAAACGGTCTATCATGTCTTTAAATAAAGAATCGTGCAAATTAGTACAATTCGGAGTGCATGTACCATCTTGACACAAAGAACACGCCATTTCGTAAATGATTGTGATGATTGATAATCTAATTGATCTAAATGTCAATTGACTAAAATATCACAGTAGAAGTGAAAGGTAAATTTCACAAATGAAAAGGTGTTTTTAGTTTTTGTGTAGACAGCTGTATTATTTATTGACAATTTGAATTGGTGTATAGTGTGAATAATCCAAACTAACTGTAATAATTGGTGTTTTCAAATGGGTTTTTTGTGGTCACAAATAGTTAGAGTATCAATGGCCTCTGCATTTTACTTTTTTTTTTACTTTTTTTGTGAACTCTAGCATTTGGCTATTTTGTTTTCACTTTTCACCTGTTTACTGGTAAGTATGTCAGTTGCTTTTGGGAAATGGTTTTTGTATTTTTAAATCAAATTAATAATCTTCAACTATCAACATCCACACATTCCTCGAGCATTACCAATGCATCAAGTCATAAAAGACTTGATGCGTTGAACACAATTAAATGGTTGAGGTAAAAAGCTTTTTCAAAACCAACTACTCCACTGCAAAAAGCATTTGCATATTTAATGTTGGGTGAAAAATGAAATTTTATAAATACAAAAGCTTTTTGACAATAGCTTCAAACACTTGAAGTCTTTACTAGTGTTTTTGTAAAAAGTCTTCTTCAAAGTTATTGCCACAATGGAACAAGTCATTTGAATATCTTATTAGAATAGTAAAAAAGTCTTTCACCAAGTTGCCATTGCGGATGCTTACACTTTCATCGAATAATCTAAATAAAAAAATCGTTGTCCTTTTCTTCTTTTTTATAAACAAATCCAGGTTTGTTGTACTCCCCCGTATGTACTTTGTTACCTTATTCGTTCATATATTTATAGACTACATGAATATAAATAACTGTGCAGCTTTATATTTTATATTCTATTATTAAATATTTATTTAATTAAAAGTTATTGAAATTGTTATTAGGGTTTATGTTTTATAGGATATGGCGGAAACCAAAGAAGTCATATTTAAAGTGCACCACAACGGGAAATTTGAATTTCAGCCACTCCGCTATGTAGGCGGTCTCCTTGCTGATGTCTAGTGTTTTAGCTCCACCAGGCTTGCATTTACCAGGGTGCTTGATCATGTTTTGAATGATATTGGAGGGGGAAAATGGACTTTATTTTATGCTGCACCAAATAAGGCACTAGAAGATGGTTTAACATTGTTGCACACAGACAATGACGTTCGACGAATGTATGACCTTGCTGATGAGAATGGATCCATGGACGTCTACATTGTGCACGAGCTACAGGCTTTGTCACAATTTTATTTCAAAAACATGGTATGGCAGGAAGAGGACGCTGGCATGCGGTGCGGTAGTGCAACACCTTTCAAAAGAAGGAAGTTAAGAAAGCGTGTTTCTATCACGAAAACTGAAAGAGGTTTCGAGATCATAGAAAAAAAGGGCTAGTGCACAAGGAATGGTTCCACCTGTTATGAATGTTTGTTCTTGTAAAAAATAATTATGAGTTTATGCTGCCAACCATGCGATAGTGCTTCTATGCCAAACTTAGTGCTGTTAGGTTTATGTTGTTAAGTGTATCCTTTATGATCATATGGTTAAGAATTATGGTTGCCCGATCGTACAACAAGTATTGCCCAATGATGGCATTTAGTTTCCCAGATTGCAAATTGGAAGGTGGCCTGAGGTTCCAACGAAATTGCCCAATAACTTTAACTTGATTGTCAGAATTTTCGTGTGCAGATACTAGATGACGATAACGGTTGCGTTTGCTCATTAGAATAGCACAATTGGGGATAAATACGCCCAAAAATACTAACAACTGCTACAAGAGTTAAAACAGTTGTTTTGAAAGTACAAATTAATTTTGATTAAATTGGGGATAAAAAAACCACAACATGGTTGCGTTTTTGGAAAAACCAAAGGAGGCTACATGGTTTGAACAAATTCTCAATTATATGCATATGTTAATACGCAACCACTGCTACAGTTTAACAAACCACTGCTAGGGTCGCTCAAACCACCGCTAGTGTCGACGCAAATATCAAGTTTGTTTCTGTTTTCCAAATGACTAGTTGAAGTTCAAATTTTAAAAGTGAAATTTAAAGCGCGGATATGAATGATTTACTTCAGTTTGTCAAACGTGCTTAAGCAACATTTTCAAAACCAACAACAGATGTACAGACATAGCAAACTTTCAGTACAAAAAAGGATGATAATAAACCGATAAATTCAAACGGTTTGTAATTACGGATAAGTCTTATCCAAATACCAAAAAAGGAGAGAAAATCTGCAAGTAAATATTCACGTTCCTTCCCTAGAAATTTTATGACAAATCCAGCAGGAAAAATAGATGCCCAGGAGCCTAGGCACGTGCCTACCCACAAAACAGTAATTGGAAATTAATTATACCGCGTGCAAGAACAGTAAAATCCTCGCTTTAAATACGCGAGGTAAATAAAGGGAAAGCACATAAAAAAACAACCATTCCTCCACCAAAAAAAAACAACAAAGAGAAGTTGAAAACGTTAACCCGTTTCCCACGCACCGTCGGTTCCAAAAAGCCCATACCTAGCCTAAACCTTTACCCCCCAAAACAAAAACATAAGCGCAAAGCAGTTGCTGCGACAACTGAAACATGTTCTTAAATGACTATTAAAAACAATTTGTCGTTTCTAAGACGACAAAATTGACCTATCTCTGCGACCATTCACAACACTCCAATTCAAACCTATCACGTCAGCGTGTGAATGTATTTTTTCTGAATTATTTGTGGTTCTACCATTGCTCTAAAATAAAAGCTGCGCGGATTGGAAAAGCAACCCCACTAAAAGCTCTTCCAGTACCGCGCATAGGGTTGCATAGGGGCGGATTTACACGGGAAACCCGTTGAGAAGCCTATCGAACTTCTGCAGGTAATCCCATATGAAAATACGGCCGCCCTAGGAGAACCAAACGACGGGCAATCCTTCAAGAAAATGATAGCAAACAAGAAGGAATCCACACTCACAATTAAGTCGCGTACCACTGCTAATATAGTTTTTCACTGCTAGTATGATTGTGTCGGTTTAATATGTAACATTCTAGAATTTCTTGGGTAGGATGTTTTGTATTAGATAAGTATGCTAAGTATAATTATCTTGTATATTGTAAAGGACTCCTTAGCTTATAAAAGGAGGTCCAGGCTAGAGTTTGATATAACTTTTCGGCATATTTAGAGTCGATACACTTCAAGGTTGTAATTGCTAATATTATTCAGAGTATTCGTGCATTAATATTATTTCCAGGTGTTTTATAGACCATAAGTTATTGTAAAAACGTGAACATCTTCACTTTGACGTAAGCACATAACGCTTCAGGTTATTACATGTGTAGAGTGAGTTGATTATTTTGAGGTTTATGCGACTTTTCTAAGCGTCATAAAATGGTGTTGTGTCTAGATAGTAGATGACGATAACGGTTGCGTTTGCTGATTAGAATAGCACATTTGGGGATAAATACGTCAAAAAATACTAACAACTGCTACAAGAGTAAAACAATTGTTTTGAAAGTACTGATTAATTTGGATTTAATTGGGGATAAAAAAAAATAGAGTCACAACTGCTAGGGCAAAACATAGTTTAGACCCACACACATCATAATTCGCAACACTTAACAATCTGTTGCAATCAATTTCGAAATAAACATCAATGATGCCCAACTCTTCTGCTGCAACTCACAACATGGTTGCGTTTTTGGAAAAACCAAAGGAGGCTACATGGTTTGAACAAATTCTCAATTATATGCATATGTTAATACGCAACCACTGCTACAGTTTAACAAACCACTGCTAGGTTCGCTCAAACCACCGCTAGTGTCGACGCAAATACCAACTTTGTTTCTGTTTTTCCAAATCAGTTATAATAAAAAAAGTCCCTGAAGTACAATATGGTATTTTGCGAATTAAAAGGTTGACTAGTTGAAGTTCAAATTTTAAAAGTGAAATTTAAAGCGCCGATATGAATGATTTACTTCACTTTGTCAAACGTGCATAAGCAACATTTCCAAAACCAACAACAGTCGTGGAAGCTACATTTTTCCAAAAAAAAGTATATAGAGACATAGCAAACTTTCAGTACAAAAAAGGATAATAAACCGATAAATTCAAGCGGTTTGTAATTACGGATAAGGCTTATCCAAATACCAAAATAAGGTGAACAAATCTGCAAGTAAATATTCACGTTCCTTCCCTAGAAATTTTGGGACAAATCCAACAGGAAAAATAGAAGGGTAGGAGCCTAGGAACGTGCCTACCCACAAAACAGTAATTGAAAATTAATTATACCGCGTGCAAGAACAGTAAAATCCTCGCTTTAAATACGCGCGGTAAATAAAGCGAAAGCACATAAAAAAACAACCATTCCTCCACCAACAAAAAACACCAAAGAGAAGTTGAAGATGTTAACCCGTTTCCCACGCACCGTTGGTTCCAAAACGCCCATACATAGCCTAAACCTTTACCCCCAAAAAAAAACATAAGCGCAAAGCAGTTGCTGCCACAACTGAAACATGTTCTTAAATGACTACTAAAAACATTTAGTCGTTTCTAAAATGTCGAGAATGATGACTAATAACACATCCCCGCGACCATTCACAACATTCCTTCACCCAAAACCCGTGTCCTTTGAAGTTTGTGGAAGCATGCCCAGACCATATGGCGTACCAAAGGTGGGAGTTTAAACCGATTAGACTCTCATTAGCCATTTGGGATGTTCAAATTTCAGCCAGTTACTTCTTAACCTCGCTCTACCCGAGCGGAAGAAGGAAGTATATCATGGGTATTGGGTCGAAGGAGTGATAGAATATGCAAAGAGAGGCTTAAAATTATGGTCTGCAGTCCTTTGTTGATTGGTGCCCGTTTCCCGAAGCAAGTGTACGTCTACCAATCCTGGCAAATCGGGTTGGATAGACTGAGGTCAAGGTAAAAATGACGAGCTTGCGGGCGCCGGGATAAAATAAAGAGCAAACCACTCCTAATGTAGTTTTTCACTGCTAGTATGATTGTGTCGGTTTAATATGTAACATTCTTGAATTTCTTGGGTAGGATGTTTTGTATTAGATAAGTATGCTAAGTATAATTATCCTGTATATTGTAAAGGACTCCTTAGACTATAAAAGGAGGTCCAGGCTAGAGTCGATAGACTCCAAGGTTCTACTCGCTAATACTATTCAGTGTATTCGTGTATTAATAATATTTGTAGGTCTTTTATAGACCATAACTTATTGGTGTGAATTTAATTTGTTAACATTAATATTTGTTTTCAAACATACTATTCAAGTGAACACTGATGAAATGGAAATGTCGATGTATTGTAACTAGTTAGATTAAAAAAATGTTACATTATTTTTGTTAGGTCAGGGATTTTAAAAATATCACAAAATTGTTATAAAGAGAAACACAATTGGTTGCTCCTAATTGGTTGATTATATGTGTAGAGTGAGTTTATCATCAGTTTAACGTAAGCACATAACGCTTCATGTTATTAGATCTGTAGAGTGAGTTGATTATTTTGAGGTTTATGTGACTTTTCTAAACGTCAAAAAATGGTACAATGCTTTTATGCTTGATTACTTAAATTAAATATCTGTAATTATAAAATGAATTGGTTGCCAAATTACAACTGCTAGTTAAGAAATACTACTGCTAATTATACTGACTACTGCTAGTAAACTGAATAGGTTGTATACTTACAACTGCTAGTATTATACGCACAACTGCTAGTTATTATAACAACTGCTAGTGATAGAAGTTGCCCTACGTTTAACAGTTAGTTGCCAAATTGATATTTGGAAACAACTGCTAGTTGGCCAGATGAAATAAAAATGGATAATGGCAACAGAGGAAATACTTAATTCGTTCACATACAATGTTTCATACAGACGACAACCAACAACATATTACGATTACTACATAAACCCTTGATAAACAGACACACCAAACTTTGTGTACACAAATTTAATTGACGCAGGTTATTCAAACCATACATAAAACTACAACCACTAGAACAATTTTACAACGGCTGTGACGAAAGATCGGGGGAGTTTCAACAGCTTCCTAGCGAACTCCCAATTCATCTTGATATTATCATAACCATCGTCCATCAAATTGCTGGCCCTGATATACATTTTCTTTAACGACGTGGAACAAGCAAGTATAAACTTTATTATGTGTAATTCATTAT
>OU343216.1:62881763-62932196 GCA_910596185.1 Chrysanthemum makinoi | reverse complement strand
CGATGTCTCGGGGTCTTAGGGGGACAAAAGCTTCGGAGGGGCGAAACAACCAATGATATGGAACGAAAACCAATCACATGCGAGGGTCCAGCGGGGACAAGGCTTCGAGAGGAAACATACCCCCGATATGGGACCCATCACCAGCCCCCATTAACCGTTCGATGTTCTTTGGAATACTTCTTCACGAAGATGAAGCTGGCGACGCGATGATGAAATTCTATGGTGGAGAAGAAGTGGATGCTTTGAGGTTCAAGGCGAACAAGAACCTCCGATCCAGGGAGCATATTGAATCACCTTTCAAGCGACAGTGACTCCTCTTCCTCGGCATTGGTTCAAAAATTTGACAATGTTCTTTGCTCACCGAGAAGCTGACTTGTTGATGGATCACCAAAACCTGAAAGGTTATACTCAGGGTCCATTTGAAGCATTTTAGGAACAACATCGCGAAATTTTGGTGCAAGTTATCACCGGAATCACGAGGTCCAAGCCTTTGATGAAAAGCGTTCATGAGCACGGGGACTTGATGTATGACACCATTCCTGGTGGATGAAAATTTGGCTAAATTCTTGAACATCTTGAGGTGTTGGCACATGATAGATGAAATCAAAGGAATGGAGTCAAAGAAGACCCGGTGCTCAACTCTAAAAGTCTTTGGAGCTCTTGGGCGTATTTAAGCTATCATCGACTTCAGCCCCGAAATGTCAAAACTCTAAAATCCTGAAATGCTCGAGGTATTCAATCATCGATCCGGTATCTTCAGGCTACATTGGGCTCTTTGGTACTCGGTAGCTACTTTGCTTTCGAATTTCGTCTTCTATGGCACAGATCTTGGACCCAGAATGACTGCTTTGGAGGAATCTCATGCTAACGGAAGTCAGAAAGTCAACAGTATTGGCGGAACCACCGGAGCATCAAGGCCGATTCGCATTGCTCGAGGCCTTCTTGAGATTGGCTTGACTCAGTCCCCTCGGCACCAAACACTAACTCTTGCCCTCGCGGCTTGGAAACTAGCGGTTGAGGGGAGAAAAGTGAAGAAACTCCTCTTCACACTTAGGGAGACAACACCACCCGTATCTGCTGACTCTAATCTCATACATCACCACCGGTCTTGCCAATGCCAATCTCATCAATCCACTCCTGACATCCCAACAACAACAACGTGATTGATCACACAATAATAACAACAACACACGCCCACTGGCATCCTCTGCAGGCGGAAAAGGAAAGGCATAATGACAACACCACGGGCATGAGATTCATTCTTTTAGATAGAAGCTGACCATTTGAATGCACTGCTCACTTTCAACAGACTAAGTGCCTATCTTGCAAAGAGAAGCGAGCACAATGGCGAGGAAGAAGCAGGAGCCTTGGTAAAAGAGGTGGTCGTGAAGAGGCTGAGAAAATGTTGGAATAGATGCTAAGAAGCTTAAAAGGGTCAGTGGAGACCCGAAGTTCCAGGATGCTTTCGGCGGCAAAATGGTGAAATGAAGAACAAAGAGCTGATGACCATAAGGAAGGCAAGATTTGACCATTGGTGGACAATGCTCGAAGCATAAGGTGCACTGAGAAGATCTTGATGTCAAATCATCCCGGATCAAACAGCGGCAATACATGAATGTAGGGGATGATAAGAAGACATTGAGTTCATGATCCCTAAAATTCGCGACTTTGGGATCATGAACTTTCGATGAACTTAGTCCAATAATAGAAAGAAGAAAAATATGGTGGTTAAAAGCCCGGATGAAGATGCTTTCGGTAAAGATATGAAGGACCGAGGATACACCCGGCCTGACTAGGATTCAGGCACATACTTGCACCGCAAGGATCTCAACCACAATCATCGCGGCAAAGGAAAAGAGTTGAGTTCAGCTTTGAGATAAAAGTGCCTGACTAGAATGCAACAGGGAGCTGCACGAAGGTGTTAAGTTCATGAGCTGTCAGTGATTGAAAAGCACGAAGAGGGCTATTCATTGAAGCCTATGGAAATGCCATTTCAAAGATGGGTATTATTGATCCGGTGGTGTAGGCGCAATGACGAGCTACATACCGTGGCTCTCAGATCAAACCGGATTTAAACATCGGGTTACAGTCAGGCACGAATGCCAAGAATAAGGAACCATCAGGCAGGGAAACACTCATCACCAAGAAAGTCAAGCTTTGAAGCAGGAATCCCATATGGGTGACATCATTTTAGATTTATCTTTTGTACTAGTGATAGGAACCTCCAATTTGATCAATAAGCGATGTATGTTTTGTTAAAATATTTGAGTGTTCCTTATTGTATTCATTAATACATTGAGTGTAAGAAAGAAGCCACTTGCTTTTCGCTTACAGCGATGATCGGTCAAGCTATTTGTATATCCAAATAGGAGGAGTGTAGGATATTGGATTTCACATACACATCAAACCATAACACAAAGTGGCGTATAAGTGGAATTCTAGAGAGAGAAAGTTAGAGGTTTAGGGAACTTAGTGAGAGAAAGTGAAAGATATTATTATGAGCTCCAACTCTCTACCTTGGGAGGTAGAGAGTATTGATAGTTCTTACATAAAAAGCACACAGCGAGCGTGGATCGGGCATCTGAGTGGGTAAAGACGTCCGTCCTCCACGGTGTTACTTAACTAAATACTACTTAACATTAAATAACTACGACTACGAGCTTTCTACGATTACATATACTTGAGGTGACCGACTCTTTAATACATGGAATTTCTAATTCCTAACAATCTCCCCCTAAGGAGGTCACCTCAAACATATACTAAAATGACATTGAATACAATCGGATATTACATTAACAATTGATCTTGCATTCTTGATGTAGTACTTTGCTCGTAGTCATTGATTCCACTCATTGCATGTTTGGTTAATCCAAGTGGAGGTCTTTTCTTGATCAGCGTGATAATAATGTTGAGCCGACTTTTGAGATCATCGGCTAATAGAAAATCTCGATACATCCATTGTGGTGTTGGTATTATGTGATGTTGTGACTTTCGGACCGACATGCTCACATTCCGGATCATGATATCTTCTCATCAGAGTAGCGGAAGCTTAAGTTGATTCATGATATTGGCGGCGGCGTGCGAAGCATGGAGTAAAATATCGAGTCATTGATGCACTAATCATGATTTCTTTTGAGATGAATGTGTAGTGTGAGCATGCGGCTATGGATTGACATTTCCATTCGATCATTTAAGCGTCGGGGTGTACTGCATAAGCGGTTAGCAATAAATGCACGAGTGTCTTTGATCACTTTCGATGAATTGAGGTACACGCCCGGGTTCCCCGTTGATCGATACAAATCTTACTGTCGGGTATAATTCGAAGAATTTCCTTGGCAGGGGTTTCGCACTGCTCTAGGCGTTCTCAAAGGAGCGTCTCAAAGACAACAACGGGTGAGTGAACGGTAATTTAAGTCCGATTGATGAAAAGATTTGAAAAACAATGGTGTATTGCTCAATAGAAATTGTTTTGCAATATACGAAGGTTTTAATGAAAATCAATTATCAATCATAAAACACCTTTTGATTTGAAAAATTAGTACACGGTCGACGTGCTAAATGAAAAGAGTTTTAAAGCACAAAGACCGGTTTTTCAAAGGTATCCGTCAATCCATAACTGAACGGGATTGATTCAAAAGATTGAATATCGCCATTGTTTACGTTCGGTTGTCACATGGTTGATCGTATAATAGATCTCACATGCCACCTACCAGGAGCTTGTTAGATGTTGGCTCCAGAAGGCTTTCCATCTTCATTGTGAATATGTAAACATATCACTTTCATGTTACGGCAATACCACAAGGATAATGCGTAGGACTCAAGATATAATCTCTCTTTCTACATTGTGTGAAGCAGAGAGTCTTCATTGAAAGTGTCCTAATGAGATTTATTGATGATCTCGTGGCACTAGACTCAATTTGTGCATATTTGGATCCTATATCGGAGACTAGGGGAGGGTCTCCTCCTTCAATATCAACAATCTCTAAGAGAAAGTTGATAGATAATGTGGGTTCAGTGAGAATGAAACAAGTCCTTTTAAGAGGAACTTGAGTGGTTTGGAAAGTTGAAGTGCGGTCGTCCTTTGGGTCCATGACGTCTTGTCTTCAATACCGATGTTACCATCAGTAGCATATGAATTGAACCGGTTTACGCCTAAGGTTGAATAAATGGAGGGCTATTTGTTTTCACCCTTTTCTCATTCAATTCTTTTAAATTCTTCAACCCCTTGATTGCTTACAGAGACTTCATAGCTAGAACCTTGTTGGGTTTATTCGATTACTTTCGATCTTAGTCCGCACTCTTCCCATATCTCATTTTCTCCTTTTATCATCATACCTAAGAACTCTACACTAACTAGTGGATAGTCCATGGGTAGATCCCTCCGGTTCTGACGGATCATGGGAACACATACCTAACCTTATCGTCCTTATATCATCATACATAATGTAAAGGGTGGTCTTTTTGGTATTGTTCATACGCCATAGGAACCAATTGAAAACCATTTGAAAATCAATCGAGATACTTATGATATTTTATCAAAGCATTTTGTATCTGAATTGTTTTTGATATTTTTAGAAGAAGAACTCCCCTCAACATGTGAATCAAGTATTTGAAATAGTTTTCCACACGGAGGCAAGAGAAAGAATTAACTTCTTTGATTACCATTTTAAAAATATCAACATCACTTCCCTAATCGAATCAAGTAGATAAAGCATTTTGGGGAAGGATGAGGTTTTCATGATTTTGCTCCCCTCAATATGTGCCTCGAGATTTGAAAAGAGTTTTGCACATACTAGAGGGAACTGCACCAGATAAGTTATCACGTTTCAAATCATAGGTTTAAGATAGATGCTCCCCTCAACATGTGCATGGAAAATTTGAAATCGTTTGTCACATGTGGGAAGGAGAGCTTGTACATCCTTATAAAACCATTTACCGATTTATCAGTTTAAATCCAATTTAAATCACACATTCTCCCCGATCACAATTATCAAATCATTTGAGATTTGTGATCTCTTATAGATTTAAATTGATTTTGAAAGCTTTTAAGGAGAATTGTGACTTGATATGAAAGCGTTTTAAGCGATAATGATATTTTTAAGACTTTAAACTCCATTGATAAAACATGCATGAATATCTTTTGAAAACAATTGAATGCCAAATAACTTTTAATTTAATTGAAATCATTCTCCCCCTCATCAATGACATAGGTTGTTGATTGAGAGATTGATATTTTGACAAATAAGTCAAGATGATTATCAAAAATAGAGACTGAGTTATTTTTCAAAGCGGTTAGTTTTCGGCGATAAATGTTTAAGAATCGAGCATGGAATTTTGAAAACATGATAAAGTATGGCTCTGTTCTTTCTTTGAAAAGCGGTTCTTGCACGAAATGACAATAAACCATTGTTTCTCTTTCTCTCAAAAATATATTTTTTTTGGATTTTTTTTTTTTTAATTTGAACAACATCTAAAGTCCCGTGTCATTCTTTGAATGACAGCACAAAGACCGTAGATATTATCGAACCAAAAAAACGCATGACAAAATGACAATATTTTTGAAGATTTTTGAATTTTTCGATTTTTATGGATTTTGAAGGTTTTATAATTTTGTATTTTGATTTTTTGAATAGATATATACAAGAGATAGATGAAGATAGACCTTTACTCCTCGTCTTCCTCCTGAAGGCGTTTGAGTGTTCGGTTGAAGGCTTTTCAAGCCAAGGCGTGGAAGAATAAACTCAAAAATTCTCTTGGAAGAGCTTTGGTGAAGATGTCGCTAGCGATATTGAGACCTCACAAAATAGAGTTCCACCACACCTTTTTCCACTTGTTCCATGATGAAATGATGTCGAATGTCGATATGCTTTGCTCTTGAGTGTTGAGCGTTGTTGCTTGAGAGAGCAATAGCACTTTATTATCCGCGATGCAGAGGATTTTGTTGAATTCAAAGCCATAGTCGGATAATTGAGATCTCATCCATAAGATTTGAGCACAACAAGATGACATGGCTATGTATTCGCCTCGTAGAAATAGAAGTACTCATTTGCTTCTTTGAAGACCAGCTCACAAGCTTATCACCCGCGAGCACCTCCGGGCGTGCCGGCGGTATCTTGACATCGCATGATCGGCATCGCATAGGTCGTTAGTGACATCCGGTGTCCCGGGTACCAAAGTCCCATATTGATGGTTCCTTGGAGATACCGAAAGACCCGTTTAACCGCTTCAAGGTGACTTTTAGTAGGCTTAGCCTGGTATCTAGCACACATGCAAACGGCGAACAAGATGTGCGGTCTACTAGCGTGAGGTACATCGGGGATCCAATCATACTACGATATTTTGTTTGGTCAATCATGATCCCCGAGTGGTCCTCATCTAGTTTGGTTCGATCAATCATGGGAGTGTCAACAGGTCACTTGAATCAAATCCAAATTTCTTTAAGATCTCAGTTGCATATTTAGATTGATTTATGAAAATGCCTCAGGGACTTTGTGAAATTTGTAATCCCAAGAAAATGACATTTGTCCCATCATTGACATTTGAAATTTTGAACTCATTTCATTAGAAAACGATCACATTCCATTGGGTCAGTCGAGGCAAAAATAATATCATCAACATAAATTTGAATGTGAATTAAATGTTTGCACGACTTCTGGTGAACAATGTTGGATCAACTGCTCCTTTGCTAAATCCGGTTGATAGAAGAAACTTTGACAGCGTATCATACCATGCCCTTGGAGCTTGCTTTAAACCATAAAGGGCCTTCTTCAAAGCGATAGCGTGAGTAGGATGCTCTTGATTTACAAATCCCGGGTTGGCGGCGTAGAGCGACTTCTTTAAGATCTCGGATTCGGGAATGCCGTCTTCATCCATTTGATAGACTACCATGTTCTTACTTGCAGCATTAGCCAGAAAGATTTTGATTGCCTCGATTCGAACCGCGAGGAGCAAAAGATTCTTCAAAGTCTATACCCTCCTCTTGGCGGTATCCTTTAGCAACTAATCGAGCCTTGTTCTTCAACACATCACCATGCTCATCAAGTTTCACTTTGAAGATCCATTTAAGGTCAATAATCATAGCAATCTGGGCGGTACTAACTCCCATACATCAAGTCGATCAAACTCATGAATTTCATCTTGCATGGCATTGAACCATCTATCTTCATTCATGGCGGTTTTAACATCTTTTGGTTCGATCTTAGAGTCACGGAGTTGAAGAAGCACCATAAGGCATCGGTTGCAAGTTGTTTCCGTGTTGATCTGGGCGAGGGATTTCCAATGATGTTGTCTAATGGATGATCGTGAGTCCATTTTCGAAGGTGTTCATGTGGTAGTTGTTGAGGGACCGAAGTAGCGAGTCGATGTCTCACGAAGAAGATGGTTCGATGAAGATTCGAGGAAAATATGTTTTCAAATGGAGCATCTTCAGGAGTAGCAAAGGGATTAACTTCATCATTGATGCCCGAAACAGTTCCATGATGTACATTTGAAGAATGATGATTTGTTGATGAGACGAAGGATCGGCGAAGTGCTTCTTGACTTAAAGATATTGAGGCGAGGATTGACTTCATTCACTGGAATATGAGCAGCCTCTGTTGTAGGGATCAACACCTCATTAGTACTTGGATCATAAAGTTCATCAAACATAGGATCAAACAATTTCTTTAAATCATCTTGAGATGGAGGTACATATGGAGTTTCTTGAGAAGAGTTTGGAACAAGGGATGAACCAATGGGTGATTTGAAGTGCGGGTCGAGGCGGGTGTTCGGCAGTTGACGGTCGACTCATCAAGCGTAGCGTGAATTGTTTCCATGATGTTTCGGGTTCTTTTGTTGTAGATTCGGTATCCCTTTATGTTTGGTGCATACCACAAATACTCCATGTGCCTTTAGCTCTAAGTTTGCCTAAGTCTTGACCCTCATTAGTTGGATAGCACAAAGCTCCAAACACACGAAAGGAAGAGAGATTAGGTTTTCTGTTGTGGACAAGTTCATATGGTGTCTTTCCATGAGCGATGTGAATCGAGGGGCGATTTTGTGTGTAGCATGCGTGTATAGCTTCAGCCGGAGAAACATTGGAACTTTGAGTAAATCAAGCATTGTTCTAGGCTTCTACAAGAGTTCGATTTAGCCTTTCAACTACACCGTTCTGTTGAGGAGTTCGTGGAACACTTCTTTGATGGTTGATTCCAATGCTTTCATAAAATTCACTAAGTTGTTTGTTAACAAACTCGGTTCCATTGTCTGTCCGGATAATTACGGCGGTTTTGTTAAGTCGAACTGCGGTACTTTGATGAGTTTGATGATGATATCTGGAGTTTCATCCTTTGTCCTTAAGAACTTGACCCAGATGAATCTAGAGTAATCATCAACTATAACTAACACATATTTCTTCCCAAAGATATTATGCACTCTCATTGGTCCACATAAATCCATATGACTTGTATGAAGAACTTACGTGTGAGAGTTAGTAGGTTTGGGTTTATGGGCATACTTCTTGCTTTTTCCCAATTGACATGTTGAACAAAGATGATCCTTTTCATACTTTAGTCGAGGTAAACCTACAACTAAGTCCTTTCCGGAGAGATCATTGATGGTGCCGAAGTTCAAGTGATTGAGACGTCGATGCCATAACCATGACTTTGGTTTTGAAGCCTTTGACAACAAGCAAATTGGAGAAGACTTCATCATATCTTCTATAGAGATGGTGTAAAGATTTGAACCACGGGTTCCTCTTAAAAGTTCCTTACCATCAAGTTCTCTAACAAAACAAGTATGTTTTCTGACAGCTACTTCTAGATCGAGTCAGAAATTGACCAAATGACGATTATGACCAAGACCTTCCCCATAGTATACTCTAGAGATAACACTATCACCAACAACATAATCACCATAACCCATAATTGCACGAAATGATCATTACCGAATCTACTGTCGATGAATTTGCTCACGAAGTTCATGAGCCGACCGTCTCGGTCATATGCTTGGAACGACACGAGTCCGGTACCCGCGAGCGATTTGAACGATCTGCAGTTGAACACAGACAAGAATGGATAAGCGGATAATTGGGATCCCCATGCAAGAATGGGTTCCACTTGTTAGTAACGATGGTGGAACACCCACATCGAAAATAGAAACATCCATATCAGAAGTAGAAGCAATGGAATCATTGGGAATAGATGCAATCTTTGGTGTCGTATTTGACCTATTCAAAGTATGTTCACTTCTTAAGGGAATAGTTCTACCGGTAGGCATCCATTTTCTAGAGGGCATAATCTTAGCAGTTGAAACAAAGCTGATTATTCTTATGGCCAAAAGGTATCCAATAATAACCTATCTTTATAAAAGTTCTTTCTGTGGGTTTCCACTATTTTCTAACAATCTTTCGTTTTTGCCTTTTTGCCTTATTTGCACGATTATTAGCATTAACAATTTTAACGGGCATTTGACAGCATTAGACAAAGCATTCACACCACATTCATGATTAGCAAAATTGCGAACATCATTACAAGGTTTGCAAATAGTATCGAATGAATTAATTACGATGCGCCTAAGGCTAATACTAGAATCAACACGATTCGTTTTATTCAACTCAAGCTTAAAGTTCCTAGATTGGTCTTCTACTCTCTTCCCATGCACATTCTTAGCTTGCAAGGTCCTATCATTCCTTGTATTGTCTTGAGACTTTGACCTTCTCGCTTTAAAGTCATGATTACTCTGTAGAGAATGGAACATTAGTTGGTTGATCTAATTTTTGCATTCACGAACTTGATGTGCAAGGATCACGAAGTACTAGAAGGCACATTAGTGTATACTTTCTTAAGGCGTGATTTGAGCTTTTCTAGGCACACTAAAGTTCACTTTCTTAGCACTAACATATCCGGAATCTGAACTACTTGAAGGCACATTAGTGTTTCCTTTCTTAAGGCGGGCATAGAACGGATTTCCTGCTTGGCACTAGGCATAGAACAAGGCATCACAGCTTTGCCTTTTGTACCTAAGGTTAAGGATTTGGGACATGTTGCAATTACACATTCTAGCAACTCTTGAGATCGTTTGGCCCGGAGGCAAGCAAACCTAATTTCACTATCAAGAGGTTTGTTAATGAAATCCTCTTCGACAATCTCATGGAGACATTCTAGACTATCCTTAAGGTGAGCACAATATTCATGAAAAGCATGTTCATTATTCCTAAGATGAGGAGGAATATATTTAACCGTCACAGTATATTTATTTGCTTGATCTAAGGGTGACTTTGAGACAACATTCTTATTGAAAACAAGTGGCGGTTCCCATTTCCACGACTTCCAGATTCTCAATTTCCTTTTGTAGAGACGTTATTTTTTCGTTGTTTTGGTCACGGTGACTTTTATTGAATCATATAACTCTTTAAAATGTCGTTTAACTTTTCATTTTCTTCTAGAAAACTCTCGTTTTCCTTTTGTAAGGCATCAACTAAGTTTTGAAGATGAAAAGTTTGAGAATTCTGAGAATCTAAAGGAGGAGGCATTTGGGAGCTGTCATATTGTTCTTTTGACCCTTTAATTGAGAGATTTGGGCTTTCAACTTTACGTCGTGTTGCAATGAGCTTGAATCATTCATCACGTTTGTTAATTTGAAGCGCATCAAACTCGGAGCATCCGAGGATGTCTTGATATTTGAAGTTTTGACATTTTCTTTAAGATGTTGATATTTTAGTTGTAAATTAAAATGCTCAACTTCTAGTTTAGAAAAATGTTTAACCAAATTGTCGTGATCATTCAGTTCAATTTTCTCGTTTAGTTTAGAATTAGTTTTTTCAAGCTCAATGACACGATCATGGGAGACTTTCATTGCAACCGATAATTCATGAAATTTGGAAGCATTAATGGAACAATTTGTAGCAGTGAAAAACACGTCTTGAGCAATACATTAATCGAGGTTCTCATTTAGTGTATGCAAGTTCTTCCTCTCAATCTCATTATATTTTAGTGCTCGCTCATAGTCACTAACTTCAACTATCATTGCATCAAATTCCTTTTCCATTCCCTTAATATCAGTTTCTATCCCCTTTTAAGACTCTCAAAGTGATCTTTTAGAAGTTTAAAGAAAGGCATGACCTCGGTTAAATAACATTCTTTCATTTGCTCAAAACCCCTTTCTCCTTCCGTTATACCGGTGGGTGTGATCCTTTTCTTGCAAGTTTTCTCAAAATCAACAAATAGTTGAAGTATAACATATTGGCTAATTAAGGTCTTGCTTTTAGTGGCAATTGTTCTAGGAACAAGATGCATTAGTGTATTAGGAGGATTACACGCTTGCTCTAGGCATTTTCCAAGAGGAGGGTTTGTTTCAACAATATTTTTGACTTTACGCTTATCTAAATCCATTTTCCAGAAAACTTGTTCGGGAGTCAACAATGTCCGAGGTTTAAACATGTTCAAGGAAATCCAGTTTTCCTTCTTGTAATCATGGGGTGTGATCTTTATTTTCTTCTCTCTACATTTAGGATCATCTAATTTCTTGTTCATCTTTTCCCTAGTGACTTCATCTGATTTCTTATCTTCCTCGGTGCACTCAAGCAAACTAGGTTTCTTTCTAGGTTTAAGGATTTCATTGCCATCATAAAGAACCTTATGAGCATTTCTAGCCCTTTTAATGACCTCTGGATTTGGTTCCTCAACAAGGGAATGCTATGCTTATCGCTTAGGACCCTATGCTTAGTGATCATGTGAGCCGTCTGAATGGTGTTCCCTTGTATGTACAACTTGTTTTCAAGTTTGTTTTTCAAAGTTTTCTGATTAGAAAAATCTTTCAAGAGTTTTGATTCCTTTGCATTAAATTCTTGCTTAAGCATTTTCACATTTTCTTGAAGTTCTTGTTTTTGCTTAGCGGTTTTAGAAAGCTTTTCTTGCAAGGAATTTAACTCTTGTTTTAATACTTCTTCTCGAAATTACTTTTCTAATAATAATTATGCGCACTTGGTCATCCATTTCTGCTCCGCAGTGGTCAACTCAAATTTAGCACGTTGTTCATAAATAGCAACACGTTCTTTATAGGCATTTAATTCGGATATTACAAGAATCATCGGGAACATGCGGTGTATTCATCAAAAATATAGTCATTGTTGTGCGGGGAGATGCATCACTTGGTACAACTTCACTTTCACTTTGTTTCACATATTGATCATATGGGACAACATTGATATTACCCATATTTTCAATATTTGATACAAAAGTTTCATTGATAGTACTTTGTCATGCATCTTTTGCACATCAGCATCATCGTATAGTTTTAGTACCTCAGAGATGAGTTTGTCTTTGGATGGGCCAACTTGTGTTGAAGAGAGAGACCTTGGGAGAAACCATTGGAGAAATGCTAGCCATAAAGATTGTGTGTGCAGTGGGTCCATCATCCACATCAGAGTCGTATGCATCACAATCGGTGACTTGAAAGGCATTGATGATTGTGACCTATCTCTGAATAGGAACGCTCATCCACATACATCATAGGTCTTGGCATTGCCTCGGCTAGAAACAACAATTCCTCTTCATCCAAGTAGCACCATTATCACGAGCTTGCACAAGCGAATCTTATCTCACAGTAATCGGCGTTCGTGGGCGCTTTGGAGATGTGCAGTTCCTTGCAATGTGTCCCTCACCACCACAATTATAACATTTGATATGCTTAGCTTGACCTTGATTACCATTCCTTCCTCGATTCTGATTAACAACATAACCTCTACCGCTCCACCTCTTCCCACGATCATCTTGTCTTTCTGAGCTGGTTTACCACGATCCTCCCATCTTTAACTTGTAAGCGATTGTGTGGGTTAGATCTTTGTTGAGGTTGTTGTTGGTTTGTGGGAGAATTCATGTTTTGACTAATCGAAGAGAGCTAGTTGATTAATGAAATTACCACGTGTGCATCGGCATCGGCTTGTTTGAACATAGGATGAGGAATTAGTTTGTGATTACCATTTCCCATGGGTATGACTTGTGAGGCTTTGGTTGTGATTCCGATGTTTGAATAGAAGGCAGTTGAGTCATTATACGAGCTTGTCTCTCTGGTTGGTTTTGAACGATTAGAATCAATTTTTCAAACATAGCATGTCTCTCATTCTGAAGGAGGAAGGCATAGAGTTGCTCATAGTTTGTATTCTTCAATCCTTTAGTGAGCTTCACTGAAGTGACAAACTTGTGCCATTCGGGATTCATGTTGTTCACAAATTTTGAGTTCTGCTGAATGTTAGGCATAGTCATTCTGATGTTCCTCATGTCATTCACAAGCTTATGAAATCTCACATAGTACTCATAGACACTCTCATCTGGTTTCATCTTGAAGTGTTCAAATTCATCATAGAGTTGTGATTCTCTGGCTTCCATAGTTAATTCGAACACGAGAGAAGCATCTTGACATTATCCCCACTTGCCTTTGCCCGTGTTGTGATTGATCAGCTTGTAGATGTCTTTAGGAAGACCTTGAAGAACAATGTTAGAAGCCACGATATCGCATCGAATCTCTTTTTCTCCTTATCATCAAGCTCATCATACATCTTTGGTCCGTCCATTCCGTAAATCAGAGTTCCATCTTCAGCAGTATCAAGTACATCTCTAGTCGTCTCAACTCGATTCGGTCCTTCATCAATGGATTTGAGAATGTTGACACCATTTTCCTTTCCAAGGCGATTCAATCGATTCGTTGAGCCCAAGAATCGTGAGTCGATTCGTCAAGCATGGGTGGGCAGTATCTAAACCGGTGCTTGAACATCCTCGACAGCAGTGGAGATGATAGTAGGAGCGTTGGTAGACATGTTAACGATTATACGGGTTTTATAACTCTATGATTAAACCAGGAAATAGATTCTTTCACGGGATTTTACTAAATCGAGAAAGTAAAACAATCACCCAGTAAGCTAAAAGATAATGCAGTAAGCTAACACCTAATTAAGCTACACCCCCAAGTAAGCTAAAGTCCCAAGTAAGCTAGACAAATGCAAGTCGCTAAGTAGTAACTCGCTAAGCCTCAAGTAAGCTAGCAAAATTTTGGCGACAATTAAGCTACTCAAGTAAGCTAAAACTTCAAGTTAAGCTAAAGCAACTTCGCTACTGAGACCAAGTTAAGCTACCACCAAGTCGCTACCGTAGTGGAGGTCCACTACTTGTACTTTAATTCGCTAGGTCTAAGTCGCTAGCTCCAAAACTGTAACTTCGCTACAAAATTGTGAAGCAAGTTACTACTAAAGAAAGAGTCCGTATATCAAGTCGCTAGCAAGAAAAACCACATAAACATCACTTTTCAATCCAAAACAACCCAACCAAGATGATTCAAGCTTACCCAATGAAAACCTAAACACTTGTGATGATTCTAAACATAAAAGTACTAACAAAATCCAAGCTTTAACACGAGAAATCAACCAATGATGCAAAAACCACTAAACTTTTTCAAACTCAAAAACCACCTAAAAACACTAGAAATCCAAAGATGTGCAAGATATGATCTAACCATGGCTCTTGATACCAATTGTTGGATATTGGATTTCACATACACATCAAACCCTAACACAAAGTGGTATTAGAAGTGGAATTCTAGAGAAAGTTAAGGGTTTAGAACTATGAGAGAAAGTGAAAGATATATTATTATGAGCTCCACTCTCTACCTGGAGGTAGAGTATTTATAGTCTTACATAAATTATACACAACGGTACGTGGATCAGGCATACAGTGGGTAAGGAAATCAAGTCTTCCACGGTGTTACATAACAAAAATACTACTAACAATTATAACTACGACTACGAGCATTCTAACGTTACATATACTTGAGGTGACCGACTCTTTTATCAGAATTTCTAATTCTAACAGGAGACCTGTTAGGTTCATTAATACTCAAACCCGCGATCTAGGATTTGAAATAGAAAAATAGCCCAATGTTTAGTCCGGATTTAAATACTAACTTAGTCACTCCGTCATAGATCTCTCGGTGAGTCATCTTCGAGGATACTTCGATTGTGAGGGTGAAGAAGTCTCTCACTTTCAGAAGCCCGAAATTTAAAGAGTGAAGGCGAGTTAAGAAGAAGATGATGGATTAGTGGTGATGCCAATAACTTTCGAATCCCACTAGACTCCTCAACTACTTACGAGAAGACAATGAAGTAGAAGGCGAAGAATGTAAAGACGAGAAGAATGGCGGGAACTGGCGAGGATAAGTTTGAATCAGATAAGACAGAGTCCTTATCAACCAAAGTCAACTTTCCTTGAATGGCTTGGAGATGGGGGCTTTCGATTATTAAATCGCGAACTTAGGAAAGTAGTCTTGTCTCTTACCTAGAATAGTCTTTGTAAACAGAGACAAAATACATCACTGAACTTAGGAAAGTAGTCTTGTCTCTTATACCTATATAGCATAAGAGATGGAGTGAAAAGGTTAAGCTTGTGAATTGTTAAAACACACATACACGCAAGCCATCTTTTCACTCCTCCAAATACAACTTTATCACGAGATAGCTCAATGGGTTCTAAGAGTTGTGCTTTCAGGACTTAGCCTAAGCTTAGAGAGGAGTCACCAACCTTTGTCATTTCAATCCCAAGTGCTATTCCACAAGTACTTGGGTAACGTATTCTTTTGATTGATTTCTAATAAAGAATATGATGTTGAAAATTATCTAGTGTGTTTTACTTACTTTAATTTCGGTCATTTGTTCACTATTAACTTGTTTTATATTTCTAAACTGTTTTAAACGAAAGTGAACGGGGAACAACAATAAACATTGTCATAGTCATGTTGATGATGATTAACATACAGTTAGCTAAAATGAAGAAATTGATCAAACTATATAACTCGTTCATAGAAACAAATTCAGCAAAACATGCTATACATATCTTGAAACAACATGAAAATCCTTATCAGAAAAATTATCATTGTCAACAATCTGAATAACATATTCAGAATTTCCACCAACACATGTAATTTCTTAAACAGACGGAGATATGCTGAAAAGTCTCTCAAAATTTTCAAGATGCGTAAAATTATCAGAAGTATATTCAAATTCATGAAAATCCAATGTAGCATTCACAATATCATAACAGACAGGATCAACACTTGATTGACACCTATGAAAAAACAATTAAAGTTGTATAAATGTTAATGTCACAATTAAAATTAACATAAAGGCACAATAACTAATACTAATAACTTATGAAATTAACGTCATTATCATTTCCCTCAACAATATCCTAGAATGCTCAACAATATGAATAGCTTTAGGTTCAACGGTTTCTTCACTACTCATGAATTCATCTTGAGGTTAAACGAAAATGGGATATAATAGAAATTAGATAAAACAACATTACATAACATGTTGCAAAAGAGAACATTTTTTTTTAAAAACGCGCATCGAATTCGCAACTTCACATGGTGCCCATCTATAGTCAAATGAGCAATCACTGTAATGATATGACCGCAATGAAGGATAGAACAATGGACCACTCCAATGAATCTTCAAATCCATCTTAAATATAAATATAGTATGTCGATGTTTTATGATATAAATATAAAATATATGAAGACTTCAATAATATATAGTGGTTGATGTATAGTTACAAATAAATTGTAAGCACATACTGTAACACCCCAAAATCGGGTCAACAGCGGAAAGTAATTGAGGGTGTTATTTCATATCACACAGTTCAGGATGTAGAAAGTGACTATATATGAGACGTTTTTAAAAAGTTATCATTCGATTAATATTAAACCTCAAAGTTTATAAAGATGTACCAGATAGTTCATAATACATAATAAGTACAACATAAAAGTTTTAAAGTTTTTATTGAAGAGGATGCAAGTCTTCAAAATGTCTGTGCGACTCCATGCCAATAGTACCTTACGGACATGAGATAAAACATGCTGAAAACGTCAACACATTGGTTGAGTAAAATTCATAGGTTTTAAATAAATAGTAGTGAAACACAATATTCAAGTTTAGTTGACTATTGTAACAAATACAAATTCATAAATCAGTTATCATTGCACTAAGCTCATGACACAAAGCGTTAACACAATATCAAATAAAGTGTGCCTGGTTGTCTTTCCGATCAACCAAACAGGATTCCCGTATTCTTGTCAATAGTATTCGCGCTTACACAAAGTGATTAATGGTTCATGATATTCAGAGATTTTCAGCAATAGTGGTGCTTAAGCAATAATAATTTCAGTTTAGCATACAGTTTTAAAGCACTTGTGTCCATAAAAATTATAGCATGTATCTCCCACAAGTAAATTTATAAAACAAATAATTGAGTAAAAGTGGGGCTATGAATTCACCGATGATAAGTAATAGCAAATAACGATGTAAAATAATACGGGAAGCCGCGAGCTTTTAATAACCTAAAATAAAATAGGCGCGTCTTAGATTTTATAATAACAACGTAAGTATATAAATAAGTGTATAAAGTATTATATATATGTATATATATATTATACATTGTACTTAGTGTAATTAAAAGGTATAATCTCTAGGGACTAGTTTTGATTATTTATTTAAGGGAAAATTGGTCAAATAGACCGCGCGCCCTGATGCATATCACTTTATGGACCACGCCCTTTTAAAATTCGAAAATAGACATGTTGCCCACCGCTTTTCTTGGACCCACCGGTACGCCATGTGTCCGACAACTTATGACATAAGTACGTATTTTGAAGGTATATGTCATGTATTGTAACGTATTGTTTTTTGGGCATCTTTTTGTTTTTTGGGCAACTTGTATTTATACACGAGGATAGTTTTGTCATTTCATATTTAAAAAAACCAAAAAAACAAAAAAACAAACATCCACAAAACAATTTACGGTACATGTCCTTTAATGTCTTGTGTTCCCAATCACTTTCTTCTTTCTTCAATACAATTTGTTTAACAAAATCTTTCTTTCTTCTTATGGTCTATTGACTTCATATCTTTATCCCAATCTTTCTGCCTTTGTTTAGAAAATATGTGGACAATATCCCACGGATGTTCAACTAGATATCATCCGTAGGCTACCTCCTAAGTCTATACTCCAACAACGTAGTGTTTGCAAGTTATGGAAGGCTAGTATAGATTGTGGAAGCTTCATCTTTAATTACAGTGTTTGTCGTAATGATCATGTTTATTTACGCTAACATTCGATATGGGTGACCAAGGTTTTGTGTTAGCTTTAGATGAACAGCTAATCGCTACGCAACTTAATACAGATTTAATGCTTTCATCTATGATTACAGTTGGCAATTCTAATGGTCTTTGGTGTTTTGTCTATGGTTCTAATCTAATGACTGTTATTTGGAACCCGACAATCAAAAAATCACTTGCATATTTGTCCGGTTTACCGCATCAAATCGAACCTCAAAAGATTTGGTTTGGTTTTGCCGTCGTCCGGACACTCTTGACCCGACGATCGTGAAGGTCTCCTATCTTGTTTTCGAAGTGGTTTTATGGTATGTGTGCGTCTTTTCTTTGAACTCTTCACGGTGGAAACGCCTTGAAAATTTCCACCCCCTCGTGAAACAATCAAATTGAAACGTAAAACTCGGGCACTTGTGGGTCGTTTTATCTATTGGATGCGGTGAAAAGTTAACTAATGGGGACGGTGTTATTTATAAGATTTATATGTTGATTTATTTTGATTTGGTAACCAACCAATTTAAAGTTATAGACCTACCACAGATTTTAAAAAATGAACTCCAGTTCCATTCAATGTTTTCGATCTTGGAACCTCTCTAGTGATTTCTGGGACTATCATTGGTGAAGATATTCCATTGTTTTGCGGATGGTTGTTGGACGTCAATGGTTCTTCCATAACATCATTTAGAAGCCTATTCGCCATCCCTACCCTATATTCGGTTCGTTTGCTTGGGTTTACAAAGGATCAAGCACCAATAGTGGAAGCGTCAGGGCGCAATCATTTGGGTCAGTCGGTATTTGTGTCCAACAAAGAAGTTGAATTATTTGTCTGCATGGGAATGTTAGGAGATGCGGGATCTTTCTACATCGCACCATACAAAGAATCACTTCTTTTGTTAAATCAGCCGGACCATGCTGTTTATAGTATGTTTTATTTTTAACTTACCATTCTATTAATGTTTTATTTTAACTTACACCATTATATTCATGTTCAACAGGGTTTGTTGGTGAAGTTAGGGATCATGCTTAATGGGAATGAAGCTTTGTGGTTTTAGTACGATGTCTGTATGTGAAGGAAGCATGGAGTGGTTAGCTTTTTCTGCGTACTTGCTGAATTTTATTAATCAAGTGGTTATATATTATGTAACCATTAAACTCATAATTATGTAGTAATCATAATATGTAGTAGGTTATCTGTATGAAACGTTGTATGTCAACGTATTTACTATTTCCTATGTTTTTTAATCCCATTATACATCTTTGTTTAATCTGGGGAACTAGCAATTGTTTCCAATAAACAATGTGGCAACTAACATTCTCACGTAGGGCAACTTCTTTTCCTTATTGACTAGTTTTATAAACCAAGGAGTCCTTCTAGTATCAGCAGCACCTACACACGGGCAGCACAAACACGGCCATACACAATAGTATTAATGACGGTGGCATCATTTCGTTGATGTGTCTATCACAAGCAGTGGTTAAAATAGCTAGCAGTAGTAAGCTGTATACTGGCAGTTGTAAGTATACAACCAATTCAGTTTTACTAGCGGTAGTAAAAATAACTATAGCGGTAGTAAAAATGACTAGCAGTTGTAAGTCTACAACCACTTCAGTTTTACTAGTGGTAGTAAAATTAACTATAGCGGTAGTAAAATAACTAGCATTGTAAGTATACAACTAATTCATTTTCAATGTTTGGCATTGCTTTCATGATTCAATGTTTTCAATTGGGCCCATCAAATATTTAACGGCACATGACCTAGATAAGTAAACGGATGGTTGTAGAATGACCCATTTTCCAAGTTAGGGTATCCGTCCGCGCCCTTAAAAGTTCAAGGTAGCAGGAATTGCAGTTAGCCAAGTTGGAGGCAGTAAAATGGGTTTTGGCCATATTTTATGGACCAAATTTGAAAAGCTTGTATCTTGGCCACGCTAATCAATGAACCAACCCAACAACCACATATAATGATCATAACACACTCGTTCGACCATCAATTGCAAATCAACAACCCTCATCCAAAGCCTCCGTCGACAATTAAAAAACCAAAAATTTCCTTGAAAACCATGTCGTTTCGAGCTAATGTTATCACCATTATGAGAGACTATATTAGCAACATGCCGTCAGATGATCGGTAACATTTTGAATCGGTTGCCATAAGAAGCGGTGAGCACCTCTATTTTATCTACAAATTGGAGGTTTAAGTGGACCTTGCTCACCGAAGTCATAATTGATGAGGATTTCTTTTATTATTTAACATATAAGTTTGATGGGAGCCATGTTACTAGACTTTTAAATCAGCTTACGGGTCCCATAAAAAGTTTGTCTTCTCTGTAGATCCCAAACCGTTGTCTGGAATGGAAGACTTGAATTATGAAGAGATTCGTGATTGGCTTATGTTTTTGTCACTGCAAGGAATTGAGGAGGCTTGAATGGTATGGACAGTTACATTGCCAACCGAGCTTTACGGGCGTATTGAATTGAAACATCTTGAAATTCATTGTTGTGATTTTCCTAGTTTGGTGTTTTTCACTAGTTTTCCAAATTTATTGAGCTTAAAATTGTGTTTAGTCAAATTTCTTAATGGTACAGTTTGGGATTTAATTGCTGGTTGTCCCTTACTTGAGTCTCTTAGATTGGATGTTGAGAGTACAAACGGGATGAAACTATGGAATTTTGCAAGTCTTAGGAATTTGAAGAAGTTACATTTGTCATTCGGTATTTCGAATGCTGTCATGACAATCATAGCATCCAATATCTTTCACCTGACAAGACTTCCATCTCTTGAGACCCTTACATTGGATTTTGACTATTGTACGGTAAGACCGTTTTGAGATTTACACTTCTAATTTTACAATGTTAAATATATGTGTAACTGTAACGACATTTAATCTTTGAATCTAACCCAAAACTCGACCTGTTGTAGTTGATGCGTGATGGTAATTCCAGGATGAATGTCCCTTTGCCGTTTGTATCCCTCGTTAATCTGAATCTAACAGGAGTTGATTTTGGCGAGACTGTTATCGTGTCACTCATCGTCCAAATGATTCGCGGATCTCCAAACTTGAAAAAGCTGGAAACCAGAGTAAGTGTAATACTTTATTATTGTATTTCATACGTATCAAATAAACATCCGTAAACTGCCATGTTTTTCTATCTCGATACTATTTGATTTTCGGTGCGCACACTTGCTTAGTGTTTTACCCTTGGAACAACCTTTATTTGATTTAGACACAACCACATTCAGTCATGGGCAGATTCAGACAGTGATTTTTTGATCCTTTCCTAGATCACAGAATGAATTACACATAATCAAGTTTATACTTGCTTGTTCCACGTCGTTAAAGAAAATGTATATCAGGGCAGCGATTTGATGGACGATGGTTATGATAATATCAAGACCAATTGGGAGTTCGCTAGGAAGCTGTTGAAACTCCCCCGATCTTCCGTCACAGCCGTTGTAAAATTGTTCTAGTGGTTGTAGTTTTATGTATGGTTTGAATACCCTGCGTCAATTAAATTTGAGTACACAAAGTTTGGTGTGTTTGTTTATCAAGGGTTTATGTAGTAATCGTAATATGTTGTAGGTTGTCGTCTGTATGAAACGTTGTATGTCAACGTATTTAGTATTTCCTCTGTTGCCATTATCCATTTTTATTTCATCTCGCCAACTAGCAGTTGTTTCCAAATATCAATTTGGCAACTAACTGTTGAACGTAGGGCAACTTCTATCACTAGCAGCTGTTATAATAACTAGCAGTTGTACGTATAATACTAGCAGTTGTAAGTACACAACCTATTCAGTTTACTAGCAGTAGTATTTGTTAACTAGCAGTTGTAATTTGGCAACCAAGCATAAAAGCATTCTACCATTTTTGACGTTTAGAAAAGTCTCATAAACCTCAAAATAATCAACTCACTCTACACATCTAATAACATGAAGCGTTATGTGCTTATGTCAAACTGATGATAAACTCACTCTACACATATAATCAACCAATTAGGAGCAACCAATTATGTTGCTCTTTATAACAATTTTGTGGTATTTTTAAAATCCATGACCTAACAAAAATAATGTAACATTTTTTTAATCTAACTAGTTACAATACATCGACATTTCCGTTTCATCAGTGTTCACTTGAATAGTATGTTTGAAAACAAATATTAATGTTAACAAATTAAATTCACACCAATAAGTTATGGTCTATAAAAGACCTACAAATATTATTATTAATAGACGAATACACTGAATAGTATTAGCGAGTAGAACCTTGGAGTGTATCGACTCTAGCCTGGAACTCCTTTATAGTCTAAGGAGTCCTTTATAGTCTAAGGAGTCCTTTAGTTGATACTACAAAATTAATGGATCAACAAGTCAAAAAGTCAATGGGTCGGTTCGTAGTATCTTGTCGAACTATACAATAAGGTTGCACAATGGTGTGTAATTTTTGACGATTAAAATAGAAAACTTTTTCTTTCTATTGACTGACAATATGTATGCATATCTAAAAGGAGAAAAATACTTTAGTTGTGATAAATCAAATATTCACTATTGGTACTATTGTATAATTATTGAGAATGTATAGTAGCAAGATGTCTACAAAGAAATGAGTCTGACAAAGAGAAAAAGAAATTTATTTTAACCCATCTCAATATTGCTATATCCAGAACAAATTGCTCTCTTTTGCTATATACAAAATAAAAAATTACTAAAATTAGAAAAAAGCAACTAATGTGAAAGAGTTTTTGCACTACATTCAATAAAAGACTTTGACTGAACTTTCATCTACTTCATCTTCTTCATGCAACAACATATCTCCGTTCGAATAATATTTTCTTCCATTTCTCTACTTTTTTTCTTTCTATCATTAGATCCAAGCTTTCCAAGGTAGTTCCTTTTGATTTTATAAGTTGGTTCCTAAAAAATTTACTATATCGCTTGTAAAAGGATTTTTCTTCTAATGTGGTTCCCGGGCACCACCTAAACACAACATAGGTCCGCCTCTGATACTTAGCATACTTATCTAATACAAAACATCCTACCTAAGAAATTCAAGAATGTTACATATTAAACCGACACAATCCTACTAGCAATGAAAAACTACATTAGCAGTGGTTTGCTCTTTATTTTATCGGCGCGCAAGCTCGTCATTTTACCTTGACCTCAGTCTATCCAACCCGATCTGCCAGGATTGGTAGACGTACACTTGCTTCGGGAAACGGGCACCAATCAACAGAGGACTGCAGACCATAATTTTAAGCCATCTTTGCATATTCTATCACTCTTACCCAATACCCATGATATACTTCCTTCTTCCTTTCGGGTAGAACGAGGTTAAGAAGTAAGAGCTGAAATGAACATCCCAAATGGCTAATGAGAGTCTAATTGGTTTAAACTCCCACCTTGTGCATACATATGGTCGGGCATGCTTCCACAAACTTTAAAGGACACGGGTTTTGGGTGAAGGAATGTTGTGAATGGTCATGGGGATGTGTTATTAGTCGTCATTCTCGTCATTTTCGAAACGACTAATTGTTTGTAGTAGTCATTTAAGAACATGTTTCAGTTGTGGCAGCAAGCGCTTTGCTTTATGTTTTTTAGGGGGTAAGGTTTAGGCTATGTATGTGCTTTTTGGAACCGACGGTGCGTGGGCAAAAGGTTAACATCTTCAACTTCTCTTTGTTGTTTTTTGTTGGTGGAGGAATGGTTGTACCCTTTATGTGCTTCCCTTTATTTACCGCGTATTTTAAGCGAGGATTTTCTCTTTTCTTGCCGCGGTATAATTAATTTTCAATTACTATTTTGTGGGTAGGCACGTTCCTAGGCTCCTACCCTTCTATTTTTCCTGCTGGATTTGTCGCAAAATTTCTAGGGAAGGAACATGAATATTTACCTTGCAGAGTTTTTATATGACCATATATGTCTCTATATACTTTTTTGGAAAGAAAGTAGTAGCGGTGGTTTGAGCGAACCTAGCAGTGGTTTGTTAAACTCTAGCATTGGTTGAGTATTAACATATGCATATAATTGAGAATTTCTTCAAACCATGTAGCCTCCTTTGGTTTTTCCAAAAACGCAACCATGTTGTGAGTTGCAGCAGAAGAGTTAGGCACCATTGATGTTTATTTCGAAATTGATTGCAGCAGATTGTTAGGTGTTGCGAATTATGATGTGTGTGGGTCTAAACTATGTTTTGCCCTAGCAGTTGTAACTCTATTTTTTTATCCCCAATTGAATCCAAATTAATCTGTACTTTCAAAACAACTGTTTTACTATTGTAGCAGTTGTTAGTATTTTTGGACGTATTTATCCCCAAATGTGCTATTCTAATCACCAAACACAACCGTTATCGTCATCTACTATCTAGACACGACACCATTTTATGACGCTTACAAAAGTCGCATAAACCTCAAAATAATCAACTCACTCTACACATGTAATAACCTGAAGCGTTATGTGCTTACGTCAAAGTGAAGATGTTGACGTTTTTACAATAACTTATGGTCTATAAAACACCCGGAAATAATATTAATACACGAATACTCTGAATAGTATTAGCGATTACAACCTTGAAGTGTATCGACTCTAAATATGCCGAAAAGTTATATCAAACTCTAGCCCGGACCTCCTTTTATAAGCTAAGGAGTCCTTTACAATATACAAGATAATTATACTTAGCATACTTATCTAATACAAAAAATCCTACCCAAGAAATTCAAGAATGTTACATATTAAACCGACACAATGATACTAGCAGTGAAAAACTACATTAGCAGTGGTACGCGACTTAATTGTGAGTGTGGATTCCTTCTTGTTTGCTATCGTTTTCTTGAAGGATTTCCCGTCGTTTGGTTCTCCTGGGGCGGCCGTATTTTCATATGGGATTCCCTGCTGAAGTTCGATAGTCTTCTCAACGGGTTTCCGTGTAAATCCCCCTATCGCCTATCGGTGATCTGGAAGAGCTTTTAGTGGGGTTTCTTTTCCAATCCGCGCAGCTTTTATTTTAGAGCAATGGTAGAACCACAAATAATTCAGAATAAATACATCCACACGCCGACGTGATAGGTTTGAATTAGGTGAGAGAGAAACTGTCATAAAATACACCAATCATCCCTACACGATAGCATGGGATTTATTTCAATTATTTATGTGGTTTGCTCTAAAATTTATCGGTGCGCGGCTCGTCATTTTACCTTTAACCCCCATCTATCCAACGATATACCAGGATTAGTAGACGTACACTTGCTTCCGGGGGGGTGCAATCAACAGAGGACTGAGACCAGAAATTTTAGCCGTGTTGTTTGCCTCTCTTTGCACATTCTACCACTCCTTCGACCCAATACCCATGATATACATCCTTTTTCCGCTCGGGAAGAGCGAGCTTAAGAAAGAACTGCCTGAACTTTGAACATCCCAAATTGCTAATGAGAGTCTAATCGGTTTAAACTCCAACCTTTGGTACGCCATATGGTCAGGCAGGGCTTCCACAAACCTCAAAGGACACGGGTTTTGGTTGAAGGAATGTTGTGAATGGTCGCGGAGATAGGTCAATTTTGTCATCTTAGAAACGACAAATTGTTTTTAGTAGTCATTTAAGAACATGTTTAGTTGTTGCGACAACGCTTTGCTGCATTATGTTTTTGTTTTGGGGGTAAAGGTTTAGGCTATGTATGGGCTTTTTGGAACCAACGGTGCGTGGGCAACGGGTTAACATCTTCAACTTCTCTTTTGTTTTTTTGTGGAGGAATGGTTGTTTTTTATTATGTGCTTTCCTTTATTTACGTCGTATTTAAAGCGAGGATTTTCTGTTCTTGCAGCGGTATAATTAATTTCAATTACTGTTTTGTGGGTAGGCGTGCCTAGGCTCTGGGCATCTATTTTTCTGCTGGATTTGTCATAAAATTTCTAGGGAAGGAACGTGAATATTTACTTGCAGATTTTCTCTCCTTTTTGGTATTTGGATAAGACTTATCCGTAATTACAAACCGTTTGAAAATATATTGCTTAAACGCGTTTGACAAACCGAAGTAAATCATATCCGCGCTTTAAATTTTAAATTTCACTTTTAAAATTTGAACTTCAACTAGTCATTTGGAAAACAAAAACAAACTTGATATTTGCGTCGACACTAGCGGTGGTTTGAGCGACCACTAGCATTGGTTTGTTAAACTGTAGCGTGGTTGCGTGTATTAACATATGCATATAATTGAGAATTTGTTCAAACCATGTAGCCTCCTTTGGTTTTTCCAAAAACGCAACCATGTTGTGGTTTTTTTATCCCAAATTTAATCAAAATTAATTTGTACTTTCAAAACAACTGTTTTAACTCTTGTAGTAGTTGTTAGTATTTTAGGGCGTATTTATCCCCAATGTGCTATTCTAATGAGCAAATGCAACCGTTAACGTCATCTAGTATCTACACACGAAAATTATGACAATCAAGTTAAAGTTATTGGGCAATTTCGTTTGGAACCTCGAACGCCTTCAATTTGCAATCTGGGCAACTAAATGCCATCATTGGGCAATACTTGTTGTACGATTGGGCAACCATAATTCTTAACCATATGATCATAAAGGATACACAGCATAAACTAACAACACTAAGTTTGGCATACAAGCACTATCGCATGGTTGGCAACATAAACTCATAATATTTTTACAAGAACAAACATTCATAACAGGTGGAACCATTCCTTGTGCACTAGCCCTTTTTTTCTATGATCTCGAACCCTCTTTCAGTTTTGGTGATAGAAACACGCTTTGTTAACTTCCTTCTTTTGAAAGGTGTTGCACTACCGCACCGCATGCCAGCGTCCTCTTCCTGCCATACCATGTTTTTGAAATAAAATTGTGACAAAGCCTGTAGCTCGTGCACAATGTAGATGTCCATGGATCCATTCTCATCAGCAAGGTCATACATTCGTCGAACATCATTGTCTGTATTGCAACAATGTTAAACCATCTTCTAGTGCCTTATTTGGTGCAGCATAAAATAAAGCCCATTTTCCCCTCCAATATCATTCAAAACTTGATCAAGCACCCGGTAAATGCAAGCTGGTGGAGCTAAAACACCGTTTATCGACAAGGAGACGCCTACATAGCGGAGTGGCTGAAATTCAAATTTCCTGTTGTGGTGCACTTTAAATATGATTTCTTTCGTTTCCACCATGTCCTATAAAACATAAACCCTAATAACAATTTCAATAACTTTTAATTAAATAAATATTTAATAATAGAATATAAAATATAAAGCCGCACAGTTATTTATATTCATGTAGTCTATAAATATATGAACGAATAAGGTAACAAAGTACATACGGGGAAGTACAACAAACCTCAATTTGTTTATAAAAAGAAAAAGGACAATGATTTTTATTTGGATTCTTCGATTAAAGTGTAAGCATCCCTTGTGGCAACTTGGTGAAAGACTTTAACTAGGTGAAAGACTTTTTACTATTCTAATAAGATATTCAAATGACTTGTTCCATTGTGGCAATAACTTTGAAGAAGACTTTTTACAAAAACACTAGTAAAGACTTCATGTGTTTGAAGCTATTGTCAAAAAGCTTTTGTATTTATAAAATTTCATTTTCACCCAACATTAAATATGCAAATGCTTTTTGCAGTGGAGTAGTTGGTTTTGCAAAAGCTTTTTACCTCAACCATTTAATTGTCTTCAACATCAAGTCTTTTATGACTTGATGCATTGGTAATGCTCGAGGAATGTGTGGATGTTGATAGTTGAAGATTATTAATTTGATTTAAAATTACAAAAACCATTTCCCAAAAGCAAGTACGACATACTTACAGTAAACAGGTGAAAAGTGAAAACAAAATAGCCAAATGCTAGAGTTCACAAAAAAAGTCAAAAAAAAATGCAGAGGCCACGATACTCTAACTCGTGTGACACAAAAACCCATTTAAACACCAATTATTACCGCATTTGTCTACACAAAACTAAAACACCTTTTCATTTGTGAAATTTACCTTTCACTTCTACTGTGATATATTAGTCAATTGGCATTTAGATCAATTAGATTATCAATCATCACAATCATTTACAAAATGGCGTGTTCTTTGTGTCAAGATGGTACATGCACTCCGAATTGTACTAATTTGCCGCGATTCTTTATATAAAGACATGATAGACCGTTTCAAGAGAATGGTAATTGCTTGTGAGCCGGGAAAGACTTTCCCAATAGAAGGAAATTTTAGAGAGAAACAAGTGCTGATTGATAAGAGGAAGATAATGATTGAACAACTTCAGTAGTATGAATGTGAGTATGAAGATATGAAAGCGCATTTCAAGAGGATCGAAGATGATAATGCTAATTTGGAAGCAACGTGTGAAGAGGCGATAGCTGATTTTAAGATTTGCAAAGATTATAATGCTATCTGAAGCGAAGTATGAAGAGATGGAAACCAGTTTTAAGATTTTGAAAGATCATATCTGTTGTCAAAGCTAAGTAAAGAGATGGTTGAATGTGCCAAAATCTTATCAACAGACTCAAAGAAGTTGCAGTGATCTGATGATTTTTAGTATTATGAATGTGTTTAGTATATGTTTAAGAATGTGCTATTTTGGACTGATTAGGTATGTAAGGTAATAAGTATTTATCTCTTATCTAATTAACAAGGTACTAGATTACTGCATCAAATTTTATGTTATGATTTTATGATATCATTTGTGAAAACATAAATAATCAAAATAATAGCCAATCTCGATATTCTTCACATGCGAATATAAGCATCCACAATGCTCAAATGTTGAAAAGCTTTTTGTCATTTAATTTTATTAATTTTTTAATCTCAAACAACCATTTCAATTAATGCTTCAACATATTTGCATAGTAGATTGCTTCAAACGCTTGGCATACTCCAAGTCATTTGTAAAAGCTTTTGAAAAAGTCCAATTTTGCGATGCAAAAAAGTCTTTGAAACTTTGTGAAACATAAAAGCTTTTGGTCAAGTTATGCGCTGCGGATGCTCAACTAGACTTAATTGCAATACTAAACTCAAAATTCCACTACTTATTAATATTATTCACTAGGAAACATAAATTTTCCAAACCTCAAAAGTCAAGATGATTCTTTAAAGGCTGAGTTGAAGAAAGAGGAGGGAAGAGGTGCAGACCACTTCCATGATTGCATCCAGCTAGTATTGGAGTAACCACTGCGCTATTATTATATACCACTGCCAGTTCACACGTTTCCACGCATAGGCAACCATTGCTACAATTATAACGACATCAATAACACCAACACCAAAACCAAAAAGGGTAAATGAGAGTTGCCATACAATTGGTCAACCAAAAGCAATCTCACCCTATCCTTGCACCTAGACCTATTGCTAAGAGTCTAAACATTGGTGAACCGTGAGAAAGATGTAGTTACTCAACCGATATTGGAAAGGGTAAGGGATTGCAGATCCAACTTTGGTGTTTCAAAGTACAGAGGATCAGATAGCTTTTGATGAAAAAAACACTCCTTATTAGTCTACAAACTGCCACTAAATTTTTTAATGAACCAAGTAATGTTACATACTTAACTAACGACATCTAAGGTATCATACTCTACATAATTTCGAATCAGATACACATAAAAAAGAGCAACGGATTATAAAATGGAATTAACACCTATCAAACATAGCTATTCATCGAATAACAAAAACGATTTATTATAACACATAACCAACTGGAAATAATCATATGTAATAAACAACGAGAACAATATTTACGTAGCATATTTGGGAACATTTTTTTAAAACTTGATCAATCGAATGTGGTTTGCAATCAACACTGTAGCTTTATAGATGGTGACATAACGGCGTTACAAAGAAACCAGGGGCGAAAGAAGACGGTTTGATTTTGAAAATAGTAGCGAGGAGAAAACCGATAACTATGGATGCTTTATTGGGCGGGTAAGTGACTTTTGGATTTTGAACTCTCTTAATTAATGGATCTTGTACTTTACTATTCAAATGTGTACTTTTTTGTCTAACGTAAAATGACGATAGAACCCTTATTAAAATTATACGGTTGCCGCTTTTAGTTGCCAAAAACAATACCTTACACACGGGACACTTGTCGCACGTGGTTGAGTTGCCCAATACAGGCGGTTGCCCTTGGTCTAGTTTCAAATTTAAAATAAAAGTGGTCCATAAAGTGACATCATCGGGGCGCGCGGTCTATTTGTGTCATTTTCCCTTTATTTAATTTTTACAAGTCTTTATTTACAAGTTTATTAAGTTTTAAGTGTGATTACTCAACTTGTCTAGCTTGGTTCTCCTAACCTGTAAGGAGTTATGACTCGGTTTTTATGTTCTCGAAAAGGTGTTTGAGTGTATTTATCAGATTTGTCGGTCCCACTGTCTCAAAAAGGTCATAACTTGTGTGAAATTATTAATATATCCTTATGTGTCAAAGCTGAGTTTTTAACAGAAACATTCAGTCCCATGAAAATGACCATATATTACAAACTACAACTCTGATTGACCTCATTCCAATGGAAACGTTTAAGTTAAAGGGTCTGCTACAACTTTCATTTGAACATCAACAGTTGGTATAGTACAAAATTTTTGACTTTTACACGATTGTACTATGCTACTCAAATCTGGATAACTTTTAATTTTTTTTTTCTAATTAATTCATCGGGTGGAGTTATGGGTCGAGCCACCCGGGAGAACGGAGCTAATACATAGACCTATAACCACATATGTTTTTCCATGTCTCTGACCTACTGATTTTTGTCAGTAATTACGTTTTAGTCCCTTATCAAAACTGTCTTTACAAAATAGGTCAAAAACATGATTTTCTATTATTTTTAATCATGTACAATGTATAACCATATCATACAAATGAATATTACATATTATTAACATAATATATAGGAAAAAACATGAAAATAACATTGGTTCCTTACAAGATTTGGCAGTAAAAAGACAAGAACAAGAACAACAACAAATCAACTAGTAATTTAAACCCTTGCTTCCAAAGTATGAATAACCAAAAACCCTTGCTCAATGAACACTGACATAAACTAGTAAAACCTCTCAAAGACTTCCAAGATCACGCTTTACTAAAATTTCATATAACCCTAGATTTGAAGAGATTTGTTGGTGTTTTGATGGAAAAGAACCATGTAGTAACTAAAGAAACTTATAACCTTCAATAATAGAGCAAGAGAACAAGTAGAAAATCAAACTTTGATGGTGATTATGGGTTAGGAGTGTATGACACAATAGGAAGCACCAAGAGAAAAGGAAAATCTTTTATCTAACTTTGCATGAATGAAATGATAAGTTACTAGTTGGTGTTATGAGTCATAAAGTAAGATTACACTTGTCTCAAACATGAGACAAGTGTGTTAGTAGTAGTTAGGCTTTTCACAAGGATAAGAAGAGGTGGATTTGTAGCTTATTTTGTGTTTTATTGATAGATTTAGTGATTAGAGGGTTTAGTTTGATCCCGGTAATTAGTAACGTAAAGTTTGTAAAACGTAAAAACGGGTAATATAAGGATCTAAAACATATAAAAATGTAATAACTTATCAACAAATCAAATTTTAATATATTAGATGAGACACGAGTTTAATGGAGTGTTTAAACGTTTGCCAAACTTAAAAACGCAAGTTGTAAACGCGTAAAACATAAAATGTGCAAGGTTTTACGTAGAAGTGTGAAAAAAAATATGACATATAAAATATGTTTGTAAGGGAACCAAAGGGCATAAAATATGCAGACTAAGCTTAGTCTAGAGTCGGTGCAAGATAAGTATACGTGTAACAATGCGCAAGTGAACCTACCCGGTTACTCGTAAAAGTTAATTCCCGCAAAATTAAAATAATAAGTAAAAGTAATTGACTAAATATTGACCTGAAATATGTGATTTGTTATAGTCCATCACTCTTAAAGGAATCTTGACCGGGATTCAGTTTGTGTTGGTTGTTGGGGTGGTGTCAGTGAAGAGGTGCGGGTACTTGTGACGAATATGATCATGACGCTCCCACGTGAATTCAGGTCCTTGCCTAAAGTTCTAGAAAACTTTGACAACAGGTATTCGGCTCTACTTCAACCTTTTAACTTTTTGGTCCATTATCTCTACACAGGTTCCTCGACAAAATGCAGTTTGTCATCGAGTTGAATTTCTTCCAGCGGTATGACCAGTGATTCATCTGATAAGCACTTCTTTAGATTTGAAATGTGAAATGAGTTATGGATACCACTGAGTTCTTGCGGCAGTTCTAGTCTGTAGGCTACCGGACCAACCTAGCCAGGATTTTAAATGGTTCGATATGTCGTGGGCTTAGCATACCCGGTTTCCCAAAATGGATCACGCCTTTCCAAGGCAAGACATTTAACATAACACTGCGCCAACTTGAAATCCCAAGGGTTTACGCCACATATCGGCATAGATTTTCTATCTATCTCTTGCAGCTTGTATTCTGCTTCTAATCTGTATGATCTTCTTGGTAGTTTTGTGAACGATTTCTTGACCCGTGAGTTGGACATCGCCAACCTCTTTCCAGCAAACAGGCGATCGACACTTTCGGCCATAAAGTGCCTCGAATGGCACAACCTTTATATTAGCATGGTAAGTGTTGTTGTAAGAGAATTCAATCAATGGAAAATGGTTATCCCAACCATTTCCAAAATCAATTACACAGACTCGAAGCATGTATTCTAGCGTTTGAATGGTTCTCTCAGTCTGACTATCTGTTTGAGGATGATAAGCAGTACTCATGTCCAGCCGAGTTTCAAAGACTCTCTGGAGCGACTGGAAAAAGTTAGATGTAAATTTGTTATCTCTGTCTGAGATGATCGATATTGGCACACCGTGCCTAGAAACTACTTCCTTAATGTATAGCCTAGTCATCTTGTCCATACTATAAGTCTCTTTGATCGGTAGGAAGTGAGTAGACTTGGTAAGACGGTCAACTAGTACCCAGATATCATCGAAACCACTTAACGTCTTTGGTAGTTTAGCGATGAAATCCATGGTGATTCGTTCCTATTTTCATACAGGAATCTCAGGTTTTTGTAGTAGACCAGATGGCTTCTGGTGTTCGTCTTTTACCTTATAGTACGTGAGACATTTACTGACATATGGGGCGATTTCAGCCTTCATGTTTAGCCACCAATAAAGCTTCTTAAGTTCTAGATATATCTTATCAGACCCTGGATGTACGGAATACTTCGACTTGTGAGACTTACGCATGATCAAATATCGTAGACCACCAAAATGTGGTAACCAACTTCTATCCTTGAAGCATAGCATTCCATTTGAACGTGTTTCAAATTTCTTAATCATGCCTTCTAAGTTCTCGTTCTTGAGGTTTTCGTCTTTTACTGGTACAACTTGGTCGTTAAGAATTTGTGCGGGAACATTTTAATTTATGGTCATAACCAACGCACAAACTCGTATTGGCTTAGCCTGTTCCTTCGGGCTCAGAGCGTCAGCTACCACGTTCGCTTTTCGCGGGTGATCACGTATGTCGCAGTCATGATTCCTTAGCAGCTCTAACCATCAGCACTGTCTCATATTTAGTTCCTTCTGATCCAAAATATATTGAAGACTCTCGTAATTTGTAAACACAATACACCTTGTACCATATGAATAATATCTCCAAATCTTGAGAGCAAACACTACTGCTCCTAACTCCAAGTCATGAGTGGTGTAGTTATTCTCATGAACTTTGAGTTGTCAAGAAGCGTAAGCTTAACCTTATCCTTCTGCATCAACAAAACTCCAAGTCCCTTGTTCGAAGCATCAAAATATACCACAAAATTATTTGTTCCTTCAGGAAATGCCAGAATTGGTGCACTGCATAACTTATGTTTCAACAACTAAAATGCTGATTCTTACTTCTCTTCCCATTCTTACTTCTGGTTCTTCTGAGTCAGTTTGGTTAAAGGCTTCGCTATCTTAGAGAACCCTTCAATGAACCTTCGGTAATACCCTGCAAGACCTAAGAATTTACAATTCTTGGTGGGTCCTTGATATCCTCGATCTTGGCTAGATCAACATGTAAACCTTCAATATTAATCATATGAACAAGAAATTGTACCGTACGAATCCAATATTCGCAATTAGAAAGTTTTGCATATAACTTCTTGTTCTTGAGCAATTTCAAAATCGTTCACAGATGTTCTTCGTATTCTTCCTTACTCTTTGAGTAGATCAAAATGTCATCAATGAACACAATTACAAACTTGTCCAAATACGGTTTGTGCACCCGATTCATGAGATCCATGAATACCGCCGATGCGTTAGTTACGCCAAACGACATTACTTGGAACTCGTAATGACCATAATAAGTCCTAAACACCGTCTTCGGGATATCTTTCTCCTAAACTTTAAGCTGGTGATAACCGGATCTTTGGTCGATCTTTGAATAGAAACTAGAGCCTTGCAATTGGTCAGACAAATCATCGATCCTTGGAAGGGGATAACGGTTCTTCGTTGTCAACTTGTTCAGCTCATGATAATCTGTACACATTCTGAACGATCCATATTTCTTTCTTACGAATAAGACCAGAGTGCCCCAAGATGAGGAACTTGGTCAAATGAATTCCTTGTCTAAAATTTCTTGCAATTGATTAGAAAACTGTTACATTTTCGACGGGGCTAATCTGTAGAGCACTCGGGCCGCTGGCATAGCTCGCGGCACAAAATCAATATGAAATTCTACTTGTTTAGTCGGTGGTAGTACAAGCAAGTCTTTGGGAAAGACTTCTAGAAAATTACAAGCAACAAAAAAAATCTTCAAGTCACTTCTCTTTCGACTTCTTCTCAGTTATGTGTGCTAGGAAGACATTACATCCTCTCTTGATGTACTTATGGATTTTGATACATGAAATGATGCTTAGTCGGGTTCCACTTCTATTGCCATGGATAATTAAAGTTTCATCGTCGTAAGGGATGTGAACAACCTTTTTGCCACAGATAATTCGTGCATGGTACTTGGATAGCCAATCCATACCGATGACAACGTCAAAACTATCGAGTTTGTTGGGCATAAGATCTACGTTAAATGGATGGTTTAGAAAGTTTAGGGTACAGTCACAGATTACGGTATTGGTGTTAACTAAGTTGCCATTAGCTAGTTCGATGTTGTACACAATGTCTAATATGGTTGGTGTAATGTCAAGTAAGGGATAAAATGCGGTAGACAGAAAACTCTTAACCTGAATCAAATAAAACTTTAGCATAATGATTGCTGATAGCGGGTTCAGGGTCGAAAGACTTCCTTTTCTGTGAGCAAGCTTTACAACCCTATAGGCAGTATACCTAATAGTTGCAGTGTAGTATGGGTAAGCCCAGAGGGTTGATCGTTCTCTAGGGGAATAGAGATGCTAGTAGAGATGTATGACGAAAGGTGAGTTGAGGGAGATTATTTTTAGACTTTTTATGTTTTTTAAAAGCAAGTAAATATCTCGGGGTATAAGAGTGGGGGGTGGTACTTCTACCAATTTTAACTACTAACTAATTAAACTAATAACTAATGAAAATGAGAAGATAGGCTATGTATTGTAAGGTGTGTTCTTATGATGATTAAAAGTGTGTTTACTTAGATGTTCTTACTCCCTAGTTATCACTTATTGGTCGGTTGAATTGTCACATCCTCATCTTAATTGGTACGTTGTATTCCGTGTGGTCATAAGGAGGTGCCTAATTCCCTAGTTCTAAGAATTGTAACTCTCCTCTAGAGTATCCGGGACCAAGTATCGTAGTATCTCCCTCGAATACTCTATTATCCTAAAGCTACAACTCACGCAATAAACACAATGATGGCTCAAGTGCACTCTCAAGCTTTGTGCTATTTAGGACGTTCAAGCTCGCAACAATTAAAGAAGAAGGCAGTTTTCCTTACTCTAGCATCTACCAATTAAAACAAGAGACAACCTAACAATAATTAACAACTAGGTTTCATAGATCTAAGCAAACACAATATTAATTTAGCTACTCATGATAGATAAGCATGCATACACACAAATAATTGAATATAGGATAAACATGGTGGTAATATGGATTAACAAACTTATCTTATGATGTAAAAAAGGGTTTGGAACCCTAAAATACTTTCCAAGGCAGACTACACACGAACTAGGGGTTGGTCTCCAAAATTCTACCATACTAAACGCAGATTGAAAAAATTCTATATATAGATTTACAAGTGTGATGACATCGCCTTTTGCTGGTGACGCTGTCTTTAGGGTTTTGTTTGGGCCAAGTCATCATTGGGACGGCGACATTTGAGGAGTGTGACGCCGTCTGTCTTCATAAAGGACGTCGTCTTGAGAGGGTTCTTGGACGTCTGGTGTAGAAACTAAGAGAGACGCCTTCCAGATTATAGGCGTGACGCCGTCATGCTTTAGAACTGTAAGATATAGGATTTCACAAACACACTAAACCATAATCACATGAGACGTACAAGATGTTTAGAGAGATAAAGTTCTAGAGAGAGAAAGGGAAGAGAGTTGGGAACTATGTGAAACAAAGAAAAATGGTATTGAAGCTCCAACCCTCTACCTTGGGAGGTAGAGGGTATTTGTAGTGTCTTACAAATAAACGCCACCTACGGGCTGTGGATCAGGCATACAGTGGGTAAAGACCCCGTCCGTCCTCCCCGTGTTACATAACAAACTACTTAATAACATAACATGACTCGACTACTGAGCTTTCTAACGAATACATTTACTTGAGGTGACTGACTCTTTAAGCGACTGAATTTTCTAATCCTAACAATCTCCCCTAAGGGAGGTCACCTCAATTACAATGAATACAACAGATATTACATTAGATTGTTCCAGGATTTTGATTAAGTTCTTTGCTCACTGTGGTATAGTCTGATTTTCAGTTTCGATGTTTGGATAATTTTAAGTGGAGGTCTTTAAGCGATCAAGTGATGATGAGTTTTGAGCTAGCTATGAGATCATCCAGCTTGAATAAATCTCGACTCTTCCATTGTGGTGTTGACTTTTTTGGTGATGTTGTGCCGGTGGACCGCCATGCTTACTTCGGATCATGATTTCTTTTCATCAGAGTAGCGAAGCTTTAGTTGATTCATGATATTGCAGCAGTAGCAGAAGCATGGAGTGAAAATATCGAGTCGTTTGAAGCACTTATCATGATTTCTTTAGAGATGAATGTGTAGAGTGAGCATCGGTATGGATTGACCTTCATTACGATCAGCTGCAAACGGGGGCGTACATGCATACAATAGTTAGCAATAAAGCGCCGAAAGTGTCTTTGGTCACTTTCGTTGATTGAGGTACACGGCCCACGATTCCCCGGATCAGTACAAGTATGCTGTGATCAGGTATAATTGAAGAATTCCTTGACAGGGTTTCGCAGCTGCTTAGCTGTTCTCAAACCGAACATCTCAAAGAAGACAACACGGAGGGGAGTGAGTGAACAGCGAATTAAGATCACTGATTGATGAAAAGAGATTTGAAAAACAATCGTGTACGCACAAAGAAATTGTTTTGCAATACAACGAAGGTTTTAATGAAAATCAATTATCAATCATAAACACCTTTTATTTTGAGAAATAAGTACACAGGCGATGTGCTAAAGAAAAGAGTTTTTATGCACAACAACCGGTTTTTCAAAGGTATCCGTCAATCCATAACCTGAACTAGAATTGAATCATAATTATGACTCACCCCATTGTTTCTGTTCAGTTGTCACATGGTTGATCTATTGGATAGATCTCACATGCTACCCACCAGGATCTTGTTTGATGTTGGCTCCAGAAGGCTTTCAATCTCTGTGAATATGTTAGCATATCACTTAGATGTTATGGCAATACCACAAGGATAATGCGTAGGACTCATAAGATGTAATCTCTCTTTCCACATGTGGAAACAGAGAGTCTTCATGGACAGTGTCCTAAAGAGATTTATTTGATGATCTCGTGGCTCTAGACTCAATAGTGCATATTTGGTTCCTATTCCGGAGACTAGAGAGAGGGTCTCCTTCTTCAATATCAACAAACTCTAAGAGAAAGTCGGTAGATAATGTCGGTTCTCCGTGAGAATGAAACAACTCCTTTTAAGAGGAACTTGAGTAGCTTGGGAAGTTGTAGTGCAGTGCGTCACTGGGTCCATGAAGTCTTGTCTTCAATACCGATGTTACCTTGGTAACCACCAGTAGCATATGAATTGAACCCGTTTTCTGCCCTAAGGTTGAATTATTGGAGGGCTATTTCTTTCACATTTTCTCATTTCATTTCTTTTTCATTCTTCAACCCCTGCAGGCTTACCAAGACTTCATAACTAGAACCTTGTGGGGTTTATTCAGTACTAGCTCAGCTCCGTCCGCACTCTTCCCATATCTCATTTTTCTACTTTTTTCATCAAACCTAAGGACTTCTACACTATCTAGTGGATTGTCCCTGGGTAGATCCCTTCGGCTCTGGCGGGATTCATGGGAAAACGATACCTAACCTAACCATCCTTATATCACCATACATAAAGTAAATTTGGTCGGTCTATTTGGTATTGTTCATTTGCCATTGGAACCAAATGAAAACCATTTGAAAATCAATTCAGATACTTGTGATATATTATCAAAGCATTTTGTACATGAATGGTTTTTGATATTTTTAGAAACAGAGTCCCCCCCAACATGTGCCTCATGTATTTGAAATCATTTTGGCACACGGGAGGCAGAGGAAGAATTAACTTCTTTGATTACCATTTTCTAAAAGATATCAACATCACTTCCCTGATCAAATCAAGTAGATAAAGCATATTAAGGAAGGATGAGGTTTTCATAAAGTTGCTCCACCTAAATATGTGCCTCGGGTTTTGAAAGAGTTTTGCACATATTAGAAGGAACCAGCACTTAGATACAGATCAATCACGTTTCAATTCTTTGTGGTTTAAAAGGATGCTCCCCTCAACATGTGCATGGAAAATTTGAAATCGTTTGGCACATGTGGGGAGGAAATCTTGCTAAACACTTACGAAACCATTTATCAAATTATCGGTTTAACTCCAATTTAAATCACCAATTCTCCCCCGATCACAATTTTCAAATCATTTGAGATTTGTGATCTCTGTAAATTTAAATTGATTTTGAAAGCTTTCGAGGAGAATTGTGACTTGATTATGAGAACATTTTAGCTGATAAGGATCTGATTTTGAGACTTTACACTCCATTGATTAAACATGCATGATTATCTTTTTGAAAACAATTGTATGTCGAACAACTTTTTGATTTAATTGAAATCATTCTCCCCCTCAATCAATGACATAAGTTGTTGATTGAGAGATAGATATTTTGACAAAAGTTAAGTCTAGATGATTTTCAAAAATAGAGTTCAAGTTATTTAACAAAGCAATTAGTTTTCATTAGATGGTAAGTAATTGTTTTAAAGAATCAGAGAATGAGATTTGAAAAACAAGATAAAGCATGGCTCTGTTCTTTCTTTGAAAAACGGGTTACTGCCTGAAATAACAATAAACCTTAGTTTCACTTTCTCCCAAAAATATTTTTTGATTTTTTGAACTTTTTTTTATATGTATAAGAACATTCGAACAATATCTAAAGTCCCATGTCATTCTTTGAATGACAACACAAAGACCGTTAGATATTTTTGAATCGAAAAAAAACATGACAAAATGACAAATTTTTTGAAATTTTTCAAGATTTTCAGATTTTATGGATTTTTGAAAGTTTTATATTTCTTTCTTTTTGAAGGTTTTGAAATTTTGTATTTTGCTTTTCGAAATAAATTTACAAGATATGGATGAGAAAGACCTTTAATTCTCGTCTTCCTCTGAAGACGTTTGAGTGTTTCCGGTGTAGACTCTTTTAGACCAAGTCGTGGGAGGACAAACTCAAAACGTTCTCTAGGAAGAGCTTTGGTGAAGATGTCTGCTAACTGGTATTCAGTCCTCATAAAATAAAATTCCACAAAACGCTTTTCAACTTGCTCCTTAATGAAATGATGTCGAATGTCGATATGTTTTGCTCTTGAGTGTTGAACGTTGTTGCATGAAAGAGCAATAGTGTTAGGTCACCATGTTAACACAACAATATGTATTTCTAGAGAGAGAAAGTTATAGAGAGAGAGAAAGTGGAAGGAACTAATGAATGATTAGTGAAATGATAATGCAATAGAACAACAACCCTCTCCCTTCAAGGGAGGGGGTATTTATGTGTTTACATAAGTAGGGGTTTCCCCTGGTTCTAGAAGAACCTTCTATCACGCTCATGGGCTTACTACATGAGCTGTGAAATCAATTACAAACATTTATAAACCATATTTATTAACGACCTATTACAAATGAAATGACCTACACTTTATAATAAAACATGTTCCTAACAATCTCCCCATAAGGGTTGGTCATCATTGTTGTTTGCTTATTTTTTTAGGCGTTTGACGTTGCCTTGAACTTCTTTGGCGTTCATTGCTTTTGACGTCTTTGGGTCTTTGTTTCTTTGTTCTTTGTTCTTGTTATTGTGATCAGTTGTGAAGTCTACCTATCATCAGCATCTTTGTTGTTAGTGATGAAAGTCATTTCCAGCATGCTCATACTTCTGATGAAGTTTGTGATTCATATATTTGAAGCTCTCATTCTTTAACTTTGATCTTTATCTCATAACTTTGCAGATTCTTTGACTTGATGTAGTATCTTTCTGAAATTTTCTTTGCCTTTTGAAAGAACTTCAATTAGTGTTGATGTTGGTATGAGCATGTGAAGAATTTGCACGATCTTTTCCACCCGTGAGCATCCATAAGAAGAAAACATAAAACATGGTTAGAAATAATCCAGCGCTTACAAGTTTGAACTTCGAGAGTGTTAACAGCATAGTGTGAAAGCACATATCTAATTCTCACAAAGGTGTCCTGAACTGGAGTCCACAAAGTGAGATAACGCGATGTACGAAATACACCTACAGTTCAGTGAGTCGCTGAGGTATACCGAAGCATCATCCACGATGTAGACCGTTTGAGACAACACTAAGCGTAACCAACAAGGAGTTACCGAAGTGACCTGCTGTCAGGGCTGTTTGATGTTGACCCTGGCAGAAGTTTCCATTCAATCACTGAGGATCACAATTGTGAATCCCCTCATAAATGTTCTGGCAGATGCTAAGATCTGCGTAGACTCGGAAAAGTGTCACTTGTGTCTCTATTGTTTGAACACAAGTGATGAAATATTTAAGTGTTCCTAAGAGATCTTTTGATAAATCTCATGGCTCTAGACTCGGTTAGTGCGCTTTGATTTCCCTAAGCGGAGACTAGGGAGAGGGTCTCCTTCTTCAATACCAACAATCTCTAAGAGAGAGTCGATAGATTACGTAGGGTTCCCTGTGAGAATGAAACAAGCTCTTTTAAGAGAACTTGAGTGGCTTAGAAGGAGTGCATTGCGTCACTGGGTCCATGACGACTTTGTCTTCAATACCGGTGTCATCTTGTGACAACCAGTAGCATATGAATTGAACCTGGTGTCTGCCCTAAGTTGAATAATTTGGAGGGCTATTTCTTTTCACCCTTTTCTTTAACTTTTCTTTTTAATTCTTCAACTCCTTCTTTCTCCGATTCTCATTTTCTCCTTTTTACATCATACCTAAGGACTTCTAGATACTAACTATTTGTGATGTCTTGGGTAGATCCTCCGGCTCTGGGGATCATAGGACGTTTATTCCTAAACTTAGTCACCTTTTAACTCCATGACTATCCTATGTTGCCACAAAAAACTTTTCTTGAAAAATCTCTCAATATGTTTATGATGAAAAACATGTTTTGCTACACCTTGAGAGTTTTTGGTTTTTCAGAAATACTCCCCCTCCACATGTGCTTATGAGTTTTGACTGAAATCTGCACAGAGAGGGAAGAGCTCGCACTTTTGAATTGATCGACTCTTGATAGACAATTCCCCGCGAGACACGGTTACGTTGTATAGTTAAAGAGTTCCATTATCAGCTTTTAGGTGACAACTAGCTCTAATAACAACCTTGAAGATGTAAAACATCCTTGAAAGGAGGTTAGACCCGTCAAAGTTCATGTCAATCAAGAGTGTCTCGGATTGGTACATTCTACTAAGATAAGTCTTGAAAGACAACTCTTTTCGATTACTGACATTCAAAGATCGTCAATTCATTGGTGATATCTGAGTCGAGCACGTTATGAGATTCCATAACTTCCTGATCAACAATTTTAATCACATTTCTCCCCCTCAAAAATAGCATATGAATGTTGTTTTTGAAAAACATGTTGATTAAAATATGCTTTTTTGAGGCATTGGAAATTCATTTGGAAAGAAATGGATTTCAAGAACATTTGATTTAGAACAAAGATTTTGCAAATACCCCCTCACAAGTGATACTAACTTTTGAAGTTTTGAAAACATAAGGGGAAGTACTTGTTCTGTTGAACAAAACTTTGAAAAATTAAAGTTTTGATAAGTTTAATCAACAGTAGAAGCTTTCGCTCCTTTTATAGATTGTGGCACTGATGCGTACACAGGGTCCTTTCTTGACAAGAAGGGTTGTACAATGTAATGTGTGCACAAGCCATGGACAGATAATCAAACAAGCAAAATCACAATCAAGAGAATACCCAATGATTACAGACGATCAGCTCATTTTTGAGGACGTTGGAGAGTCAGAATCGGAAAGTTTGGTCATCCTACCACATAGCTCTCCAACCGTTGCATCTGATCCCAATGAATCCAACATTCATCAATCATAGTGATAAATCAACGAACATCCTTGCGATCCTTTGAATTCCATCTCTTCGTCTGAATTATACCCAACTCAATGTCCTTCAATCGATATGCCAATCCATCTCGAACCATCTCCAGGGTGGCGTCATAGAACTTAGTGAGTTTCATCGAAATCCATGAAGCAAGTATGATGATTTTCACATTAGTAGACAAACCCAAACTTTTGTTTATGAACGATTTTGTACTGAGCTTCTTGATTGATTCCGATGAAGTGTAGAATTTAGGTAAGATTCGACCCCGAGGAGGAGAACTTCAACACGCTCTTTGATTTGAAGCATATGAAAACAAGGAGTGCAGTAATGTACTTGATCTAAATTTCGGTTGAGGTTCTGGTTGGGGCTCAGGTATGTCGTGATCCTCACCACCAGTGTATGTAAAGTGATCAACGGTTTTCTCCATTGGTGGTGTGGATTCTGAATCCCTTGGTTGATCAGATGGTGGTGGCTGTGTAGCTTGTTTTGTATTGGTGATAACCCGCTTAACCATTTATCGAATCATTGGATGGAGTTGCCTTATTAACAGATTTTGTTGTTGACATAGGTGTTTCTTATGATGATGGAGGTGATGATGAGATGATTTTTTTTTTTTTTTTTTTTTTTTTTTGGGTTTGGTGGAAGTGTCAAGAGGTGTTACAGAAGACTGTTGAGGTTTGTGTATAGGATTGTCAACTATGTAGTTGTCTGATTCCTTCTTTAACTTTTCCTCCTCAGCTCTAGCAGCTTCTTTTTCCTCTTTTCGAATCATTTCCTCTTCAGCACAAATTATCATCATCGTGACTCTTCATCCTTATCATGATCGTAATCTCCTTCGTCAGATATTTCCACATCTTCACCATGCTTTTCTACTTGCGGTTGTTTTAGTTGTTGTTGTGGTTGCTTCATTTCAACAGTTGTAGAGACAGTGACACCCTGATCCTTACCGGGTTGATTAACCGGATCGGATGGGGTAAGAGATGTTTACAATGGATCTTCCATAAGTGGAGGACTACTGCTTGACCCTCCTGCCCCACTGGGTTGATTAACGGAAAATGTTGAAGCATGGTATTCCATCCTTTTCTGCTTTAATGACTTACGAAATTGTATTTCCTCATCCATTGAATCTTACTCATCATCAGGATGACTTTATGAGCATGAATTTGAATGGATGAAGCAGAAGGATGACCACAGCAATTCAGCAAGATGATTATGAGCATATGAAGTTGTTGAAGATGACACGGAGAATGTTCATGCCAATTGTTTTGTCGTATCCAGCTGGGAATGTGTTTGCCATCAAGAGCTCTGCTGGGGCATTGATGATTTCTTGACTTGCAGCCATTTTGTGATCTGAAAGACATTAGACAAAAAGACAGACGTATGGAAACACGATGTGTTTGATTTAGTCTGATTTATTATCTAATTCCTTGTTTGATGGTAACATGTTTATGCTAGTTACAAGTCCAAAGTCACATTTAACCAATTGATGAAGTTGATGTGATAAGTTACGTGAACGTGTTGAGATTTCAAAGTCCAATTTTTCACTTAACACACAACATAATAACTTTTGAAAGCTTATGCGTAACTTAACAAGTAACATATACGTAACGGGCAAAAAATGTAGTGAACAGTGGATTATGTGTAACAGGGATCCTTATGCGTAAGAAAGGAGCTTATGCGTAGGGGTATGCTAAAGCGTAAGACCAAGCTTATGCGAAAGAGAGTTTCTTACGCTTAAGACAAGTTCAAAGGCTTTAGGCATACGCGTAGAAATAAGCTAGATGTTACGCGTAAAGTTTGCTCGTAAGAGTAAAGCTTATGCGTAGCAAGCGGGTTTACGAATATCTTTCCAAGATACACGTACTCCACTGTAGACATCTTATGCGTAACATTATAAACATAAGCATGAAAACTTGATTGCAGTTAATTCCAAACATCTCTTAGATCACAAAATAAGCATAAGAACATATCAGATACACACAGAAAGACTTAGGCGTAAAATTACTTAAACCCTAAACCCTTAATCTAAGCGTACGAGATATAGCTACACAAATCAAACAAGAATGTTTCTGGAGTGTCCTAGATGTCATATGGGTGCTATGGAACAAGATATAACACATTTCCACCACAGAATCAGAAGATTCATGGGATATGAACCCTAATAACCTAAAACTTAAATTCTTACAGTTTAGATGTTTCTGGGCTAATTTAAAGGTTCAAAGCATGCATATATACTTATTCTAACACTTTCTTGACCACCTAATAACATATCACAGAATAGAGAAAAAAAAAACTTAGATGAGCGCAAGAACCCTAGAATTCAAATTAATGAAATTTAAGATTCTGGATGGTTTTGGACGATTGAAACAAGTTTAATAGAAACTAAGAAAGGTTTTAATATAACTCATTTCAATCCAACCACTTTAATGCATAAAACACCCAGTTCGTTCGAGTGAATAGTTTTCCAAAATCAGTTTAAAGAGTTTTAACCGTTGGATTTGAAAGATTTGTGAAATCCTTGATTAGAATCTTGATCAAAACAATTTAGAACTTTCAGATTATGAACAGCTTGAACGGATTTTGAAGATTTGATTTAGGCCGTTTGATCTTGGTATTTTAGGAGTAAATGATTTTTAATTTACCAAGTTGACACATTCAGTCCCTTAACCTCAAATAGGTTCCAACCAAGATCCTTTAACTTCCGTTTAGGTTAGACAAAACACTTGTAAGGCAAGAAACTTAGCGATACTTCCCCTTGACTTTTGAAATAATGAATTTGAAAACACATTTGAGTCCGAGGAGAGTATTTGACAAGAAACGTATCCACCATTTTAGAAGAAACAACATAATTTTGGTAACATGCAAGTACAAGGTTTATGAAACCGAAAAATATTACATTCCCCCTCAACACTTGTTCAGGAAAAAAAATGAAAGATTTGATAGAACAAAGTGTTGACTGAAGATTTGTACTTGCGATGTTTGAAAGAATATAGATAGAAGAATATTTTTTGAGATTTTCTGGTTTTATAATTTTGTATTTTGTTTTTGAAAATATTTACAAAAGAGGTTTTTGGTGTTTGACAGGTTTTTAAGATTAGGTCATTTTAGGAGTCACCTAATACCAATCCGGTGGACCAATTCATTAAACCTAGCAGGAGCTAAGGCTTTGGTGAGAAGATCTGTCAATTGGTATTCTGTACCCACGAAGTATAATACAACTGTACCTGTTCCACGTGGTCCTTGATGAAATGATAACGAAGATCGATGTGCTTTGATTTCGAGTGCCGAACTGAGGCACGAGATCGCAATGGCACTCCGATTGTCGCAGTACATCGGGATTCTGTCAAATACGTAACCATAGTCTTTGAGTTGTGTCTCATCCAGATGACTTGAGCACAACACGCGGACATGGCTACATATTCCGCTTCGGTTGATGACAGCGATGTACAATCCTGCTTCTTTGATTGCCAAGACACCAGTTTATCACCAAGAAATTGTAGTGCTCCTGAAGTACTTTTCTGTGAATCTAAGCATCCTGCGTGGTCGCGTCTAAAAGCGATTAGTTCAAAAACAGAATCCTTCGGATACCAGATTCCCAAGTTAATGGTTCCCTTGATGTATCGGAGGATTCTTTAGCCTCAGAGAGGTGGGTTTCAGTTGGACGCGACTGATAACGGGAGCATAGATACACGGCAATGACAATATCAGGTCTGCTAGCTGTTAGATACATGAGAGACCAAATAATACTACGGTATTTGGTAGGGTCTACCAATTTCCCATGTAAATCAGCATCTAGCTTCTTGGTATGAGCCATTGGTGTGGCATAGGTGTCATAGGTATTCATTCCAAATTTGTTTAACAATTCAAGGGCATATTTGGACTGACTCAAGAAAATACCACGGGGTGATTGATGAACTTGCAGTCCTAGAAAGAACGTAAGTTCACCCATCATGGACATTTCAAAATTTTTCTTCATTAGTTTTGCAAAAGCGATTGAAAACTTTTTATGTGTAGACCCACAAATGATGTCATCCACGTAAATTTGAACAATTAAGATATGTGCCCCGTGATATTGTATAAAAAGAGTTGGGTCACCGAACCTTTGGTGAAATTATTTGCAATGAAGAAAGATGATAGCTTATCGTACCATGTCCGAGGAGCTTGTTTGAGACCATGCAGAGCTTTGTTGAGTTTGTAGACGTGGTTCGAAAACTCAGGGTCAACGAATCCATCGGTTGGTGACATAAACCGTTTCTTTAAGTAGTCCATTGAGAAACGCAGTTTTGACATCCATCTGATAGACCGTCATATTCATATGAGCCGCGAACGCTAGAAATATCCAAACAGCCTCAAGACGAGCAACCAGAGCAAAATATTCTTCAAAGTCTATTCCCTCTTCCTGACGATAACCCTTAGCAACTAGCCGTGACTTGTTTCGGATAACATTTCCTTCAGCATCCAATTTGTTTTCCAAATCCATTTGAGACCAATGACGTAGACCCCTGTTGGTCTTTCAACCAGTTCCATACTTCAAGACGTTTGAATTGGTTGAGTTCTTCTTGCATGGATTCAATCCAGTTGTCTTTTGTTGCGTCTTTAATGTTTTTAGGTTCAGATTGGCAGACGGTGAGTGTATGCAATGTTCACCATCTGAGTGAAGACGTTGTCTCGTAACGACTGGTTGATTCGGGTTGCCAATAATGTTTTCCAGAGGATGGTCTTTTGTCCATCTATGTGTGGAGGGTTTATGTTGGTATACATTGTGCAGATTCTGAGGATTCAAATGGTTTGTTGAAGATTCCGCGACATCTGGTGCAGCAGTCTCATTAGCAAACGGGTTGAAGAACGCATTTGGATCAAAATCTGCAGGTGGGGGTACTTCATTCAGAATATCATCAGCTGGTTCATCATTGTTGGAAGCGGTTTGTTCTACATATGATGCTTTAACTGTATTATGATGCCTCGCACATGATCGTTTTATCATATGTAGGTAACTTCACACAAAATAACCCAGTGAAAGTTGAAACGATAACATCGAAGTAAGATGTTTGAACCACGTATCGTCTCATTTCTTCCCCCTGATTGTAGAAACCCGTGAAGGGAAAGAGTTTTCGCAAAGAGGGCAAAGAAAGCACATGACATATACTCTCTCTTCCCCCCCGATGTTTTCGATGAATCGAAACATACACCACGTATGTTGATGATGAAATCGGAGACAGCGTAACCATGTACGTTCAATTAATCAAAGAGGTATGAAGTACCATAAATATCTTGTGAGAATCAATTGCTGATAAAACTTCTGAACTTGTTCATTAAATATCTTATGTTGATCATCAGTTGTGTCATTGTTGTTGGAAACAATTTGATCTACTGTTATCAGAGATTCGATTGAAGGTGCATCTCGAGCAATGGTTGTTGTTGTAGATTCAGGGTGTATCTAGAATTAGAATATGATCAGGTTGTGCAGCGGAAACATTAGATACATCTGAAGCACGACTTTTTAAAGAATCTCTAAACAGTGGAGCAAACAAAATTTCCAATTCTTGACGATTGAGTACAATGGTGATGCAGCTGATGGATCATTATGTTTAAGACAGTGAGAGACGGGTCCTAAGCTGTTGTACTTAGAAGCCATAGCTGAAGTGGGGTCGAAACTGAATTATTGAAGCCATTTTTGTTGTACCTGTATAGAAAGTAGGAGGGGGCAAGATAGAGAAAACATGGATCCCCAAGTGTAACTGGGTTCCAGATGTTAGAAGCATAAAGATGTAGTGTCAATTATCTTCTTGACACCTGATGATTTCCTTTCTTGCCTCAGGGATGGATGTAGAGGGTTTCACACTTGTTATGGTGCAACTACTTAGTATCTTGCCTGTAGGAATCCACCTAAGACCAACAGTGTTGAAAACTCTACCCGTTGGAATCCATCTAAGGTTAGATCTAGGGATGTTGAAACTTCTTTTGGGAAGAGTCTGCGTCCTATATTGATCCACCTATTAGGTTTCTGAAATTTTACGTTTAGATCAACGGGTTTATTTCTAACTGTTTGTTGATTAAACTTAGGTTTTGGTTTGCTACTACAAGCAGTGTTATGCAACACACTAGAAAGCATCACACTAGGTTGTGAACCTAAGATTCCATCTTTTTGGAGTAGTGCCCTTTTCCTAGCCTTTTCTAGATCATAGTTCTTGTGCGCGTCATGTGAATCATATGAATTTTTAATGTTAATGCTCGGTTTAGACACTGTTCTCGAACTAATTCTAGAAGAGCCAGGTGCATTATTTGTTGAGGTTTAAAAAAGACAGAAGCATTTCCCTTAGGCCAAGAATGTGGAGTGACTGGATTTGACAAATGATTATTCTCAACAACTTGGGAGTCAAACCGTGGTTTTGAAGATTTTGATCGTTCAGATTTAAGTTGTCTAACTACTGATTGATTTCTGATTGGTTGTGGTGACGATTTCCCCCAGATTGTTGGTTTTGTAAACTTAGTATCCACACTCTTGCCAGTTAATCTTCTCAATTTGTTTTGTAAAGCAACATGCGCAAGCCCCTTTGCTTGAATTTGAGCCTTTAAATGCTCATTTTCTTTTACTAATGTATCCACACGATTACGTTGCATTTTAAGTTCAAGAGATTTGCAATGTGCCTCTAGTTTTGAAAAATCTTTTTGAAATTGAGCAATGGTCTTTTTGAGAAGAATGTTTTCAGATTCAAGAATTTGATTTGACGATTCAGTTGTATTGTTTGCAACTAAGGGCTCAGACATGAGACAGTTGTCTGGACATTGTGCAACACACTGGTCAACCTCTCCTTCATTTCTGAATTCAGGTTGCTCAGTTTGTTTCACATTTGCAGGCAGAATATGAACAACAGTAGATTGTACCTCAACCATATGTTCTTTGTCAAAGATAGGCTCTGTGTCATAGGTGGGAACGATATCTTCCTCAACCATTTGTTCTTCATCAAAGTTGGGATCGGTGTCATAGTTGGGTATGATATCTTCCCCAGATCTGCTGATGTCATCCTGCTTTTCCAATGCTACAACCTCATTGTCCGTATTACTGACATTTGTAGTATTCTCATCATTCTTGACAAGCCTTTGAGCATTCCTTCCTTGTACATCAACTCTTTCACCTTGCACTACTGCTTGATTTCGGGGATCAGATGAAGTCTGACTCTTTGAATTCTTAAATTGTGAGAACATCTTAGTCAGTAACATCATTTCTTTGTTTAATTTCACAAATGGATCTTCAGAATCATCAGTAGCAAGGTTTGGTGAAAAAGGTTTTAAGCAGTAGATGGAAGGTGAGGAGATTTGTGAAAGCATTAGAGACATTGATGTAGTGAATTTTAATTTTCCCTCCAAAAATGATTATGAAAAATTTTCTCCCCCAAAATTTGAAATTCACTATAAAATGCAATTCTAAAGTTGTAAGAAAAATTTGAGATTTGAAAATTTTGACGCAAAATTTGACCCGAAAAATTCGAATTTGGACCCAAAAATTTGAAATTTTGACCAAAAATTTCACAGTTGAACGAAAATTTGAATTTCGCGTAAAAATTGAACGTTTAGTCTCCCCTAAAAATTA
>OU343216.1:62859131-62881663 GCA_910596185.1 Chrysanthemum makinoi | reverse complement strand
ATTTTAACATGGCAAATTACAAATCTTCGATCAACACTTCACACTTTCAAAAATTTCAATGGCCTCTCGGTTGAGTGTTGAGGGGAGAAAAGAAATAAATATTTTTTTGTTATATAAAACCTTGTACACTTGCATATTTACCCAGTGTTGGTAGTATCTTTGATAACTTGTTGAACCACGTTTCTTGTTTTCTTGACACTCCTCGGACCTAAATTTGTAAAATTTCTCTATTTCAAAAGTCGAGGAGGAGTGTCGTCAAGTTTCTTTCCAAATATCTTGCTTTATGTAACCAAATTAGAAGTTATGGGCGTTGGATGAAAATGATTAAGGTGGAGGGACCAAAGTTGTCAAAAGTTTAAACTAATTTTAACAAAACCTCTCCACCTAACTTTTCAAACTCATTAATTTCATACATTAACTTTTCCAACTACATATCCTACGCCTAAGATTCAACCTTCAAATCCGTGCTTTAAACCTCAAATTTGTAAGTGGTTATTGATTCTAGGTAATATTCTAAACGTAGGTTTTGATTTTTACAGAAAACCAATGGTTAGATTTTTCCTTAGGTTTGATTTCATGTTTACGCATATGCGTATGAACATGCAATCATGTTTTGGGTGTTTGTTGTTGAAATGAGTGTGTTAAAATGTTGTTACAATCATTCTAAAACTATTTCTATCAACTAAATCCACCTAGAAACATTAATCAATCATTTTCAAAATTAGGGTTTATGCGTATGAATTGGGGGTTTTCTATTGTGAGTATTTCTGTGAAATTAGATGGTTGTATGTTGTTTGCTACATATTTAATTGACCAAAACCACTCTAGATTCTTGCCCAGAATCATGAATTGTATGAAATTGAGAATTAGGGTTTAAGGTTCGTATGAATTAGGGACTTTTGATTCTGGAGGTTTTGGATGTTAAAACTTGTTGCAACACATTCACAAAGACTCTAAGACATCCCAGAATAAAATTGGTGCCATTTCCATGGCTGGATTTCTTACTCGTAAGAATTAAACCTTAGGGTTTTAGTTTACGCGTATGCAAATCCTACGCGTAGCCATTGATGAATGTGATAACTTTTGATCATGAAAATAAGTTAAATAAAATGTTAATGAAAGTGTTATGATGAATTTATTTCAGGTTATTACGCGTGCAAAATTAGAATCAAGGTTAAAAATGGATCTCTATGCATAAGGATCATCTTACGCGTAGAATGTTATCGTTAGAAATCTTACAGCGTAGGTTCTACTTGGGGACTACGCGTATCCTGTGAAGGATATGTTTAAACTTGAGTCTTACGCATAAGGTTCACTCTTACGAGTAAACCTTACGCATAAGCTCCCACATACGCTTACGCGTAAGCTCTATGCCAAGGACTCTTTTCCTACGCGTAAGAGGCATAAGCTTGTAACTGCAGCGATATGATTACTACTGTTTACGCATAAGCTTGAAACTTTACGCTTAAGCCTGTTTTTTAACCATAATCATGAATTGTTACGCGTACATACTTGTAAACAAATAAAGCATAACGTCACAAAACCAAAATGTCACTAATAAGCTATAATGGTTAATATGTTGTGTGAATGAGTGAAAATTTGGACTTTAAAATTCAAAATTAATAAACTCACAAAATTTATCACGACTATTTTGAACTATTGGACAAACAAGTGACGTTGGACTCGTAACATTCATCAACATTACATATTCAATAATTGGACAATAAAATCAACTTTTGACTAACATAATGTCTTTCGATATGTTGGTTCTTTTGGCTCAATATCTTTCAGATCACAATATGGAAGTCACAATGGAAAACGTTAACGCACCAAATGTACTCACAGTGGAAGATATTTCCCTACGGTTACCAGATGAAGATTGGAAAGAATAATCTCAAAGTGGACTTTGATAATTTCCACGTGCTCTGTCTTCATGTCATATTGTTGTGGATATTCGAAGACTCATCCCTACAAGAACTTTCACAAACTCTGCCAGTCCGGAGATCTATATTCATCAGTTTTGTTACACCATGAAGAAGATCGATGAATCTATTACGGTGACACTCAACAACAAACAAGTCACCATCACTGTTGCTGATTTAAGGGCAATTCTCCTTCTTCCGGCCATCCAGCCTGCTGATTATGTTGCTACTCCATCGGAAGAGGCTACTCTCCAATTCATCGTCAATATTGGCTATGATGAAGCTGCTGGGATCATCATTAAACATTCTTCAGTTGATCTAAAGAACATCCCTCAGCCGTGGAGAACTTTGTACATTATGATTGCCAAATCTGTTTCTGGACGTGATAGTGGTTATGAGCATCCTAAGCTCATGGAACTACAGATATTCTGGGGGATGGTCAACATGATGCATATTGACTGCGGCTCTGCGGGAAGACATGATGTCTTACTCAAGAAGCGGCACCAAGATCCCCACATCGATACACTAAACTGATCCAAAGGATACTCAGGAATAATCTGGACATTCCCTTGAGACTTGATGACCCCAACCATCACTCCGCGTTGTTTGAGCCTACTCTTAATGTTGTCAGATTCAAAGACTCAAAAACAAAGAAACAAGGTGCGATTTTGCACATTGCCTTCTCGATGATATCAAGCAACTTCAATCATACTCACGATATCAGAAAGCAGTTGCATCAAGCAAAGTTGGCTTCATAGATGAAAAGTCTTGACCATACCGGTTAAAGGACCGGAGAGGCGTCTTGGAAATGCGACAGCAGGAGTACGAAAGTATCCAAAGAGAACTCATACTCTCAAAAGAAAAGTTCCATCAAAGGTTGCTATTCCTAATCCTCAGCACACCAAAATTAGAGGGCGAGGACTCAGAATCTGACACGGATGAAGAGGTTCACTACTCAGAAACTGTTACAGACGAAACGACAACAGTAGAAACACCTCCTAGATCCAAATCTGACAAGGGAAAAACTCCAGTGGAAGAACAGGAAGAAGAAGAAAGTTCAGAAGAAGAGCCACTGGATGAAGAAAAAGAATACCGCAAGAAACTAAAGAATCTCAGGCTACAACATGTTGATAAGGAGTTTAATCTTCAACAGACTCGTGGCCCTAGAGGTTCAAGTGGTGGCTCACTAACAACACTAGTTCTCGCGGTTAATCAACCCGATAAGGGCTGTACCACCACTCCGCGAATCAGAAAAAGCGGCAGAAGAAGATATATCATCTTCGACTTTTAGAAAGAAGAGAAAAAGGAGAAGGATGAAAGGATTACAGATGAAGATATTGAGGAAGCTGATAGGGAAAGAGCTGAAGAGGCTCGAGCTAAAGAAGAAGCCGGATAAAAGGCTGAAGAAAGGGCTAAAGGCGAAAAAGCGGATGATTATCTTCTAGATAGTCTGAACATAACTCGGAACAAACTTCGAGCCTCAAATGACCCAAAACCTTCTCATGACTCATCTTCATCTGACTCATCATCTCATTCTTCACCACCACCATCCAAAGGCGCTACCACGGATCCATCGATCTGTGCAAAGAAACCGACCGATACTTGGGCATCACGTGTGAACAAAGATTGTGAAAGCTGTCGAGCAAGTAGGAAAAAACGTGGTCAACAAGCTGAATCAGCTTGCGGACGGAATCATCTACTTGAGAAGGTGATAAGCGAGTTTTCAGGATGAAAGGGAGATTCAACGGTTTCTTAATAGAGATATCCAGGGAAATGGACAAGACGATCGGAGAATATACTCACAAGTTTCTTCGACCGCAGTCCCTGGAGTGACAAGAGAGATATTCACCAGAAAACTTTATCCAAATCTCATGCAATTGGTCAAGCAAACAATGCAATCTACTCCTGTAGCAATGCAAATCAATTCAATTGAGCCTGCGGTTGTCTCCGATGCAGAATTGATTTCCTAGCTTGTTCTACAAATGTCTAAACGATCCGCAACATTTACTTTGACTAAACTATTTGAGGCATTGCTGGAATATCAACTCAAAACTTCATGCAAAGCGTCAGCCGAAAGGGCTAAGCGTCCAAGAGACGATGATGATGCGGATAAAGATTCAGGCGAAGCGTAAGAATAAAATGGCGATTCATCATCTATGCCTCCACCACCCCAAAGGACCTCCACCTCTAGAAGATCTCCTCAACGTCCTCCTGCTACAGACAAACCTCGGACTCTGGTCTCCACCACCGCCAAAAATAGGTGATCACTTTGAATACGGGTGGTGATGATGAGGAGATTCCGAGCCCCACAACAACCTCCCTCTTCTACATCAACAAAGCAACCAGCATCATCATCAAAGCCGAAGAAGAAAAAGTCAACTTCAGTTGTGTCATGGCTAGATGAAGATGAATCTGAAGAGTATGAATGGTTTTCAAAGCTTGTTGATGCAACCCCTTAGTTACCGAAAGGCCAAGAACCGGTAGGTGGTAAAACTATGGAGCAGGTCAAGATTATCCAAGAAAAGTTCAAGGTGAAAAGATGACGGCGAGTTGAAACGAATCAAGAACGACGCTTTTCAACTACTTAAGGACAGCTCTGCTAGTGCCATTGAAGTCGAATATCATCTCGACAACATAGCACGAGCCATGTCCAACAACATTGATTGGCTCAACCCTGAAGGAAACATCGATTTCACCAGACCTGACAAGGCTCCATACTACAGTGGACGGACTAAGCCACTATCTACCATTGGCCGACGATCAACGAAGATTCCTTACCAATATTTCTTCAACAACGACACGGAATTTCTTCAACCGGTAGCGATGTGAGCAAATATGCTACTTCACTACCTTCCCTTTCGGCTGCAATCTTCTCCACAACATGGCCATCGAGGAAGAAGCCACACATATGTTCGTTGACAATGTGGTAAAGTATGACCTCGACGCACTATATGGAATTCACCATTGGCCTGAACGAAGAAGAATTTACTACTGGCTGCGGGTACTCAAATCGAAAAAAGGAGGTGTCTAAGTCTACCAAGTGGGACTACAAATTCCTAAAGAAAATCGTAGTCAAACACCAAGACGAACAGGGAATATGACTTTCTTGGCGGATTTCCGAGATTGACATAGAAGATGTATCTTGCTAAGGTACAAGGTCGAATGCGACGATTCTCCACCAACATCCACTCCAGTACATCAAGTCATTGCTAATATTCATCGAAGCATCGTTATCCAGGCGTGTCGAAGATATTCAACTTGCGGTGAAATCATACGGCGTGTTAATCTCACAAACCACAACTAGACCTTCCCGATATCAACCATCTTGCTCAGTACACCATCATTAAGAAACCATTTGGGGTAGTTTACCGCAGTGAACTTCACCGAAATTGCTTCATGGCGTGCAAGGAGCTTTGATGAGTGTCTAAATACTCATCATTTTTATACTGTCTAGACTGCAAAAACATCTTAAAACACTTAGAAATGCATCAAAATGATGAAAATATCACAAACAAGTGTTTTATGTGTTTTAAATGCAAAAATATCAAAATCTGGTGAAAAACATTTAAAGTTTGCATAATTGGCGTTTAGTCCCCAAGTTTAAAAAGTTGTCAAAAACAGTCCCTAGTAAATCAAAATAAAGAAAAATATTATTCAAGGTCCCTGAAATATTCTAAGTTGTCAAAAATGGTCCTTGAATAAATCTTTGACAAAATTACAACTTTAGTCCTTCAAGTTTGAAAAATGACAAAAATGGTCCTTGGACATTTAAAAATGGAAAATAATCATCATTGGTCCTTGTACTATTCATATATGGCAGGATTGGTCCTTATGATAACTTTGGAAACTTGTCAAGATCAGTCCCTTAACTTTGGTAGAATTACAACTTTGGTCCTTGATATTAAATAAGCCAATTAGACCCTTGTGTGTATTTAGAACCCCTGCCAAAACCAAAAGAACCCCGACCAAACTGTGACCCCCATTTTGGACCCCGACAATATCCCAAAGTCAAATCCGGTCAGCGCTGAGCAGAACCACTTGTTCACCTTCCTCTTCCCCACACGAAATCCAAAACCAGAGGGGTGGTTTCCCCACCTCTCCCTCACCTTATCCCCCCCACGTATACCAACCCCCCTCCACCTCTACATACACCAAAATGCATTTAATGCACAAAACACCTTCAAGACTATTTGGCAAAAATGCCATGTGCAGTGGTGATAATTAGAATGATTCAATGGTCAAGATGAGGTGGGAATCACTCAGAGATATCGACAAGAGTCAAAAGATCATTATGGCAGAGAGAAGCAATGTGATAACTATCTAGTGTAATTTGTATTTTCTTTAGTCGTTTTTATTAATTTAAGCTTCTCATTGTAATTTAAGCTTTCCAAGTGCTTTGTTTAAACTTTTCAAGTGTATGTGAATCTGTTTTAAGTACTCAATTTCAAATCTCAGTGTTATTTCAAGTTTATGCATTTTTAAGTAAAAATCTCAATATGATTCAAATGTTGTTTTTAGTTGTTGTTTGGACTGAAATAACTCATGTAAGCTCCTAGATAGCTTTTAAAAGCTATTAGAGACCTTAAAATTCAGTTTAGAAGTTAAACTCAAAAATCACAAAAATACTCAAAAATAGTGGAAAAATCAAAAATCTGTGGAAATGAAGATCAAGACATTGGGCAGGGGTTAATAAAGTTGCCTTGGGTTTAGTGCTTCTTGGGAAGCTATAGGATCTGTTCTCAGTCCTTGGTTCTCATTCTTCACTTGGAATCCACTTTAAAGCTCTTTTAATCCAATTTGGCATTTTAATGTTTAAGTGTTTATAAGCTCAAATTCCTATGTCTTCATGTTCATTAGTGTTAGTTAAATATAATTAAGCAATAAAACCAGTTGTTTGTTCTTTTAAATTTGTAGTTATCAAAAATCTCATGTTCACGATTATAGTAGCATAATCACCATACTTGAGTTTTATGTTGTTAATACTATTGTTTCATGTTTATTTAGTTTTACTATATGATATTATAAGCTTCTTAATCAAGTTCATGGTTTAAATCTGTTAAAATCTTTGAAAAGTGTCAAAACAGTCCACTAAAGGAGTGTTTGAATCTGCTAGTTAAACTGTGCTATAGGTTGTTTGAGTTGTTGTTTGTACTTGTTCTGTGTCACTTTAGTATCTAATATCTCAAATCAACAAGAAAAACCAGTGGTCATTTGGTGAAAAGTCAAAATTCCTTTTGATCTCATCTTATTTTTTGTCTGTTTGATTTCCATGTTTTATGATCAAGGTTTTGTGTTCATAAGTTGTTAGTATTACCCAAACCAGTCTTAATACACCTTAATACATCAATATCAGTGCTTAGGATCAATTACAATCTCATAAAAGTCAACTTAGTATAGTAAGTAAAAAGTCAAAATTTTCCCTTGGGTCGTTTTTGAATAAAATAGATTATTTTATATAGGATTATATATTAAGTTTCAATATTTGAGTTTCTAGGATATTAAAATAGAGCTGCTTATCTTTAACCTAGTATTTTTTATATTTTCTAAACAGCTTATTTACTAGCTTATTACTTAACTTATTTAAGACCCTTGTCAAAGAGTGCCCTTGCACGTTGGTAGTACCCATTTCACAAGCTCTTAGAGAGCTTATTCATGGCCTCTAGCTTATGTGTTTTAGCTTTTTGAGAAGTTCATCTAGGCACTCAAGGCTCCAAGTTTTATTTTTCCATTTGTAGCTTATTTGATAAGCCTGCATAGCTTTTATATTTGTCCATTTCATCTAGTCCATGAGCATTCGGTGTTTTCCACTTTTAATAAGCTTCTCAAAAGCTCTCCAGTGAACAAAACATTAAGTACTTTAGCTTTTGAAAAATAAGCTCAGCGGATTCACCTTTGTTTGGACTTCAATCTATCCTGTGGGCCCACAAGGCCGGAAGTTGGCTAGTCGGACCTTTGCTACTCAGTTTTAGTACAAGTGCTTATTTGAATTTGTAGTGCTTATTTCATAAGCAATTGTGTTTATTCAGTGTTCATTTTAGCTTATAATCATTAGTTTAGCTTATTTCAATTAGCATTTGCTCATTTTCAGACATTAAGCCACTTGGCTAAAATCTTGTGCTTAAATCCATTTCTAGCCCTGTTAAGATAATAAGCTCAAAACTGAGTTTATTAGTCATTTTCATAAAAAGTGGTAGTTGTAAAAATTGCTTATTTTCTTGTGCTTAATAAGTTGCAAAAAGAAAATAAAAAAAATAAAATGTTTTGCAAGGTGGGGAGGCGGGCTCGAACACGAGACCTCCCACCCTTTGAGAGCGTTAGTGTGTACCGGATACCGGTTGCCCTTGGGTCTTTGACTGGTTATCTCGTGCACAATTTAATATATAACCCCTCTTTGTCCCGTTTAGCTTATTTGGTTAATTTAGCTTATTTCTAGCTTATTTAAACCTTTTTGCAACTTTTGTATTTTTCATAGATTTGTATTAGTATTAAGTATTTTATAAAAAAGTTTCAGATTTTTCTCGATAGTTTTAGTATTTTTAAACATTTAATTAGTGTAAAATCTTATTTAATTCATAATAAAAATATAAAAGTCAAAAAAATATAATTCTTTTTTCTAAAATTTTCTTTTGTCATTTAGTACGTAAGAAAATTGTTTTTACATTCGTAGGCCTTTTATTTCACAAATTTACGCGTTTTTGCTTGCACTTTCGTAATTTTATAAATAACATACGTTTTCATTTTAAATCAAGTTTTTAGATAATTTAAGTTTATATTTTAGTTAAAATAGTTTATTTAAGTTATTTTGTTTTATAAAATCACAAAAACATCATTGTAAAAATAGTGATAGCGTTTATTTAATATATTTTAATTTTTTAATTTGCATTTAAGTTAATTTATAGATCTTTTCTTTAGGTATAATTATTCATCAAAATCCTTACTGATCACTATCCTTAGTGATTATTCGACATCTAACTGTGTTAAACACCAATTCATCCTCCGTGGGACTTAACGACCCAGGAATCCACTATATTCCTCTTATCTTAAATTGCATTTGTTTTACATTTGTTTTAAGTTTGTTACGGTTGGCCATTCACAAGTGGTGGCTTCGTGTGATTAAACTTACGGTTCGAAAAATCAAATTTTGGCGCATTGCCGGGGAGGCTGTAAGCGTGTTTTAAGCATTTTCAGACCCGTACTTGCACATATACCACCTTTTTGTAAACAGTTTTTTTGTAAAGTTAAATATAAATCAAAAAGTTCATTAACACTTTTCCTAAAGTGTTAACAACGCCAAAAACAATATAAAACAACAAAACAATCGTAGCGTTTTCTAGCTTGTGTTTCTTTTAAGGTGATTCTTAAAGAGATACGATTTGGTTAAACGAGACGATACCAAAAATATTGTCCAAAAGTTTTTAAACCCTTTTGCACAAATCATTACCTACGTCTTTTCAGTGGTACTTAATTAATAAATAAAAATCAACCACCGCAAATCAAGGCAGTACACCTACCAACTGGGGGTGTGACCATAATAAGTTCCGAAGTCAGATTTAAAACTTACCTTTGTGTCCTTGTGATTTGGTGTACCTTTTTCAAAAAAGCCATTTCATTTGTGATTATTGGTTAAGTTCACTTGTCGTTTTGCCTCGCATTTGTTTTGAAAATTGATTTTTAAACTTAGTGCATGCGCGCTCGTTCTTCGGCTCTACAAGTCCACTTTCGAGCTTGCAAATATTCCTCGTAGGCGTAGGGGCGTTCGCTCCTTGGCCGTGGCGAGCGTCTACCACCACCACCCACTGTAATGGCGAAGATAAGCCGATGAATGAGCTTCTCCAAGCACCCATCGAGGGTTGCGGAGATGCCATAGTTGTCCAACCATCGTGGTGATACCTGAGCTCACCGGGTTGCTTAATCGGTAACCCAAAGCCAATTCTATGGTTTTGAGCGGGATGATCCTCATGCACACATTCGATGGTTTAACAAGATTGCATCAACCATCAAATACAAGAATGTCCCACATGAAGCCATTAAGCTTCTTCTGTTCCCATTTTCTCTAGAGGGATGATTCTCAGTGCCAGAACAACGTCAAGTTTACTCACACAAGCTAGCCACTTGTGAATGACTAACCGTAAGAAACTTAAAACGGCTCGGACACTGAGTCTTTGATAATGAAGGCTTAGGGGTTATGTGTATGGTTAAAACCTCAATATCGATATCAAAAATAATCACGAAGATAGATTCAAATTCCTTTAGGAAAAAGGATAATAAATCAAATCCCGTGTGGGATCGTGTATACGGATTAGTCAACCCGAATCGTTTCCCAACGAGGCGTGAATTGCCAACGTCATTCTTGGTTTGGAATTTAATGCTCGATGTTTTGATTTGTTTGATTTTGATTTTATTAAACTACGGGAATGGGGAAAGTAATTAAGGAAATCTATTTTACGGGAAATCCTAAGTGCGAATTAACTAAAACGTAATAAAACGTAATTAAAATGCAATTACGTCTAAATTATATCCTAAAAATGCCTAAAATGACTTTTACTCTAGAAATGTAATGTAAGAACTAATTTAGAATTAAAACTATTTTTTTGGATTTTTCTGGATTTTATTAAAATTAAAAACTAAATTTTAACTATTTAAACTAAATTAAAATACTAAAAATTATGAAATTTTAGGAGAAAAATATGAAACTATTCTTATAAAATCTAAAATATCATAAGATACTTTTCAAAACTATTTTTATATTTTTTTTTTTTGATTATTTTTCTATTTTCTACTAATTTAAAACTATTTTAATCTAATTTAAATTGTGAAAAATACCAAATAAAAGGGGAAAAATATGGAAAAATCTTTTTTATGCTTTTTATATTTTTCTTAAATTGGAAAAATTGAAAAATTATTTTTTTGAACTTTTTCTTAATTAATTGCAATTAAAGCTAATTAAAAGTGATTAAAAACTATTTTTAAATAAGAAAAATACTAAACAGTGACCAAAATTAATGAAAAATTCAGGAAAATTCTAAAATCTTAATCTAGATCTATGAAAAATAATAAATTTAATGCTTATGTGTGAAATATCAGAGCTGCAGTGTAATTTGAATCTAAATAAGCACTTTTAAATAAGCTAAACTACAAATTAAGCCACCAAACTTCTACTTAAGCAAGATTATACTGAAATAAGCTAAAACCAACTAAATTAAGCTACTCCTATCCTCAAATAAGCAGATGCATAAGATTATAAGCTAACTGATTTGGATAGCACAACAGTGAACAGGCTTTATGTTTGAGCTTATGCACTAGCTTATCAAAAGAGCTTGAGTGAAAAACAGTTATGAGGTCTTGAAGACCACCTAGCAGACTATCACTGGACCAAAGATCAGACCCTAACTATCTTTATTAAACCATGTGCAACTGCTGCAAGTTCTGCATAAAACTGCTTTGACACCATTTGACTTTTTGAAAACAGATTGAAAGTTTGACTTTTGTGAATTTTAGAAGCAAATGTTGGACTGAAATAGATTAAATATGATGTAATGCAACTTTATCAAGCTAACTTATCAAGATTTAAACCTATTTGAATTGATTTCTATAACTGGTTCCAACAGATAAGCAAACAAGAGCAGATTCAAGCTTATTTTGACTTTCTGTGTATTTAGATGCAAAAAGATGACTGATGTGAATGTAATAAACTAAGATAAACCTAAACCAAATGATCTATCTTGCAACATGTTAACCTCTAGCTCATTTTTAGTTTTAATCCAAACACCCCTTTAACAGATTTAATAAGCAAACCAAGCAACTAAACCTAAACCTACTTATGCATTGATTATAACAATTTAGAGTAATGAGATCAAAGAGCATCAAATGACAGTAAACCAAGCACCAAACATCAATGCACATGATCATTAGTCAAAACAGTTTTGAGAAGAAGAAGAATGATTACTCACTTGGTTATTCCAACCAAATTTAAAGCTGAGTAAGCAGTAATATAAACCCAATATCAAACATCAAATCAACACCAACTCAAGCCAAATATCACCCCAATTCCATCTCTGAACCAATAAGAGTATGACAGTTGACTTTTGTTGACTAAACCTTTTTGTGGATGCAAATGATTGAAAAGGAACAAGTAATCAACAAATAAGCTCACAAAAGCTATGGACAGCTTATATGAGCTTATCACAATCTTAAAAACAGTTTATTTAGTTTTCAAATCATGAAATGCAAGATCAAAAATGAGACTTGGAAACTTTTTATTAAAACTGAAGAGAGTACAAGAAATTGAGATTACAAAAACTTTAATAAAACATTAAACTACTGAAAGCTGAAAATACAATAAACATAAACTAAATTTTAAAGGAAATAATGCACTACACTACACGAATTACATTGTGAGCCTAAAGGGTCTATTTATAGCTGAATGGAGGTCTTGGGATCCCTGGTTGGAAGAGCCTAGAAGCTATTTTGAGCCACACAAATCATCCATTGTCACCTTATCCAATCAGAGTGCTCCATTTCTCCAATTGATGTGTCACAGCCAATGAGGATACTCCACTTGTCCACGTGGCAGCTTCATCTGACAGGTCAGAGGTGGATAAGGTTTGAAAGATCCTTAGTACGAGGTTTGTGTTTGGGATTGGTGATAAAATGGAGGTAAAAGGTGGTGTTTGGGAATGGGGAAGACAGGGGAGGATTAAGGGCGCGTTTGGTTTATTTTAATATTAATCAAAATGGTGTTGACCGGGTTTGGGTAGATGGTTATAATAACCGGGTTTGGTTGTTGGGCGGGGTTAATAATTGTTGGGCCGAGACTATTGGCTTGAGGGATAATGGATTTGTTAAGTGGATTTGGACTATGTGATAATGGACATGGATTAATAATATGATCATTAGGCTACCATAGGGACCAAAGATGTATATCCGGATATTTGAGGGACCAATCATGTGAATCTGAAAATATCCTCCAAGGACTGAACTTGTCATTCTTCAATAGACCAGGGACTGAATTTGCAACTTTTGAAACTTGAGGGTGTTTTCTGTCATTTGCTGAAAGTTCAGGGACTGTTTCTGACATTTCTTCAAACTTTGATCAAATCTTCACAAATCATCCTCAGAGATTAGAAATCTTCATAAATGCATAATTCTGACCTTCCGGCTCAGCTTAAGCTCTCTTAATCTCTTGTGCTCGGATTTACGTCTGATTTGGTTCCTTTTTGCGCGTTTTTACATATCCATACCTGCACAAGCACAAACTCAAGAAAACCACAAATATTAGCAATAAACGGCTCTTTCTTGGTTATTTTGGGTCTATTTTGACAACAAAAAGGTATGTGTTTTAGCACATACCAAAATACCCCAGACGAGACCATTGTTGTGTCCTCACACAATGCAATCAACTCACGCTTCTAAAACCAAGGATTTAAATCTCTTTCTACTAGACCTATGAAGAAGTAGCAAAGATTCCTCAAAAGATATTAAGAAAGCCTTAATTCTAAAAACGCCCCGTTTACCTTTTAAATCACAAGTAGATATTATGATTAAGCATATTCCGATTATGAATGACGGTTTGTTGAACTTTCATGTCGATCAATAACTCCAACATTTTTCAAACGACACATTAGGATCACGGAGTAGAAAACACAACACAGCGTGAAGTGACCATACGGATAGAATACATCGTCCCTGATTTTTCACAAGTCCCAAACTAAGCGTAAAACCGAAATCATTGCTAAAAATGATTCTAGATGCTAACACTACCCATGGAAGTTACTTGTGTAAATACCTTTTGTTCCCATTTTCCAATTTTCCTCTAGATTTTTTTATTTTTGTGAGAAATGAATTTCTTCATATTTCTCGTTTCGATAACTTTTATTCCGATAAAGATACGAAGCTAAGTCGATAATTAGTTATCCGCCTTCTCTCAAGAACCATTGTCGTAAAAATGAGGTCCACATCAAGGAATTTTTATTCACTCATACTTTTGATTTTTTTCATTTTCATCATTTTTTTTTTTTTTTTTTTTTTTTTTTTGCACTTATACTTTTATTTATATGAGCTGTGAACCACGGAGCTTCACGGGGTAATTCCAAGACTATAGGCTTCATGAAATGAGGATCCCGGCTGGCTAGGCTAAGACCTCACTCAATCATGGCTAAAGATCCAAGGGTCCGATCTCGACACCGCAGCTCACAACTTTACTTATTACATTTCACATATCACTTATTCTGATTACTTTATACGGATCCTTGATGTGCACCCAATTTTTAAAACAAAGATTCTTTTAAGAAGATAAAGAACTAACTATCGCCAAAAACTCGACATCTCTAATTATTATTAGACAGATACGGGGTGAAACAATTTTGTGGGAACAAAAAGCCATAAGTACCTTCGATGGGCTCTAAAGAGAACCAACTACTCCACGCTTAGCATCTAAACTCATAAGTAACTCTATCATTTCTCGATCTCTGCAAATTTAAAATCCCAAATAATGAGATCCGCAGATGCTTAGCCGATAATTTTTAGATTACCTAAGGTTAAGGGAACAAGCTAGGGCTCAACACGCCCGGTCAAGTCAAAATTCTATTCCTACTCACCAAAGCGGAAAGTCAACAAGGTGTCAAAACATATATTAACTTAGCAAATGCTTCGTCTAATGAAATAAAGTTATGCATATTTAAAATCACTCAGGGAAACTTGCAAAATCTTGGCCTTTTGAGCTAGAATTCGCATTTTATAGCTTCTTATCTAAGAGACTAGCAAACTTTTCAATCAAAAAGACTCAACAAAAGCTTACAAAAATTTTTAAATTTTTCTCATTTTTGCACAATTTTTCATTTTCTAAGGAAAAACGGGGTTACGAGAGAAACACAACAGAAATAAAGCAAGTGTGGTCAAAACTAATCGAAGATTACCCTACCCCAGACTAGAACGAAACATTGTCCTCAATGTTTAAAAACAAGGGTATCAACGAAAATCTAAAAGCCGTTTATTAAGTATGCTAGAAGATAAACGTTAGTCGATAAGATTAGGATATCGGATTTCCATCAGCATCGATCATGAAACTCGAGTGGAGAAATGACAAACTTCGAGCACGAGAGTCTTCATATCGGGAACATCCTAAACACAACATCACAAACAACCAAACACGAGAAATCGAAGAGGCAGACCCCTTCTCGTCACTTATTAGAAAATAGAAAGAAGATAGATGGATAAGCATGGGGTGCCTCCCACGAAGCGCTATTGTTTTTCTTAAACGATTCGCTAGCCTGACTCCCGAATTCATTTGTCCTTGGGGAAGAAAGTGGTAGAGATACCAGGGTCAAAAACGGTGTCCTCATTCCCGAAAGAATGAGACTGTGTGGGTTGGGTGGAGAAGAAAATGTCGGGCTCCAGCACATACGGGATAACTCCTCCCAAACTCACATAAGGCATATGAAAGATCGATCCATCATCCGGCGGTTTTGCGGGCGGACGAAGGGATGAAGGATCAATAAGAGAATACTCCAAAGAAGAACGGAGTCCATGGTACAGAAAGGTGTGACTCAAGGGCTCATCAATGAAGGCATCCAAGAGAGGATCCTTATCTCGAATGACATTTTTAGCATAAAACTCATCAACGCGTATCCCGGGGTTGAAAATCTTGTCTTCGGAGAGGAAGGAGATCAAAGTATCATCTATGTGAAAATCCTCACTCGGAGAGGATTCACTCTCGGCTAAAAAATAATATTGGACCTCGGGATCAATAAGTTCATCTGTCGACAACTTCACTTCCTTATCTTTCTTTGGAAAAAACGGATCATCGTATTCTTCTTTATCCTCAGAGAAAATCGAGTCGGTAGGAGCAAGTTCATCGGTGAACTCCTCACTTTCTTCGTCAAAGAGTTGATTTTCAAAATTTTGAGTATATTCAGAATCAAATTCAAACAAGGGATTCGTGAATGTCTTAAAAGATTCTGGATTGAAAGATGTCTCAAAAGAAGGTTCCATGATTTCAGAAAAAGGAGTGGGATTGCCACTCAAAGGAAGGTTGATTTTCTTAGAAATCGGAGGTGGGACAAGTGGTGTGCTCTTAGAGCTAGCAGTTTCCACCACTACCGTTGTAGACTCCATTTCTTGTTTCTTTTTTCGTTCAGCTTGTATTGTCGACATATTCTTGATCGTAAACCTTGAAAGATCAATTCGAGACGTTTTAGGCTCAACTTTTTTCAACTTATCAACATCATCCGGATCGTCCGGAGGGGGTAAGAAGATGGCTCGTCATATAACAATTTTTCAAGAAAAAGAATGTCCCCTCCGGGTCAAAAGTAGCATCATCAATCTCAACAGGAACTGAATCATCATTAAGAAAGGCCTCGATCTCTTCCCAAGTAGGGTCACTTTCCGTAGTGAGAGACGGGAAAGAGTCGGTCATAATCGGATTAGACGGTAAAGTGTGATTGCCACTTTCTTCGAGGAAATCAATCACATCGATGCTATGAATCGAATGATCATCGGGTGGAGGTTTTGACGTTTTTCGGCATAGAACACTATTTTTTCATTTCCTTTTCTGATCGTCAACGTTCCTTGGTAATGATCCACAATGACTTTCGCGGTTCTCAAGAATGGTCTTCCTAAAGTGAGAGGGACTCGGACATCGACCTCTATATCAACTACGGCTGGCGCGAAATCTACGGAAAATGGAATTTATCCACTCGTACCATAACATTGTTGACTACACCAACCGTGTGAGCAATTGTTCGATTAGCTAATTCGATAGTCATACGAGTCGGTATAAGAGTCTTCAATCCAAGCTCATGATATATCGCAAGAGGCATGAGACTTATGCTTGCACCTGAATCGGTTAGGGCATTACATTCCTTAATATCATTTAAGGAGCAAGGAAGGAGAAATTTCTCGGGATCACCAAGCTTCTCGGGAGCTTGGTTCGAGGAAGAATTAAACGGTGTAGGCTCTAGTGAAATCTTTGAAATTTGTTCCAATTTCTCTTCATAAATCATTTCAGCAGCTTTAATCATATCAGTCGTAAGTTTGAACTTGGTTCCAGAAACAACTTTCATTTTGTCGAATCGTGATTGAACAGATTTGCACGGTGTAAGGTTAGAACTCGGCATTTTGACAGAGATAGAAGGAACTTGGGCAACCAGAGGTTGGACGTAGTTGGCTTTTCCATTATCAAGAGGAATTACCGGGTCCTTTGTCACCTCGGTCTCTCGTGCTACATTCCTCACCGGAGAGGAAGTAGTCATCGAGGGCCCATCATCTCGAATGGAAACGGATTTCATTTCTCCCTTCGGGTTTGGAATCGTGTTACTTGGGAGAGAACTGGAACCCGAGGGTTGACTTATTTGGCACAAAACAGCATTCAACATACTTTCAAGTTTATTCTGTGAAGTCTCCAATTTGTTGTTCTGAAGTCGAATCTCATTCCTAAACTCATTGCTTTGTCTATTTAACGAAGATTGAAACTCGTTTCTTAAACTTGAAATCTGGGTTCTCATGGTTTGGATGGTAGCATTATTGTTCTGAACGTAATTCGAGAATTCATTAGAGGGCAAAGGCGGAGCTTGATAGCTTGAAGCTTGATATCCTTGATTGTAATTGACTCCTTGATTCGGGTATTGATTTGGTGGAGCTTTGAATTGGTTTTGAACATTTGGTCCACGAACTTGATTCTGATTGTTCGATGGAGAAAATCCCGGAGGTACCATTTGATTACTAACACGAGGATTCGGTTCAACTTGAGAACGGTATTGGTTACCTCCGGTTACGGCATAAGCATCGAAAGGATGTCTATCGGTGGCGGTACAATTGTAGTAGGCATGCGGGCCACCACAAGTAGTACAAGTCGTTGCCACCGCTTTGACTTGAGCGGGTGGAGAAGAATTAATCTTAACCAAAGCCTGGATCATATCCGTAAGCTTATCAATCTTAGCATCGGTGCTAGACGTATTTCCGTGAGACGAAGACGATGGTGTATCATTCACTCGAGCAGCAACCGATTTGCTACGTGAAGTACGAACTTTAGATTTGTTCTCAATAATGGTCAAGGCATCTCTCGTTGATCGGGTCAACAAATTACCACCCGCGGCGGCATTGAGAGAGTCTTGATCAGTCTCATTCAAACCGTTATAAAACGTATCAAGTTGGTGCAACTCAGAAAAACCATGATGGGGACATTGCCTAAGCAAATCTTTGAATCTGTCCCATGCCTCACTAAATGATTCATCAAATCTTTGTGTGAATTTTGTTATTTCATTTTTTAAGCTTGTTGTTTTAGACGGGAAGAAATCGTTCGAATTTTGATACTAAATTCTCCCATGTGGTTATCGATCGAGGGGTAGTTTTTCGAGCCAAATCCGGGCGGGCCCCTCGAGTGAAAATGGGAAGAGTAGTAGCTTGATAGCCTCTTCCGGAACGTTACGGTACTTGATCGTAGACGTGAGCTTGTTGAACCGTAGGATATGAGAGTGAGATCGCTCTCTCGAATCCGTAAAATTGGCTTGACGAAACCAAATTTATCAATCCGTGTTTAAGCTCGAAGTTATCGGCAACGATTGCCAGGACGACGATGGCTTCTCCATAACCCTCGGTGGGTGCTTGGAGTTGCTCTAGCATAGATCGGTTGTCCTCCGCCATTTCGATGATGGGCGGGGTTTGATTAGTTCGAATCTCGGGTTCGACTAAGGAGCACGTCTATTTCGCCTTCGCGGAATTGTAGCGGCTTCACGAATCGGTCTGTAGTTATTAGAACGAGTGCGCATGCACTTTCAAAACCAGGGCAATTAAAACGAACGGTATTCGAAAACACAGTGAACTTAACCAATAATCCCAAGTGAATAAATCACCTCTACAAGACAAACGCATAAGCGAGCGGAGAAGCTTTTAGGTCAGCGAAGCTTATTAAAACCCGCTTCTTTACAGCCGCAATTTAATGTCAGGCCGTCCTTATACCCACCCCACAGTTTGTTTATCCGATAGAAATAAATAAATCCACAAGCGACACAAAGGCAAGTTTTTTATCTTTAGTTCGGGAACTTATAATGATAACACCTCCGTTGAGAATGTTATATAATTGGTGTCTTCTATTTATTAGCAAAAACACAAGAGAAAATCCTTTTGTATTTTTAATATGATATATATATACAAAAGAAAAAGGAAAATATTTTTTACTTTTTTTTATTTTATAGAAAAATAGTAACTTCACGAATGAAGGATCTGGAGTCACTAATCGTCAAACCTCAAACGATATTGTCGGACACAACCTCCCGCGTGGCGCAAAATTTGATTCTCAATGCCGAACAACGTCAAGTTTACTCACACAAGCTAGCCACTTGTGAATGACTAACCGTAAGAAACTTAAACCGGCTCGGACACTGAGTCTTTGATAATGAAGGCTTAGGGGTTATGTGTATGGTTAAAACCTCAATATCGATATCAAAAATAATCACGAAGATAGATTCAAATTCCTTTAGGAAAAAGAATAATAAATCAAATCCCGTGTGTGATCGTGTATACGGATTAGTCAACCCGAATCGTTTCCCAACGAGGCGTGAATTGCCAACGTCGTTCTTGGTTTGGAATTTAATGCTCGATATTTTGATTTGTTTGATTTTGATTTTATTAAACTACGGGAATGGGGAAAGTAATTAAGGAAATCTATTTTACGGGAAATCCTAAGTGCGAATTAACTAAAACGTAATAAAACGTAATTAAAATGCAACTACGTCTAAATTATATCCTAAAAATGCCTAAAATGACTTTTACTCTAGAAATGTAATGTAAGAACTAATTTAGAATTAAAACTATTTTTTTGGATTTTTCTGGATTTTATTAAAATTAAAAACTAAATTTTAACTATTTAAACTAAATTAAAATACTAAAAATTATGAAATTTAAGGAGAAAAATATGAAACTATTCTTATAAAATCTAAAATATCATAAGAGACTTTTCAAAACTATTTTTATATTTTTCTGATTATTTTCTATTTTCTACTAATTTAAAACTATTTTAATCTAATTTAAATTGTGAAAAATACCAAATAAAAGGGGAAAAATATGGAAAAATCTTTTTTATGCTTTTTATATTTTTCTTAAACTGGAAAAATTGAAAAATTATTTTTTTGAACTTTTTCTTAATTAATTGCAATTAAAGCTAATTAAAAGTGATTAAAAACTATTTTTAAATAAGAAAAATACTAAACAGTGACCAAAATTAATGAAAAATTCAGAAAAATTCTAAAATATTAATCTAGATCTATGAAAAATAAGAAATGTAATGCTTATTTGTGAAATATCAGAGCTGCAGTGTAATTTGAATCTAAATAAGCACTTTTAAATAAGCTAAACTACAAATTAAGCCACCAAACTTCTACTTAAGCAAGATTATACTGAAATAAGCTCAAACCAACTAAATTAAGCTACTCCTATCCTCAAATAAGCAGATGCATAAGATTATAAGCTAACTGATTTGGATAGCACAACAGTGAACAGGCTTTATGTTTGAGCTTATGCACTAGCTTATCAAAAGAGCTTTAGCCAAAAACAGATATGTGGTCTTGAAGACCACCTAGCAGACTATCACTGGACCAAAGATCAGACCCTAACTATCTTTATTGAACCCTGCAAGCTTCTGCAAGTTCTGCATAAAAGCTGCTTGACACCATTTGACTTTTTGAAAACAGATTGAAAGTTTGACTTTTGTGAATTTTAGAAGCAAATGTTGGACTGAAATAGATTAAATATGATGTAATGCAACTTTATCAAGCTAACTTATCAAGATTTAAACCTATTTGAATTGATTTCTATAACTGGTTCCAACAGATAAGCAAACAAGAGCAGATTCAAGCTTATTTTGACTTTCTGTGTATTTAGATGCAAAAAGATGACTGATGTGAATGTAATAAACTAAGATAAACCTAAACCAAATGATCTACTGCAACATGTTAACCTCTAGCTCATTTTTAGTTCTAATCCAAACACCCCTTTAACAGATTTAATAAGCAAACCAAGCAACTAAACCTAAACCTACTTATGCATTGATTATAACAGCTAAGTAATTGAGATCAAAGAGCATCAAATGACAGTAAACCAAGCACCAAACATCAATGCACATGATCATTAGTCAAAACAGTTTTGAGAAGAAGAAGAATGATTACTCACTTGGTTATTCCAACCAAATTTGGAAGCGAGTAACTTGAGTATAAACCCAATATCAAAACATCAAATCAACACCAACTCAAGCCAAATATCACCCCAATTCCATCTCTGAACCAATAAGAGTATGACAGTTGACTTTTGTTGACTAAACCTTTTGTGGATGCAAATGATTGAAATGGAACAAGTAATCAATAAATAAGCTCACAAAAGCTATGGATAGCTTATATGAGCTTATCACAATCTTAAAAACAGTTTATTTAGTTTTCAAATCATGAAATGCAAGATCAAAAATGAGACTTGGAAACTTTTTATTAAAACTGAAGAGAGTACAAGAAATTGAGATTACAAAAACTTTAATAAAACATTAAACTACTGAAAGATGAAAATACAATAAACATAAACTAAATTTTAAAGGAAATAATGCACTACACTACACGAATTACATTGTGAGCCTAAAGGGTCTATTTATAGCTGAATGGAGGTCTTGGGATCCCTGGTTGGAAGAGCCTAGAAGCTATTTTGAGCCACACAAATCATCCATTGTCACCTTATCCAATCAGAGTGCTCCATTTCTCCAATTGATGTGTCACAGCCAATGAGGATACTCCACTTGTCCACGTGGCAGCTTCATCTGACAGGTCAGAGGTGGATAAGGTTTGAAAGATCCTTAGTACGAGGTTTGTGTTTGGGATTGGTGATAAAATGGAGGTAAAAGGTGGTGTTTGGGAATGGGGAATACAGGGGAGGATTAAGGGCGCGTTTGGTTTATTTTAATATTAATCAAAATGGTGTTGACCGGGTTTGGGTAGATGGTTATAATAACCGGGTTTGGTTGTTGGGCGGGGTTAATAATTGTTGGGGTAGACTATTGGTTTGAGGGATAATGGATTTGTTAAGTGGATTTGGACTATGTGATAATGGACATGGATTAATAATATGATCATTAGGCTACCATAGGGACCCAAGATGTATATCCGGATATTTGAGGGACCAATCATGTGAATCTGAAAATATCCTCCAAGGACTGAACTTGTCATTCTTCAATAGACCAGGGACTGAATTTGCAACTTTTGAAACTTGAGGGTGTTTTCTATCAGATGCTGAAAGTTCAGGACTGTTTCGACATTTCTTCAAACTTTGATCAAATCTTCACAAATCATCCTCGGAGATTAGAAATCTTCATAAATTCATAATTCTGACCTTCAAACTCAGCTTAAGCTCTCTTAATCTCTCGTGCTCGGATTTACGTCTGATTTGGTTCCTTTTTGCGCGTTTTTACATATCCATACCTGCACAAGCACAAACTCAAGAAAACCACAAATATTAGCAATAAACAGCTCTTTCTTGGTTATTTTGGGTCAGTTTTGATAACAAAAAGGTATGTGTTTTAGCACATACCAAGGGACAAGCCCGGAATTGGCTTGAGAAACAACCCCCTCGTTCCATTGAGAC
>OU343216.1:62805138-62859031 GCA_910596185.1 Chrysanthemum makinoi | reverse complement strand
TTAGCCCGGGTTTTCACGTTTTTTGCATATTATCACTCTAGGACTTAGTGTAACTTAATTTTATTATTCCGTATGCTTAGTAGTAATTAGATCATTATTTACTTTGTTCCCGTAGCCTTAATTACTTTCTCTTTAGTTAATTTGTAGAAAACGTAATCAAAAACAAAAACCCGTAACATCGAGCATTTTAATAACAAACCTCAAACGACATCCTCAATTCACACCTCGTTGGGACACGACCCGGGTAATCACTTGCCCGGTATCACTTATATCACACTCACGGGATTTGATTGACTAACCTTTTTCCTAAAAGGTTGATTTGTCGATTCTCGCGTGTATCTTATATTTGATATATTTTCTTAAACGAATCACCGACAATACTGCTCGAAAGGTTTATGAGGCCGGATTCTTTTGTCCAAGCATTTTCAAAGATGCCGCAAGGCATGTTAGGGATTGTGACGCTTGTCAAAGGGCAGGGAACATCTCTTCTCGGAATCAGATGCCACTCAACAATATTATGGTATGTGAGGTTTTTGATGTTTGGGGGATCGATTTTATGGGACCGTTCACCCCATCGAAGAATAAAATTTATATCCTTGTAGTTGTCGATTAAGTTTCGAAATGGGTTGAAGCAGAGGCCCTACAGACTTGTGACGCGAGGAGTGTCATTCGTTTTTTTAAAAAATTATTCTCCAGGTTTGGGATCCCTAAAACCATCATTAGTGATCGCGGGACGCACTTCTGTAATGCTATTATGGAGAAAGTTTTGAATAGATACGGGGTACTCCACCGAATGTCTACACCTTATCACCCGCAAACCAATGGGCAAACTGAAAACACCAACAGGGCACTCAAACGGATTTTAGAGAAATCAGTCAGCAGTAACAGAAAAGATTGGTACGAAAAACTCGATGAGGCATTATGGGCATTCAGAACGGCCTTCAAAACTCCTATGGGAAGCACCCCTTTTAAGATTGTTTACGGAAAATCATGTCATCTCCCCGTAGAGTTGGAACATAAAGCATATTGGGCTCTCAAAAATGCCAACTTGGAGGCTGATATAATCAAGGAGCACAGATTTTCCCAAATAAACCGTTCAGCTGAATTACGAGACGAAGCATATGATCATGCCAGAGCATACAAAGACAGAACCAAAAGATGGCATGATAAGCGAATCAAGGATAAAAGATTCGAGGTTGGACAGGAAGTTCTCATTTTTAACTCAAGACTCAAATTATTCCCTGGAAAAATAAGATCTCGTTGGATTGGCCCATACACAGTAAGTAAGGTATTCCCTTACAGGACTATTGAAGTACATAACAAGGAAGGAGTATATTTTAAGGTGAACGGACACCGCGCAAAGATTTATTATGGGCAGGATGTTAGCAAGCTATCTGGTGATGAATTCTTCGCACCGGTCTAGTAGCCCCGCGGCTCTGAGTCTAACTTAAAGACTCGTTAATAAAGAAAAGTGCTCTTTCGGGAGACAACCCGAATTATCCCTTTCTTTTGTTTTTATTTCCTTTATGTGGGTTTTGTGTTTTCTAACCATTTTTTCAGGAGACAAAGAAGTAATTACAGCTGTAGTTGCTGATCTGCACAGAGTTACGGCGTAACTCATCTTGGTGATTACGCCGTAACCAACATTTTAGCAGCAGAATTCTTGACGCATTACCAATTACGGCGTAATTCCATCTCTGTGGTTACGCCGTAATTACTCGCTTCACAGCTCATACCAGGTTTTGCCAGTTACGGCGTAACTCCCTAATAGGAATTACGACGTAACTCTCCTCTGCTTTAATTCCTTCATTTTAAAACACAGTAACCTTGTATTAGTTTTTAAACGAACTTTGTGGTTGTGTTCCCTGTAAACCCTCACGAGACTTCACTCGTCCACTTGGGACACCAAGTGGTTTAAAAGGCTTGTTGCATTGCTAAATGCAACCATGATTCTTACGAAAGTGAGTTAGGTTTGTTTTTTTTTTTTTTAGAATTATGCTTGTCGGTATTGTGATTTCAGGGATGGAAGTTTGTTCATGACGCTTAAACGAATGCACGGTTCTTTCTCGTGGGCCTTCTTCTTTTTGGAGCAAATTTCAGGGAAGTTCTCGCTCTAATTCTATCTTTCTCTTCACCTTTATTTTAATGCCTAGCACAAAAGGGACTTTGTACAATTCAAGTGGGGGGACGGGAGTAGAATTATATCTTGAACTTTATTTCGCCCTTATTTTTCTAGTTTATTTTGAAAGTTATGCCATTTTGAGAATTTTGACATGTTTTTTCAAACCTAACTAGATTAGACCTTAGCCGAGAACATACAACCCTTGACATTACATGGTGAGATTAGCCTTATCCGTTTCCAATATTTTACCCCAAATCCACCAAATTATGAGTGTGCCGGTAGCTTGTAAACTTTAGAACTTGGCCTTTGCATCATTTCGAGACCATAGACGAGGTATGTTGACTTAGCTCGATGTATTTGGACTTTTCAGTTTAGAAGCAGTATTATAGGATTATCACCCAAACAGCCTACCATTGTGAGTCTATCGATTAGTCACCTTGACTTTTCGACTCCCATGTGAAACCCTTTTGTTGCACTCACCTTTAGTGCAAGATACCCCTAGATACACCCTTCTGAGCCATTCCTTTCATTTTGTCAACCCAATATATTGTTTCGTTACACCCTTACACCTTAGCCTACCCTGTAGTCTTTTATTTGTAATTGGGAAGTCATCATTTGCCTAAGTTCAAGGTTCGAGTCGAAAGGTTTGGAAATCACGCTTTCATCCACAAAATTTATGAAGATCATTGAAGACCCCCCAAATTCCATTTGTTCATCTCAAGTGGGGGGATGTTATGTCATTATGTTTTGTTCAAAAAAAATAATAAAAAAAATAGTTGATTGAGTTATGATATTGTAAAGTGCGATGTTATAAGCACTATAGTATGAGCTTTATTGATTAGTATCGAGGAGGCCACCTCGGTCACATTAGAAGATTGGAGTTGGAGGTATACCAACTGAAGAAGAAAAGGTAGTGTGCCCATCACGACATCCTCTAATGACGCATCTACCTTGCATTTCATGATCCGGTCTCTAGACTTCTAAGCTTGAACTTTGGGCGGACGGTAAGTGGTAATGACTTAGTTATAGATTTAGACTACCTGCTTGTTTTTCATTTTACACCAATTATATATCCCATGTCTTATCCTACCCTTTAGTCATGAAGCGTGTCTAGGTGATGCAGCGAGCAATCTTTGGTGTCTTGGCCATGGATTTGGTCATGTATCATTGATTTTGTCCACTTCGCCGTGACATGTTAGTAATGACGAGTCACCCCTTAACCTTTGTCGTGTCTACCCATATTGCCTTCGAGAAATTGTTTAGCCCTTAACTCTAGTGGTGGAGATTTGTGTAACCGCCAAGCTTATGATAGAATACATGCTATGACTGTGCGATTGAGTGATCACCCCGAAATTGACACTTAGAATAGTTGAGAGATTTGAGTGTTTGTTCCCCTTTCGTGGGGTGTTCGGCTTTGTTTTATTCTAGCATAAGGGATTTGTAAATTCATATTTTCCAGGTTTTGGGATATATCTTTTTAGGAATCTATCTAATAAGGTCTACTTGAGGGCAAGTAGAGTTCAAGTGGGGGGATATTCGATAACATCAAATAGTCCTGAATATTAAGTGTCAATTTCTCCCGATAATTCTCGTTATTTATATCATTTATATGGATTTACACTTGTTTTCCATTGTTTTCCACTTTCAGGTAAATTACGAGCATTGGAGCTAAAGAGACGCGGAAATGGAAACATTACTATAGATTTATCACAGTATGCTTATTTGGAAGAAGTTACGGCGTAACTCGTCTCTCACATTACGACCCTTTCTACTTGTGCGATTTGACCAACTGATCACCTATCATTTGGATGAACTTAATAATTGGGGGGTGTAGTGTCTAAGTTCCTAACGGCCGGGCACACACTATTTAGAATCTAGCATGTAGCGGTACTTAATGACTCAGCTTAGGGGACCAGGAACAACAGGACTTATGACGGTGCGCCTGATTTCTCCTGTGGTGGCATCTTTGCTGATAGGTTAGGGCAAATTGACCAAATGTTGTTCTCTCGAATTTGACCCCACCTGAAGTAATTGGAAGTAGGTAGACATAGACATAACTAGCTAGGAGGATTGACTAGGTTAGCACCACTATTCCTCTATTGATTTCCCTTTACCATTTATTTGCTGTTATTTTATATTCTGCATTAGTAGTTTAATTAATTAAATACCTATCGAAACTATTATTATTCTGTGACAATTAGACTTAGTAATAATCCGACACACATAGCTCTTGGGACGACCTCGGCTTTACCATTTACTACACTACACACGACCGGGTACACTGCCCGTTAGTGCATTAGGGTAGACCATATGTATAGCGAGACACTATAAATATTAAGACATGGTCAGTAAAACCTGCATCACAACCCTCTCACTGAATGAGTAAGACTCATTTAGGGACCCTGACAGTTGATATTGAGCATTAAATGAGTAACTAAATGCTCCAAGTATCAGTTACTTAAATGTCGTAGGTTGGTAACCATGCCAATTTAATATAGGAATATATGTCTCTTTGTCTTACTGTCATCCATGTCAAGGGTCCCTCAAAAAACTTACCTCATCCCACTTGGCATTTAATGCCTCCTCTCACATGAAATATCCAGTGGATATTTTATTACTGCAGAATGCACTTTTACTGTGCACTACAACTGTTTCCTTGAAAACCGGGATTTTACTACGGGTAGTGGAGTGGTGGCATTAAATGTGGAAATTCGAAACGTTTTCAAAAACTGACTTTACAAATCCACATTTGTGCATAAACTACCCCTCTCATCACTCTATAAATACCCCTCACAAAATCATTAAAACACACACAAAGTATTTCTACAACAAAACTCTGTCAAAATACTCTTTCAAACCCAGAAATCTTTGTGACCTTCAAACATTTTGTTGGGAATTCTACTAAGTATGAATTATGCTGAAGTTACTGCTGAAGATTCTGCTGAAGTGCAATGGAATCTGCTGAAGATATAATTCTGCTGAACTAATGAAACCGTGTAGTTGGTTTCTGCGGAGATAGATATTCCGCGTATTCTATAGTTAGTTAGGATATGCATGAGCTTTATTAGGAAGTGATAATGTAATCACAAACACACTAAAAGACAGTCTCTATAACTTGTATTCAAGCGGAAATTAAACACAAGAACAAACACAAATAAATAAGAACTCTTTGATCCTCTATGGATCTTTTAATAATACTAAAACTTTGTTTTTCAACTCGTACATAATTCATACTATTGTGTTCCTTTTATACACAAGGAACCCAAACCCGTTTCCCAAGAAACGTATAAACATAAAACTAAATAAGATATACATTATCACTTCCTAATAAAGCTCATGCATATCCTAACTAACTATAGAATACGCGGAATATCTATCTCCGCAGAAACCAACTACACGGTTTCATTACTTCAGCAGAATTATATCTACAGCAGATTCCATTGCACTTCAGCAGTAACTTCAGCATAATTCATACTTAGTAGAATTCCCAACAATCCTCCCCTAAACTGGAATTTGACTAGGTTAAGTTCCAGTTTCTTGATAGATCTTTAACACAGCAAAACAAGAGGATTGTATTCGAACAGCAACAGCAAAGAACCAAAACAATGACATCTCGATGATGACAAAACTTCAAAACGCCATATCTTTGCAGCAACAAATGACAAAATGTACATCAAAACATATTAGTTTCATACTATTCTCATCACATCCAGGTGTGTTAACTCCTGTGAGAGGTGAATCATTGAAAATATTAGATTTGATGTCTCTTTACCAATAGCCATTACTACTGGAGTAGCCATATGTTTGAGGTTGAAAACTATGGTACACTGATAACCATCTGATTTACTAGCTGATCTGATCCGAACCGTCAAGTCTAATCACACAAGCTGGCCACTTGTGAATGGCCAACCGTAACAGACTTAAAACAGCTTGGAACCAAATACAATGAAGATCAGAGAATACAGTGTATTCCTGGGTCGTTAAGTCCCACGGAGGATGAATTGGTGTTTAAACAACTCAGATGATAGAATGATCACTAAGGATAGTGATCAGGAAGGTTTTTGCTGGATAATTACCTAAAGAAAAGTTCTATAAATTACAGTGACTTAAATGCAAATTAAAAGAAATTAAAAAGTTAAAATATATTAAATAAACGCTATCACTATTTTACAATGATGTTTATATGATTTTATAAAACAAAATATCTTAAATAAAATATTTTAATTAAAACGTAAACCTAAATAAACATAAAACGTAACCTAAAATGAAAACGAGCGTTACGTGTAAAAATATAAGCTGGGCAAGCAAAAACGTAAAATTATTGAAATAAAAGGCCTACGAGTGTAAAACTAATTTTCTTATGTACTATATGACAAAAGAAAATTTTAGAAAAAAGATTTATATTTTTTAGACTTTTATATTTTTTATTATGAATTAAATAAGTTTTTACACTAATTAAATGATTAAAAATACTAAAACTAATTGGAAAAATCTGAAACTTTTTGTAAAAATACTTTATACTAATACACTTTTATAAAAAATACAAAAACTGAAAAAGCTAGTAAGAATAAGCTACAAATAAGCAAAAAACTACGTATAAGCTTATTGAGACAAAGATGGTTATGTATTAAATGGTGCAAACTATGACAAGAAAGTCCCAAGGGCGCAGTCTATCCAGTTACACACACTAACACTCTCATAAAAGGGGAGGTCTCAGGTTCGAGCCTGCCTACCCCCTTTTTGCTAAACATTTTTATTTTTGATTTTTTTTCTTTACAAACCAATTAAGCACATGAAGATAGGGCTGAGCATTCCGACCGTTTCGACCAGACCGACCGACAAAACCGACCGGACCGGACCGAATCCGACCGGACCGATGGACCGGCGGTCCGGTCTCGGTCCCTATTTTTAACTTATTTCGGTCTCGGTCCGGTCGGTCTCGGTCCGGTCCGGTCCGGTCCGAACAAAAAACCGAAAATCTTGCCTATTTGGACCGGACCGACCGAAGACCGGACCGGACCGAACCGGACCGGACCGGACCGACCACATTCGGTCTCGGTCTCGGTCCCGGTTTTTACCCTAATTCGGTCTCGGTCTTGTCGGTCTCGGTCCGGTCCCGGACCGATGCTCACCCCTACATGAAGATAAGCACTTTTAATAACTATGACTTTTTCTAAAAACTGATAATAAGCTCTGTATTGAGCTGATTATCTTAACAGTTAGCTAAATAAATGGAAATAGACACTAGATTAAGCTAAATCACTAATAAGCTATTTAATAAGTACAAGGTAAGCTAGAAATAAGTTTAGTGACTGTAAATAAGCTAATTTAGCTACTGAGTAAACAAAATAACTTAAATAAGCACTGAATAAGTACTAAATAAGCACAAGTGACACTGTTTGCACAGGACACTTTGGTTTATACTAGACACTTTTAAGCTAGTGATTAAGCACTATAATAAGCTAGAAAATGAAATTAAGCACTGGAATTAATAAGTAGACTAGCTAGGCTTTCTAAAAATCTAAATTACAAAGGTTAGCTTTTACTAATAAACTTATGAGAAGCTTATGAATATGGTGACAAGTCACTGCTTATGCAGTTTTACTTAAAAATGGGACATAACAAAAGCTTATTGCAGGCTTATCAAATAAGCTGCAAGTTAAAAAACAAGACTTGGAATATTGAGATAACTTGGAAAGCTTCTCAAAAAGCTAAGGTACAGAGGTTTAAGCTAACTGATAAGCTTTTGATGAGCTTATGAAATTGTAAGGCTTAACTGTGCACAGGGCAGTTTTGCAGACAAGGGGTCCAAAAGAAGTTAATTAAAAAGCTATCTATAAGCTAATTTTATAAAACCTAGTATTTTTATATTTTTCTTTAGCAGCTAAATATTATTATGCCAAAAGGATTTAGGCTAAATCCTAATATTTAATCCTATGTAAAATTATACTTTTTATTCAAAAATGACTTAATGAAAATTTGACTTTTATAAAAACTAAGTAGGTTGACTTTATTGAACTTTAACTTGATTCTACTTACTGAATATGATATATTAAGCTAAGTTATGGTGAAATAAAGCTAAAGTAACAAGTTCTAAGCTATTTTGATGATTTTCGCAACTCAAAATCCCAACAGTGGACTGTGAAGGGGTAGGATTTGGAATTTTGACTTTTAATGAAATGAGGACTGGTTTTTCTACTTAAACTGAGCTATTAGATACCAATATGACTTAAAGCAACCAAGAGCATTAACAAGCATTCAATGGAATACTCTTGAATCAGAATTCCAAACACCTTGTTTTAAGACTGAATTGAAGCTTTTAATACCAAAACAAGTTTTTTAAACTAATAAATCTGCTTATTAACTGTGATTAACTAAAATAAAACAGTTATGAACTAGAATTATCACTATTCAAACACTTATATTAGGAAATACAAATTTCATGAAATTGGCTTACAAATTGGAATGCAAGTGAAAGCTGAGAACCAAACACTGAAATCATACCCTATGGCTTCCCAAGAAGCATCTAACCCAGGGCAATCCATGAGCAACCCTGCTCCAAGCCTTCATCATCATAAACACTCATTTTTATTTTATTTCTATTTTCTTTGATTTTTATGTTTTTTTAAGTAAGCTAAATTACAAGTCCTCTAAATGATGACCAAACTTCAAAAAGCTTAAAAGGTGACTGAAATTAGATGAAATGAACAAGAACAACAATATTTTAACAAGATTAAAGCAAAGTGTCAATTTTGCTTAAAAAATGCTAAAAATTGAATTCAAACTTGAGAATTGAAACTGAGAATTATTGAAATAACTTTCATTAACCATGAAACATAATACAACTTTGAAAATAAAACTGAATTTAAAGGTTTACAACAGAAAATAAAAGTTTACACTATGAAATGGTCTAAAAACAGTCGACACCTCTCTCTTCTGCTTCAATCCATCTTTATAGACTTTCAAAAGCATCCTCTCCACTTTCTGATCATTTCCCACCATTGGATGGGTCAAAGTGATCACAACAGTTGATTCTACCTTTTTGGCGCCAAAAAGTCTTGGGCAGTTTCTTTGCATTAATTGGGTTTGGGAGGATATGGAGGTGGAGGGGGACATGGGTAACAGGTGGAGATGGTGAGGTGGAGGTGAAGAGGTGGAGGGCAAGTGGCAAATACCACTGGTATTGGTGTATACAGGGGTGAGGGAGGAGATGCTACAGTGATGGCGGTTTTATTTTAAATTTCAGGTTTTGGGCTATGGTTGGGATTGGGCCAGCAGCTGGGTTGGGTTTGGTTTGTGTTTGTTTAATTTAGGTCCATTTGGTTTAGATAACACAAGGACCATTTATGCAATTAGGCCAAACATGAGGGACTGATCTTGTAATTTTTCCAAAGTTCACACAAGGACCAAACCTGCCATATATGAATAGTACAAGGACCAATGATGATTATTTTTCATTTTTAAATGTCCAAGGACCATTTTTGTCATTTTTAAAAGTTAAGGGACCAAAGTTGTAATTTTTGCAATTTTAAATTTCAAGGACTTGTTTTGACAACTTCATGAATCCCTAAGGACTTAAAATGATTTTTTACAAGTTTTTGAATTACCAGGGACTAAATTTGACAACTTTTGAAACTTGGGGGACTAAAACTGCCAATTATGCAAACTTGATACGTTTTTCATCTGATTTTGATATTTTTGCATTTAAAACACATAAAACACTTATTTGTGATATTTTCATCATTTTGATGCATTTCAGAGTGTTTTCAGATGTTTTTGCAGTCTAGATGGTACAAAAATGATGAGTATTTAGACACTCATCACTAGCAAATCAGCAACTATGAACGGATTTGACATGTCTTTACCTGTAGCCGTTTGCTCAGGACTAGTCAACTCTTAGGTAGAAAGAATCCCCTTGGTGAATTGATTACCAAATATGGTATTCCACTGCCTTTACCACAAGCCATATACTTGTGGGCTAGCCAATTGTTGGATTCCAAAAAGGAATAAACCATGGTGAATTGATGACCATACAACCCTCAGCAATTAAGCATGGGTGAGTTGCATACCCTATGATTTTGAGCAAACCATTACAACTATCAACAGATTTGATTTGTCTTTACCAAAGCTGTACCCTTTGGACTAGCCAACTCTTTGAGGTACACAAGGTACATCTGGTGAGTCGATAACCATCAACAGAACCATATACAACAAATCTGCAAGCAAAGTTAGACAAACAGAATATATATATATATATATATTGTCACACCCCCAATTTACCTGTTTTGCAGCGGAATGGAATTCCTGGGGGATTGACTGTCATAGCACCACATCACAGTTATATTGAACGACCTAAAGTGCCGTTTTAAAAACACATCGTTGGATATTATAATAAAAACATTCAGAGTACAACATCGGTCCCAAAAGGTTTACAAAGTTTGCGGAAATACAAATATGTTACCAATCCAAACGATGTTTTGAAATAAAATGCCATAATGTACATAATGTAAGTCGACGCCGCGACTCAAAATGTAGGTCCCTAAACCATGTCATGATGCGAATGCCTCAGTTACCTGAAAATACATTGCTAAAAACGGTCAACAATAATGTTGGTGAGAAATCATAGGTTTATGTAAATGTTTTATACGACTACACAAGTATCTATCATGCATGACCATCAAGTCACGTAAAAATAATGTTACAATTGCTCTAAGCCCATGACCCCGAAACTAGACTGTTCAATCATGTATGCCCCTGCAGAGTGTTTGCCAGACAACTCCGTAATGTGATCAAATGAAATGCATCCGTTTTCCTGGTTGGGATTCACCAAACCGGATGGAGGCGTCACCCTCGATAGATCTATCCACTCATCCTCGCTTCAAAGATTAACGGTTCATGTTCAAGTAATGGGGACTTTCAAATTGGCAAATGCGGTAACTTAAGCAATGTAATGAATTTAACATACTTGGTATCGTACAAAGAAAAATGTAGTGCAATGTATTCTCCCCGTGGGTTTGAAAATAATCGAAAGCATGTAAAAGCGGGGCTATGAAAACTCACTTGGATAAACTGGAATAACGGCAAAAGTGAGTACACCGAGGTTTAATGTGATGCGTCAACCGGGACCTATTATCAATGATATGATATGTCATGAGTTGCAATGTAATGTTATGCATGCACTTGATATGTTATTTATACCATTTACGAGTTCTGAAAATATTACTCGACGTCGAAAAATACTCTTTTGATGTCTTGACCAAACAAAATCACTTTACATGTTTTTACGTCAAAATGTCATCCTACAATGGTTTTATAATGATTTTTAGAGAAATTACTACTTTTCGCCGCAAAACAATGTCGTCGGAAAAATCATGAAATTACCAAAAATGGCTTTGGAAAACTAGTCGTAAAACAGTGTACGTCGATCGTTAGAGAACGAACTCGACGGTTTTGGAAAGTTTGTATCGATATCTAAAAGTTTCAGTTCAGGAGTTTTCGTCCAAAAGGTCTCGGACATAAAGATAATAAGGGTTAAAGATGGTGGTTTTGGCTAATTGTGTGCAGAAAATTAGTTACGGCAAGTTTATGAAAAAGTGCATATCTTTGTCGTTTCAAATCCGTTTTCTACGTTTAATATGTCCTTAGCTTCGTATCGAAGTAAACTAATATATTTTTGACAAGTCGAAATAATTTGTGAAGCTTAAGGCTCATTTTTGACCCGTACAAGATAAAAACATGTTGCTGAAATTTCTGAAAAATATAATTTTCGTCGTCAAACTTGTAAAATCCATAACTTTCTCGTTATAACTCCGTTTTATTCCGTTCAAGCGGCCACGGATTCGTTTTAAAGTATATTTTCTAAAAATCAAGGCCAAAGTTTCGTACCAACAGTAGGTTTTTCCAGAAATTCGAATTATGGACAGAACACAAAATATACTTATCGAAAATAGTTTTTCTCGGACAAAACCTATTCTAATCCCTTCAAATCAACTCCAAAACTAATCTAATCCTACCATACACCTTCTTAGGGTGTCATGGGTTCCTAATCACCATCAAGACCAACCAATACCAAGGGGATAATTATAGGATGACCATATGTATATATATACTCTAAAATCATGAAATAAATGGTATAAATCACATATCATGCATAATATCTCCAAAAATGAAAAGAAACATATGAAAATGAAAAGGAAACATGAAAATGATAAAAACAAGCTTACTAGTGATTAGTGATGAGGTGAAAGTAACAAGGATTAACTTAAATACCCTTAGTTTTTATTTCAAAACCATAAAAGAGTATATACTAGGTTGTTATTAACACTTGCTTTTGCAAAAACTTTGATCCCTTGGAGTCTTGAAGAGTGGCCGGTTTTGAGAGCCAAAGAAAAGAGAGAAACTAAAATTTTTTACACTTAGTGAAATATGAGATGTATGAGAAATAATTGAGATACAAGACTTTTTGTAGCTTGGTTGAATGATTAAAAACATAAACCATACACAATTTATTACACACCCTCCCCTTGGCCGGTTTTTAGGGGAGGGTTGTCTCTCCAATACATTTTTTTTTTTTTTTTTTTTTTTCAAACTTTAACTTGTGTATTATTTGTAAGACTTGTAAAGAAATGTGTAAGTAGTAATCATTTATGAGGTAAATGGGAATTTTTGGTGCAAGTAAGTTTTTATTAGGTCAAAATAGAATGTAATGATATAATAAAAATTGTAAAAATACTTTCCTTGTGAAATTGAGTGATAAAATAATTATCGTAAATTTTTAAGAAAACGGACGTAATAAATAAAACTTTAACGATTAAAATGCCAAATAAATTTGAAACACTAGGAAAACTAAAAATATAGTTTTTATGAACTAAATGTAAGTTTAAAAATACCTCGGGATCATTTTTGAAAGTAACGGATTAAATATACAAAATAATAACTCACGCGATAAAGATTATAAAATATAAAAATTACGCGTAAAATATGAAATGAAATGTCGTGAATGAACTAATGAGATGCACATGATGACAATGAAATGTAGACTAATCATAGTCCATATGAAATGTACGTGATGTCATGATCATGAATTCGCCGCTAAACCTCCAAGGTTACGCGAATTTGAAACAAGTAAACCAAGTTTACTATAAATGTTGAAATAATGAGACATGAATCGTGTCGAGAAATGACCTGAAAGTACGGATTGTCATATTCGCCCATCCAAAAAGGAATTCAGTCCCTGAATTCAATCGTTGTTAGGTCTAACGGTGTCGGTGAAAAGATGAGGATACTTGCGTCGCATCTGGTCTTCCCGTTCCCAAGTAAACTCAGGACCTCGTCGAGAATTCCAACGAACTTTCACAATAGGAATACGACTCTGTTTCAACTGCTTGACCTCGCGGTCCATGATTTCTACAGGTTCTTCCACAAAGTTGAGTTTGTCGTCAAGCTGAACTTCATCCAATGGAATAACGAGCGATTCGTCCGAAAGACACTTCTTCAAGTTTGAAACGTGAAATGTGTTGTGCACATGACTAAGTGCTGATGGAAGATCAAGTCGATAAGCTACCGGACCAACTCTGCTCAAAATCTTGAATGGTCCAATGTATCTCGGGTTCAATTTCCCACGCTTTCCAAAGCGTACCACGCCCTTCCAAGGCGATACTTTCAACATAACTTTGTCACCTACTTGAAATTCCAAATCCTTGCGTCTAACATCCGCATAACTTTTCTGTCGACTCCTTGCAGTTCTGAGTCTATCACGAATTTGAACAATCTTTTCCGTGGTTTTCCGTACCATTTCTGGACCAGTAAGTTGTGCGTCTCCTACCTCGGCCCAACAAACAGGTGATCGGCACTTACGACCATAGAGTGCCTCAAATGGTGCCATCTTGATACTGGTGTGATAACTATTGTTGTACGAGAATTCAATCAATGGCAAATGGTTAGCCCAACCATTTCCAAAATCAATCACACATGCCCTTAGCATGTCTTCTAACGTTTGAATGGTCCTTTCACTTTGACCGTCGGTTTGTGGGTGATATGCTGTGCTCATCTCTAATCTGGTTCCAAATGAATCTTGCAATGAATTCCAAAAGTTTGAAGTAAATCGACTATCTCTGTCGGAAATGATAGAAATTGGTGCTCCGTGCCTCGAGACTATTTCCTTGACATAAAGTCTAGTGAGTTGCTCCATTGAATAAGTCTCTCTAATCGGTATGAAATGGGCTGACTTGGTAAGGCGATCAACAATTACCCAAATAGCGTCGTAACCTCCCGATGTCTTAGGAAGTTTCGTAACAAAGTCCATTGTAATGCGTTCCCATTTCCATTGAGGAATTTCCGGTTGTTGGAGTAAACCTGAAGGCTTCTGATATTCGACTTTTACCTTAGAGCAGGTAAGACATTTGCTAACGTACGTGGCAATCTCCGCTTTCATGTTCGACCACCAATAAAGCTTCTTAAGATCTTGATACATCTTATCCGATCCTGGATGAATAGAATACTTTGACTTATGCGACTCATGCATAATCAATTCTCGTATTCCGCCATACAATGGAACCCACATTCTATCCTTGAAACATAATACTCCATCTGCTCTCTTTACAAAACCATTTGCGCTTTCGGGCATACCATAAAGCTTTTCACTTGGTCGATTTTCCTCCTTAAGTGCCTCGACTTGTGCTTCATGGATTTTCGATGGTAAAGGAGAAATAATCGTCATTCCCAATGATCGAACTCTTAAAGGTTTAGGCCTCTCTTTCCGACTAAGAGCATCAGCCACAACATTGGCTTTTCCCTGGTGATACTTGATTTCACAATCATAGTCGCTGAGTAACTCCAACCAACGGCGTTGCCTCATATTAAGCTCCTTCCGATCAAGAATATATTGCAAACTCTTGTGGTCGGTAAACACTGTGCACTTTGTACCGTAAAGGTAGTGTCTCCAAATCTTGAGCGCAAAAACTACGACTCCTAACTCGAGATCATGAGTTGTGTAGTTCTTCTCATGAGTCTTAAGTTGTCGAGAAGCATACGCTATCACCTTCTCGTTTTGCATTAAAACAGCCACAAGTCCTTTATGCGGCGTCACAATATACAACAAAGTTCTCAATGCCTTCGGGTAGTGCCAAAATCGGCGCACTGCAAAGCTTTTGCTTCAACAACTGAAAAGCAACTTCTTGTTTCTTTCCCCATTCGTACTTTTTGTTTTTCTGTGTCAACTTGGTTAAAGGTCTCGCTATCTTCGAAAAACCTTCGATGAACCTTCGGTAATACCCGGCTAGTCCTAGAAATTGTCGAATTTCCGTAGGATTCGTTGGAGTAGCCCAATCTTTTACGGCTTCAATCTTTGCGGGATCAACTTGTAGTCCATGACTATCAATGACGTGACCAAGAAATTGCACTTTGTGGTTCCAAAAATCACACTTCGAAAATTTGGCATATAACTTCTCATTCTTGAGTAGACTTAAAATCGTCCTTAAATGCTCTTCGTGCTCTTCTTTGCTCTTGGAGTAGATCAAGATGTCGTCAATGAACACTATAACAAACTTGTCCAAATACGGCTTACAAACTCTATTCATGAGATCCATGAATACCGCCGGTGCATTAGTCAATCCAAACGGCATCACTTGAAACTCGTAATGACCGTAACGTGTTCTAAACGCTGTTTTCGGAATATCCTCTTCCCGAACTCGAAGCTGATGATAACCCGATCGAAGATCAATCTTGGAATAAATACTTGAACCTTGCAACTGATCGAACAAGTCATCAATTCTGGGGAGTGGGTAACGATTCTTCACCGTTAACTTGTTCAATTCTCTATAATCTATGCACATTCGGAAGGATCCATCCTTCTTCTTCACAAACAAGACCGGTGCTCCCCAAGGAGAGGAACTCGGCCTAATGAATCCTTTGTCTAGAAGCTCTTGTAATTGATTAGACAACTCTTGCATTTCGGATGGTGCTAGACGATACGGTGCTCGCGCAATCGGTGCAGCTCCGGGCACTAAGTCAATATGAAGTTCTACTTGACGTGCCGTGGAGTCGGTAAATCCTCGGGAAATACTTCAGAAAATTCACGGACAATAGGAACATCTTCAAGTCGCTTCTCCTCCGACTTTTTCTCGGCTACATGGGCTAAGAAAGCAAGACAACCTTTCTTAATGTACTTCTCCGTTTTGATGCACGATATGATACTAAGTCTGGTTCCACTGCGTTCCCCACGAATAATCAAAGTTTCGCCGTTATAGGGAAGATGAACCACTTTCTCATCACAAATGATCTTCGCACGATGCTTAGATAACCAGTCCATGCCGATGACGACGTCAAAACTACCAAGCTCTACGGGCATGAGGTCTATGTTGAAAGGATGATTAAGAAAATTGAATGTGCAACCGCGAACAATGGTGTTGGTGTTAACTACGCTACCATTAGCTAATTCGACGTTGTATGATATGTCTAATGTAGTTGGTTTAATGTTGAGCAAAGGTGCAAATGCATTGGACACAAAACTTTTATCGGCACTCGAATCAAATAAAACTGAAGCATAACGATTATTGAGAAGAAACGTACCCGTTATGACATTCGGGTCCTCCCTATCTTCTCCGCCTCCCATGACGTAAACCCTTCCTCGTGCCAAACCTTCTTGATTCGGATTTGCTTGATTCTTTCCTTTCTTACAATCCCTCTTGTAGTGTCCAGGTTCCCCGCAACCAAAACATGTAACTTGTGGCCACTTGCAATCCCTAGTACGGTGACCAACTTTCTTGCAATTCTCACACGGATCAGGACATCGACCCGGATTGTGATGGCTCAAACACTTATTACACTTCGGCAAAATCCCCGTATATCCTTTTCCTTCCTTCGGACCCGCAACATAAGCCTTAGCAACCTCTTGCCTTTTGGGTGGTGGTTGAGTAGCATTCCTACCCCTAGTGTTGTCCCACTTGCGCTTGTTATTGTTGCTATTGTTGTTGTAGTTGCCTCGGTTATTGTTGAAACGGTTGTTGGGGTTGTTGTTGTTTCGGTTGGTGTTGGTGTACTTACCTCGCTTCACCACTTGTGCCATCAACTTCTGAGTCACTCGAATAGCTTCCTCAATTGTTTGTGGATCAAACGAAGTCACATCTCCTTGAACAACTTCGGGAAGTCCTCCAATGAAAGCCTCTAGCAACTTCTCGTTATCCGGTACCATCGACGGGCATAACGCGGCCAATTCCTGAAATCTCCGAATGTAAGTGTCGATATCATACCCAATGGTTACCAATTCATAGAACTCCGTCTCCAACTTTTTGATTTCCGTTCGAGGACAAAACTTCTTAGTCACCAAGCCCTTGAATTCCTCCCAAGTAAGCTTAAAAGCATTCTCCATTCCAATCGGTTGAGCGTATGAATTCCACCATGACAACGCTCCATCGAGTAAAGTGCTCGTAGCAAATTTGACCTTACTGTCATCCGGACAGTTACAAAGCAAAAACACCGATTCCAATTTCTCAAACCATCGTACCATTGCAGTAGCACCCTCAGTACCTCGAAACTTAGTGGGTTCACCACTCTTGAAATCTTTGTACGAACATTTCTTAACCCCGGATCCTCCGGCATTACCAGTAGCAGTAGCTAGCCTAGCGGCTTCAGCAGCAACCACTGTTTCCCTTTCGACTCTTAGTGCATTAGCAATGCTATCATTCACCAACTTTTGACTTTCTGCTTGGGTCATTTCGGTGTAACTTTCTTAGCCATAACTCTTCAAAATCACAAGATGAAACAATCATGAGAACTCGTAAGTAGAAACAACCATCATACAAATATATCCACAACCACATCATGCATAAAGATAAATGGAATCACAACGGAACAATAACGAAATATCACAAATATAATCACAACACACGTGGATAATATACATGAAAATTTCGGCCTACATGGACCGATATCATAGATAATAATAACCATTCCTACATAGTAGAGTCAATACTTGATACATTTGTTTGTACAACAACCAAAATACAACAAGTTCTTTAAACTACGTCACACACCCCGTGACTAGGATAGTAATGGTCAAAACTATACATGACAAAAGTCTACATAAGGCACCTCATGGTGCTCCGCCGGCCCTGTCCTGAAGATCGCGAACCTGAGTAACCAAACTATCCACCAAACTCCTCAACTCATCAATCTGACCCTGCAAAGCAACAATACTCTCCCTATCCTCTATCTGTCTATGCTGAATACTCTGATGAGATAAGTCAATACAAACCCTGCCTAATATCAAACCCTCGACCTCCTCAGCGATGGGTTCAATCCTATCTACTGACAACTCCTCCAACTGTCGTGTCAAACTATCAATCTGGATCTGCTGACTAACAATACGGGCTCCTAACGCCTCGGTAGAAGGCTGTCGAGCAGCAGCTGCCCTAGAACTCTCACCTAACTCAAATCTAGCGGGTGGCTCGGGCTCAGTAGATGCTGGTGTAGGGATATCAAAACGAGCACGCTTTTTGGGCGGCAAGTCTGTCGTAGGTAAAGGATCTCTAAGAAAATATGATGAAGATGGTGATGATGGTGGTGATGGTGCTAGTAGTGGTGCTGGTGGATCGTGAGCTGGGCTAACGTGAGGAGTGGGTGCGACTTCGCCCTCCTCGAAGGGTTCGGTCTCAGTGTCGATCATGATAGGTGGAAAGGCTGGAGTAGATCCAATGGAAGATACGATCTCAGTGGAATGTGATGCAACATCATCCATGATGGGGTTAGCTGGAACATCATCCGAGCTAGAGTCCGATGATATGGTGATGGGATGTGAATCTGAAGACATGTCTGTGACAACCGATGTGAAATAAAAGTAAATAATCTCGAATAAAGTGTAAGTGAATCCGCATGAAAAGTGAATATGTACTATGATGAAATGATGAGATGCTATGATAATGTAGCTATAGTCTAGGGTCAATGATGCAACCTAGTTCTCTATAACTGTAGCTCTGGTACCAATCTGTCACACCCCCAATTTACCTGTTTTGCAGCGGAATGGAATTCCGGGGGGATTGACTGTCATAGCACCACATCACAGTTATATTGAACGACCTAAAGTGCCGTTTTAAAAACACATCGTTGGATATTATAATAAAAACATTCAGAGTACAACATCGGTCCCAAAAGGTTTACAAAGTTTGCGGAAATACAAATATGTTACCAATCCAAACGATGTTTTGAAATAAAATGCCATAATGTACATAATGTAAGTCGACGCCGCGACTCAAAATGTAGGTCCCTAAACCATGTCATGATGATAATGCCTCGGTTACCTGAAAATACATTGCTAAAAACGGTCAACAATAATGTTGGTGAGAAATCATAGGTTTATGTAAATGTTTTATACGACTACACAAGTATCTATCATGCATGACCATCAAGTCACGTAAAATAATGTTACAATTGCTCTAAGCCCATGACCCCGAAACTAGACTGTTCAATCATGTATGCCCCTGCAGAGTGTTTGCCGGACAACTCCGTAATGTGATCAAATGAAATGCATCCGTTTTCCTGGTTGGGATTCACCAACCCGGATGGAGGCGTCACCCTCGATAGATCTATCCACTCATCCTCGCTTCAAAGATTAACGGTTCATGTTCAAGTAATGGGGACTTTCAAATTGGCAAATGCGGTAACTTAAGCAATGTAATGAATTTAACATACTTGGTATCGTACAAAGAAAAATGTAGTGCAATGTATTCTCTCCCGTGGGTTTGAAAATAATCGAAAGCATGTAAAACGGGGCTATGAAAACTCACTTGGATAAACTGGAATAACGGCAAAAGTGAGTACACTGAGGTTTAATGTGATGCGTCAACCGGGACCTATTATCAATGATATGATATGTCATGAGTTGCAATGTAATGTTATGCATGCACTTGATATGTTATTTATACCATTTACGAGTTCTGAAAATATTACTCGACGTCGAAAAATACTCTTTTGATGTCTTGACCAAACAAAATCACTTTACATGTTTTTACGTCAAAATGTCATCCTACAATGGTTTTATAATGATTTTTAGAGAAATTACTACTTTTCGCCGCAAAACAATGTCGTCGGAAAAATCATGAAATTACCAAAAATGGCTTTGGAAAACTAGTCGTAAAACAGTGTACGTCGATCGTTAGAGAACGAAATCGACGGTTTTGGAAAGTTTGTATCGATATCTAAAAGTTTCAGTTCAGGAGTTTTCGTCCAAAAGGTCTCGGACATAAAGATAATAAGGGTTAAAGATGGTGGTTTTGGCTAATTGTGTGCAGAAAATTAGTTACGGCAAGTTTATGAAAAAGTGCATATCTTTGTCGTTTCAAATCCGTTTTCTACGTATAATACGTCCTTAGCTTCGTATCGAAGTAAACTAATATATTTTTGACAAGTCGAAATAATTTGTGAAGCTTAAGGCTCATTTTTGACCCGTACAAGATAAAAACATGTTGCTGAAATTTCTGAAAAATATAATTTTCGTCGTCAAACTTGTAAAATCCATAACTTTCTCGTTATAACTCCGTTTTATTCCGTTCAAGCGGCCACGGATTCGTTTTAAAGTATATTTTCTAAAAATCAAGGCCAAAGTTTCGTACCAACAGTAGGTTTTTCCAGAAATTCGAATTATGGACAGAACACAAAATATACTTATCGAAAATAGTTTTTCTCGGACAAAACCTATTCTAATCCCTTCAAATCAACTCCAAAACTAATCTAATCCTACCATACACCTTCTTAGGGTGTCATGGGTTCCTAATCACCATCAAGACCAACCAATACCAAAGGGATTGATGAGTGTGTAAATACTCATCATTTTTGTACAAAATAAACTGCAAAATCATCTGAAAACACTCAGAAACACATCAAAATGATCAAAATATCACAAATCAGTGTTTTATGTGTTTCAAATGCAAAATTATCAAAATCAGATGAAAAACATATCAAATTTGCAAAAATTGCAGTTTTAGTCCCCCAAGTTTCATAAATTGTCAAAAATAGTCCCTGAGCCATAATTTCAAAAGCAAAAGTCACCAAAGGTCCTTTTAAAATCAAAAGTTGTCAAATTTAGTCCTTTGGTGAAAAATACTAAAAGTTTGAGAAAATTACAAAAATGGTCCTTCAAGTTTCAAAATTGGCAGAAATGGCCCCTGGAAAATGGCAAAGTGGCAAGTTTGGTCCTTATACTTTTGAAGGTTGTCACTTGTGGTCCCTTGGATCAACTTTTCTGAATTGGCAGCTATGGTCCCTTGATTTTCAGATTTTACACTAAAGGTCCCTAAGTTATTAATACTTTAAACCTATTTTGGACCCTTTCACACCTTGGACCCCTGTCAATATGCAATTGTGACCCCCCCTTGGATTATTATATCTGGTCATATCACAGGTCAAACAAACACCCAATTTTGGCGCGTTTTTCTTCTCTTCCCCAACTGCTCCCTGCTATCACTCTATCTCCCATCCCCCCTCCTCAACCTATCACCCTCATGTCCCCCTCCTCAACACAATAACAAAAGCCATTAAATGATCCCTCACCCAATCACTCAACCAAAATTGCTAAAGTCCAATTTGGCGCCAAATGCATCTAATGGCTAGAATGGTCCTAACTCATCCAACGGTTCCAATTCGAAGTGGGATTTTATCAGAAGTGAGAGAGAAGCAAGCTGGGTATAAAAGGGAGCAAAGAGAAAGGCTAGAGGTAGTAGTTAGTTTAGATAAATTTTTACTTATGTCGTTTTTTTATTATTGTCTTAGTTTTAGCTTAAATGGTGTAATTTCAGTTTCCTTGTATTACTTTTAAGTTTACAAACCATTGTAAGTTACTTTTGATTAAAAATCTAAATTTTCATTTCAGTTTCCAAAATTCATGCTACTGTTACATTTTTCAATTTCAAAATCCTAAGTATAAGTGTTAATATCATATTGTTAAGCTCATATAAGCTCACTTAAGCTTCATATAGCTTTTGATGAGCTTTGGAATCAGTTTCAATCAAGTTTGGACCTTGGTCAATAAAAGTCAACTGAGGGGCAAAATTGGAATGGAAGCTGATAAAAGGTGTTTCAGACTTGGATTTGGAATTTGGATGATGCAGAGGTGAAATCTGGTTAAAATGGATTAGTTTAGGGTAGTCTTGATTCTGGTTTTGGCCTGCAATAGTTGGATTCAGTTGTAAGTTTCTGTTTAGTTTTCAAGATTCAAGGCAGTTTTAGCATTTTATGGTCATAGGTGTATCTGTGATCTCTACTGGTTTTAACTTGTTAACATAGGTGTATTGTAGTCATATAATCTTGGTTGATTCATAAATTTATCTAGTTTAGTGTGTAATTTCATTTTAAGCTCAAAACAGTAAGTTTAAAGGGGTGTTTGGATTAGGGACTTTTTCTGTGTTAGAGGGTCTTGCAAGAGTAGATTTCTATTTTTTCATGCTTGTTTAGTCTTAATTGACTCATTTGAGTCTTAACCTTGTGCCTTTTAAGCTAAAAAGTCAAAAATCCATCTTATTGGTTCTCAGCAGCCACTGTTGAGATTTTTACAAGTTCATAGGCTTATTTTGTGTCTAAAATTCATAGGTCTACCCTACATTAGTGTTATTTCATAATATTATTTCCATTTCAGCCCTTAAATTGATCCCAAAACTCAAATGAGTCAACTTTTAGTTTTTATCAAAAAGTCAAAATTTCCAACTAGGTCGTTTTTGAATAAAATTGGGAATTTCATTGTGGATTTATTAGTGAGTTTCAGTTTATAAGCTCTTGGGGATTTGTAGTCTAGTTGGTAAAGAAAAATATAAAAATGCTAGTTCTTGGTTTCTTAGCTTTTTAAGTGCTTAATTCATTGCTTTTTGGTGACACCTGTTCTGCCATAGTGTCCTGTGCACAGAAATTGTGCCCATCTTAATAAGCTTGCATTAAGCTCATTACTTGTCCAAATCTCTTGATCTCTGGTTCTTTGGAAAGCCAACCTGGTCTTCTTGAGTTGTCAATTTTTATTTTTCACTTTTGAGCTTGTTTACTAGGGCTGCTAAGGGCTTAAAGTGTGTCCCATTTTCTGTTTTTTCACTACAATAGCCAAAGTGCTTATTGCTATTTCTTAGCTTATCAGAGGTCAAGGATTGTTGATTATTGTTGAATTTGGTCAACTTTAGCATATTTGACCCTTTGTTTCAGTTTGGTGCTTGTTGTGCTCATCTAGCTTATTCAAGTGCTTATTTCATAAGCTTTTCCTCATTCAATTCCTCCACACAAGTGCATGTTTTTCTAATTTTCCTAGATTCCTAATAATATTTTAAGCTTTTCCTGAAATTTTCAGATTTTTCTAAGCTTGTTTGTTATTTTTCTTATTTTAAATTAGTTTTTAAGTATTTTTAATTAGCTTTAAATATAAAAAAAAAAATTAAGAAAAGGTTCATAAAAATAAGTTTTCATTTTTATTAAGTTTAGATAAATATAAAAAGCCAAAAAAGTATTTTTCCATATTTTTCTCCTTTTATTTGGTATTTTTAATAATTTAAATTAGTTTTAATTAGTTTTTAATTAATAATAATTATTTAAAAAGTCTAAAAAATATATTTTCAGTTTTAAAATAACTTTTATAATATTTTAGATTTTTCTAAGTCATAATTTTATTTTTCTAGCTTTATTTCCTAATTTCTTGTATTTTAGGCTATTATTTAATAGTTAAAAATAGTTTTTAATTAATAATAATTAGATAATTAGTTATAAAAATAATTTTCCTTTTCTAATAATTTTCTTATATAATTAGGATTGTAAAAATGTATTTTTCATATCCGTAGGTATTTTCCTTCTTTATTTTCACTTTTTATTTTGTACGTTAACGTAGTTTTTAATTTAAACGTACGTTTTAGGTTTTAAACGTTCATCACTTTAAATATAGTGATAGCGTTTATTTAATATCTTTTATCTTTTTAATTTTCTTAATTTGTATTTAAGTCGCTGTTATTTATTAACCTTTTTCAGTAGTGTAATTATCATATTCAAATCCTAATCTTTTCTGATCACTATCATTAGTGATCATTCTATCGTCTGATCTAGTGCTTGCACACCATTGAGTCTCCGTGGGACTTAACGACCCGGGAATCCACTGTATTCTCTGATCTTCATTGTATTTGGTTCCAAGCTGTTTTAAGTCTGTTTGACTTGACGGTTCGGACCAGATCAAATTTTGGCGCCGCTGCCGGGGAGGCTTTAGCGTGTGTTTAGCCTTTTTCAGACCCATTCTTGCACATACCCCATCCTTTGTAAAAAGTTTTTTGTAATGTTTTTCAAAAACACCAAAAATATTCCTCTTTACCCTCTCACATATTTGATTCTTCATTTCTTACCCTCTAAAACCATTTGATTCTTTCTATGTCTTTCATTTCTTGTCCCATTTCCGACTCTTCCATTTCTTCTCTCACTCCTGATGAGGAAGATGACAAATTTTGGAAGGAGGTCGATGATTTTCTTAGTGATGAGTCGATTCCAACAGGAATTGACAATACTTACTTTGATTCGGAGGGAGACATCCTCTTTCTTGAAAATCTATTGATTGAAGAACCGTTTCCAGCTCTCCCTCCCGGAAATTTTGTTACCAATCACCATACAAGCTTCAAATTTAAGCTTAAAAATGTCAAAAATGGTGATTTGCTTCTTTCTGATGAGGAATGGACATGCATTGTGATGCACATATTTATTCCATTCTTCACAAATGGTGTGGTTGCTCTTTCCCTTTTCTCCTTTGGGAATGAGGACACTATTTTTGATCCCGGCATTTTCATTTCTCATTTTTGAGCCGGTTCTCTCTATATCTCATCGGTGTGGAACTTTCACGTGCTTCAAATGTTTATTCAAACATCTTTAATGAAAGTCCGATGGAGATAGTTTCTTCCACTTTGCTTCCCCATGAACCAATTAATGCGGGGTCGAGTCAAGCTAGCGACTCGGTAACCAAAAACAGTAGCACACACCATATGGGTTTTCACCCATATTTCTGTCTTCTTTCTATCTTTCTACCACCCTAGTGTGGGGGGGGGGTTTGCCCCACGTATATATATATATATATTATTAAAAAAAAAAAAAAAAAAAAAAAAAAAAAAAAAAATTGGATGGTTTTGTCTTGGAACTCAATTGTGCTTTGAAAACTGTGTTAACTGTCATTTTACATAATCCTTGATAATCATAGGTCTTGACTATTTGACAACTAGTTTAGACTAAAAAAGGTTTAATTTGACACTTTAAATCTTCTGGATTGGATAGGATTTGTTTATGCGGTGGTATGGTATGGGAAGCTCAGTTTGGTAACATTTAAGGGTTGTTTGGATCTATGGGTAAATCTGAGCTATTGATTTGTTATGAGTGTTGTCATTGTTTGATTTAGACTCAATATAGCCTAAGAAACTCAGTGCACCTTATCAATGAGTTTAGCATGGTAGATAGTCAATTTGACACTTGACTGTCTCATTATGAGAATTTTGAGATTGGTAGAACCTAGAATCCTGCATATATATATCTGGTTAAAAAAAAAAAAAAAAATCTTTCTAAATAATGGCCGTAGTATTTCCCTTTCACGTTCTTTGTTTCGGCATAACCGCCGGTACTTTGAATATTGAGGGCAATATTCATTTCTAAGTGTGGGGGGGAATTCTCACGAATTTTATCATATAATTATACCAATTCCCCCGTTTTTGGCCAAAATTTTTTTTTGGAGTAAGTGTTTTACACTTTCTCATTTGGTTATCAGTCCGCCATGTCTGTAAGACAAAAGGATTGGCTAATCCAGGAGCAAACGGCTCTTGGTAAAGATTTCTCAAATCCGTTTATATGGCTTGCAATTTGCCCAAAATTGTATGGTTCTCAACTCCCATCATCCTCAAAAGATAATGAGTTGGCTAGCCCGCATAAGATTATGGCTTGTGGTAAAGGCAGTGGAAAATCCATAATTGGTATTCAGCTCACCAAAGATAATTCTGATAATTTATCTAAGAGTTGGCTAGTCCAGAAGGGTACGGCTTCTGGTAAAGACACATCAAATCCGTTATATGGTTTATGATTTGCCAATAAATCAGATGGTTATCGGTGTACCATGGTTCTTACTTGAACTGAAACATTTGGCTACTCCAGAAGTAATGGCTTCTGGTAAAGAGATCAAAACCATTAAGTTTTTCTCAAAAGATTGCTAGGGACTAGCAATAGTTTAGTGTGGGGGATTGATGAGTGTGTAAATACTCATCATTTTTGTACAATATAAACTGCAAAAATCATCTGAAAACACTCAGAAACACATCAAAATGATCAAAATATCACAAATCAGTGTTTTATGTGTTTCAAATGCAAAATTATCAAAATCAGATGAAAAACATATCAAATTTGCAAAATTGCAGTTTTAGTCCCCCAAGTTTCATAAATTGTCAAAAATAGTCCCTGAGCCATAATTTCAAAAGCAAAAGTCACCAAAGGTCCTTTTAAAATCAAAAGTTGTCAAATTTAGTCCTTTGGTGAAAAATACTAAAAGTTTGAGAAAATTACAAAAATGGTCCTTCAAGTTTCAAAATTGGCAGAAATGGCCCCTGGAAAATGGCAAAGTGGCAAGTTTGGCCCTTATACTTTTGAAGGTTGTCACTTGTGGTCCCTTGGATCAACTTTTCTGAATTGGCAGCTATGGTCCCTCTATTTTCAGATTTTACACTAAAGGTCCCTAAGTTATTAATACTTTAAACCTATTTTGGACCCTTTCACACCTTGGACCCCCTGTCAATATGCAATTGTGACCCCCCCCTTGGATTATTATATCTGGTCATATCACAGGTCAAACAAACACCCAATTTTGGCGCGTTTTTCTTCTCTTCCCCAACTGCTCCCTGCTATCACTCTATCTCCCATCCCCCCTCCTCAACCTATCACCCTCCTTGTCCCCCCTCCTCAACACAATAACAAAAGCCATTAAATGATCCCTCACCCAATCACTCAACCAAAATTGCTAAAGTCCAATTTGGCGCCAAATGCATCTAATGGCTAGAATGGTCCTAACTCATCCAACGGTTCCAATTCGAAGTGGGATTTTATCAGAAGTGAGAGAGAAGCAAGCTGGGTATAAAAGGGAGCAAAGAGAAAGGCTAGAGGTAGTAGTTAGTTTAGATAAATTTTTACTTATGTCGTTTTTTTATTATTGTCTTAGTTTTAGCTTAAATGGTGTAATTTCAGTTTCCTTGTATTACTTTTAAGTTTACAAACCATTGTAAGTTACTTTTGATTAAAAATCTAAATTTTCATTTCAGTTTCCAAAATTCATGCTACTGTTACATTTTTCAATTTCAAAATCCTAAGTATAAGTGTTAATATCATATTGTTAAGCTCATATAAGCTCACTTAAGCTTCATATAGCTTTTGATGAGCTTTGGAATCAGTTTCAATCAAGTTTGGACCTTGGTCAATAAAAGTCAACTGAGGGGCAAAATTGGAATGGAAGCTGATAAAAGGTGTTTCAGACTTGGATTTGGAATTTGGATGATGCAGAGGTGAAATCTGGTTAAAATGGATTAGTTTAGGGTAGTCTTGATTCTGGTTTTGGCCTGCAATAGTTGGATTCAGTTGTAAGTTTCTGTTTAGTTTTCAAGATTCAAGGCAGTTTTAGCATTTTATGGTCATAGGTGTATCTGTGATCTCTACTGGTTTTAACTTGTTAACATAGGTGTATTGTAGTCATATAATCTTGGTTGATTCATAAATTTATCTAGTTTAGTGTGTAATTTCATTTTAAGCTCAAAACAGTAAGTTTAAAGGGGTGTTTGGATTAGGGACTTTTTTTCTGTGTTAGAGGGTCTTGCAAGAGTAGATTTCTATTTTTTCATGCTTGTTTAGTCTTAATTGACTCATTTGAGTCTTAACCTTGTGCCTTTTAAGCTAAAAAGTCAAAAATCCATCTTATTGGTTCTCAGCAGCCACTGTTGAGATTTTTACAAGTTCATAGGCTTATTTTGTGTCTAAAATTCATAGGTCTACCCTACATTAGTGTTATTTCATAATATTATTTCCATTTCAGCCCTTAAATTGATCCCAAAACTCAAATGAGTCAACTTTTAGTTTTTATCAAAAAGTCAAAATTTCCAACTAGGTCGTTTTTGAATAAAATTGGGAATTTCATTGTGGATTTATTAGTGAGTTTCAGTTTATAAGCTCTTGGGGATTTGTAGTCTAGTTGGTAAAGAAAAATATAAAAATGCTAGTTCTTGGTTTCTTAGCTTTTTAAGTGCTTAATTCATTGCTTTTTGGTGACACCTGTTCTGCCATAGTGTCCTGTGCACAGAAATTGTGCCCATCTTAATAAGCTTGCATTAAGCTCATTACTTGTCCAAATCTCTTGATCTCTGGTTCTTTGGAAAGCCAACCTGGTCTTCTTGAGTTGTCAATTTTTATTTTTCACTTTTGAGCTTGTTTACTAGGGCTGTTAAGGGCTTAAAGTGTGTCCCATTTTCGTTTTTCACTACAATAGCCAAAGTGCTTATTGCTATTTCTTAGCTTATCAGAGGTCAAGGATTGTTGATTATTGTTGAATTTGGTCAACTTTAGCATATTTGACCCTTTGTTTCAGTTTGGTGCTTGTTGTGCTCATCTAGCTTATTCAAGTGCTTATTTCATAAGCTTTTCCTCATCAGTTTCAATTCCTCCCACACAAGTGCATGTTTTTCTAATTTTCCTAGATTCCTAATAATATTTTAAGCTTTTCCTGAAATTTTCAGATTTTTCTAAGCTTGTTTGTTATTTTTCTTATTTTAAATTAGTTTTTACGTATTTTTAATTAGCTTTAAATATAAAAAAATTAAGAAAAGGTTCATAAAAATAAGTTTTCATTTTTATTAAGTTTAGATAAATATAAAAAGCCAAAAAAGTATTTTTTCCATATTTTTCTCCTTTTATTTGGTATTTTTAATAATTTAAATTAGTTTTAATTAGTTTTTAATTAATAATAATTATTTAAAAAGTCTAAAAAATATATTTTCAGTTTTAAAATAACTTTTATAATATTTTAGATTTTTCTAAGTCATAATTTTATTTTTCTAGCTTTATTTCCTAATTTCTTGTATTTTAGGCTATTATTTAATAGTTAAAAATAGTTTTTAATTAATAATAATTAGATAATTAGTTATAAAAATAATTTTCCTTTTCTAATAATTTTCTTATATAATTAGGATTGTAAAAATGTATTTTTCATATCCGTAGGTATTTTCCTTCTTTATTTTCACTTTTTATTTTGTACGTTAACGTAGTTTTTAATTTAAACGTACGTTTTAGGTTTTAAACGTTCATCACTTTAAATATAGTGATAGCGTTTATTTAATATCTTTTATCTTTTTAATTTTCTTAATTTGTATTTAAGTCGCTGTTATTTATTAACCTTTTTCAGTAGTGTAATTATCATATTCAAATCCTAATTGATCACTATCATTAGTGATCATTCTATCGTCTGATCTAGTGCTTGCACACCATTGAGTCTCCGTGGGACTTAACGACCCGGGAATCCACTGTATTCTCTGATCTTCATTGTATTTGGTTCCAAGCTGTTTTAAGTCTGTTTGACTTGACGGTTCGGACCGGATCAGGGATAATTATAGGATGACCATATGTATATATATACTCTAAAATCATGAAATAAATGGTATAAATCACATATCATGCATAATATCTCCAAAAATGAAAAGAAACATATGAAAATGAAAAGGAAACATGAAAATGATAAAAACAAGCTTACTAGTGATTAGTGATGAGGTGAAAGTAACAAGGATTAACTTAAATACCCTTAGTTTTTATTTCAAAACCATAAAAGAGTATATACTAGGTTGTTATTAACACTTGCTTTTGCAAAAACTTTGATCCCTTGGAGTCTTGAAGAGTGGCCGGTTTTGAGAGCCAAAGAAAAGAGAGAAACTAAAATTTTTTACACTTAGTGAAATATGAGATGTATGAGAAATAATTGAGATACAAGACTTTTTGTAGCTTGGTTGAATGATTAAAACATAAACCATACACAATTTATTACACACCCTCCCCTTGGCCGGTTTTTAGGGGAGGGTTGTCTCTCCAATACATTTTTTTTTTTTTTTTTTCAAACTTTAACTTGTGTATTATTTGTAAGACTTGTAAAGAAATGTGTAAGTAGTAATCATTTATGAGGTAAATGGGAATTTTTGGTGCAAGTAAGTTTTTATTAGGTCAAAATAGAATGTAATGATATAATAAAAATTGTAAAAATACTTTCCTTGTGAAATTCGGGTGATAAAATAATTATCGTACAATTTTTAAGAAAACGACGTAATAAATAAAACTTTAACGATTAAAATGCCAAATGAATTTGAAACACTAGGAAAACTAAAAATATAGTTTTTATGAACTAAATGTAAGTTTAAAAATACCTCGGGATCATTTTTGAAAGTAACGGATTAAATATACAAAATAATAACTCACGCGATAAAGATTATAAAATATAAAAATTACGCGTAAAATATGAAATGAAATGTCGTGAATGAACTAATGAGATGCACATGATGACAATGAAATGTAGACTAATCATAGTCCATATGAAATGTACGTGATGTCATGATCATGAATTCGCCGCTAAACCTCCAAGGTTACGCGAATTTGAAACAAGTAAACCAAGTTTACTAAAAATGTTGAAATAATGAGACATGAATCGTGTCGAGAAATGACCTGAAAGTACGGGTTGTCACATATATATATATATATATATATATATATATATATATATATATATATATATATATATATATATATATATATATATATATATATATATATATATTTAACTAAGAATGAAACAAATAAAGAAATAAACAAATAATACAAATAATACAAGATAAAACAAGATACCAGAATCAAAAAGATGCTTGATGTTGCATAAGCTGAGTCTTAATCAATCCAACCAGCTGTTCAGCATGAAGCATATCATTCCCAATTGGATCAGGAGGAACTTCCAACTTTTTTTTAAGCAGTCGTTGCATCAATTTCACAGACAAAGGAATGGTCTTGTATTTCATTTGAAGTTATTGTAAGCTGTAAGCTATAAGTTGTTACTTGAATGAATGAACAACATGACTTTTATCTCTTCATGATCAGCACTTGTTCTGTACTTCAGTATTTCCTTCAGTAGAATCACTTGTAACACTACTTGTGCTAATCTTCAGTGGAAACACTCTTTCAGCTTACATAACCATTTTCCCATTAACCAACTTGGTGAATAATAATTCAATGAGACATCCTGCAACACAAAAGAAGCAAACACACCAACCAAAACAAACAAAACTAAAAGAACATTAGCAGGTTAGTGTTAGCAAACAAGAAGATAATCAAACATCTACAAATTTTACAAAATATACAACTAAAATCCTCCCCTGAGGCATATGCCTCCCCTGAGGCCTATGCCTCCCCTCAAACTTTGCAGTTAAGGGTTAAGCATCCCAATATGGACAACTAGGTGTTGAAACCTAGGTCCATCAAAAGCTTTAGTCAATAAATCTGCCACATTATCATCAGTGTGAATCTTAACAACTTTTATCAAATGTTTTTCATATGCATCTCTTATAAAGTGGTGCCTGATCTCAATATGCTTTGTTCTACTATGAAAAACTGGATTTTAAACTATGCATATGGTACTTTGATTATCAATAAAAATTGTGGTGTTCATGAAGTTAAACCCATAATCCAACAATTGATTTTGAATCCATAGTACCTGACCACAGCAATTTGCAGCAGCAACATACTTTGCTTCAGTAGATGAGGTAGCCACAATTGTTTGTTTCTTGCATTGCCAAGAAATCAATCTTCTTCCAAGAAATTGGCAACCTCCAGTTGTGGATCTCCTATCAGATTTGCACCAAGCATAATCACTATCAGTATGCTTCCAACACAAAAGGAGACTCTTTTGGGTACCAAAGACCTAACTTGGGTTGACCTTTCAGATACTTAAAGATCTTTTTGACTGCATTCAAGTTGGAAGTAAGTAGAGTGACCTGATGTCTAGAACAAGCACTCACAGCAAATGTAATGTCAGGCCTAGAAACTGTTAAATACATCAATGAACCAATCATGGATCTGTATAAGTGCACATTCACAGCAAGATCTGGTTCAATGTTGTTCTTTGGTTTTGGAGCTTCATAAGGTGTAGTGGGAGTTCTGACATTCTCCATATCAAACTTCTTCAAAATGTCTCTCACATATTTATCCTGATGGATAAAAATACCATCAGGTTTCTGCTGAACTTGTAAACCCAAAAAGAAAGTAAGATCTCCCATAGCACTCATCTGAAATTCTCCCTTCACTAGTTCTTCAAACTCCCTGCACCAAGCTTCTTTAGTGGAGCCAAAAATAATGTCATCCACATAAACTTGCACAAGAATGATTTCTGTAGAATTCTTCTTTAGGAAGAGTGTTTTGTCAATGGCAACTCTTCTGTAACCATGCTTCAGCAGAAATGCTGAAAGCCTAGCATACCATGCTCTTGGTGCCTGATGTAGTCCATAGAGAGTTTTAACAACTTTGTATACATGTTTTGGATGATGTGGGTCTTCAAAGCCTTTGGGTTGAGTGACATAGACTTCTTCTTCTATCTCTCCATACAGAAAAGCACCTTTCACATCCATCTGATATACCATGAACCCCATATAAGATGCATAGGCCAAAAAGATTTGAATGGCCCCAACTCTAGCTACAGGTGCAAAAACTTCATCATAATTAACTCCTTCCTCCTGCCTGAACCCCTAAGCCACTAATCTTGCTTTGTTTTTTACCACAATACCCCTTGCATCTCTTTTATTCTTCAAAATCCATTTTGTCCCAATTGCAAACTTCCCATCAGGTAGTGGTACCAAAATCCAAACCTGCTGATTCTTGAATTGTTGCATCTCTTCTTTGTTTCCTGACATGCTTCTGGAACAACCACTATCCACTATGCCAACATCTTTACTCCTCAGGGGATGATCCTACAACAACAACATAAAGATATATACAAAATATTAGTACACTATGGAGACTCAAGTCATTATTGACTTGAGCCTGCCTTGTGGATCATAGGATTTAGGCCAAGTAGAAGTAAAAGATCCACTATTGTTCTTGGACCTCCATTGAAAATTAGGTCCCTTTTTAGTCCTAGAACAACCTGCTGAGGGCTTCACAGCAGTACCCCAACTTCCCTTCCCATCATACATTGAGTCAACACATCCAGGCCAATAACCATTATGAAAATATGAACTTGTTGGTTTCACATAAGGTCTAGCAACAGATCTTCTCCAAGGAAATGGAGAAGGTTTATTATTAGCTGTTTGTGGAATAAACGATGGTATATCATTAACATTTGTCCACATTGGTCTAGGTTTCTTTTGACCAGCACATGCACCCATTCTTTGCTCATGAAAATTACAATCCTTAATCAAATGAAATTTACTTCCACAAACAAAACATGTCTTCTTTTTAGAAGATTTATTCAAAGAGAAAGATGTTCTATTACATGCAAAAGCATTCAAACCACAAACATTAACAGAATTGTTTTTAACAGACTTAAAAGTATTATTGTGCAAAGAATTAAAAGACAAGTCTTCAGAGGAAACTGTCTTGGAAGTTGATTCCTCAGCAGCAACTCTAATAGGCTTGTAAGCAGTCTTGGGTGTAGGCTTGGGCAAGGTCTTGGGAAGGTCTGACTTTTCATTTGAATCACATCTGGTAGTAGAAGTAGACCCTTGGTCAGAGGACTTGTCACTGTCACAACAAGAGACAAAGTCATTAGATGAAGAATCAGGGTCTGGCAAGTCTTTAGACTTTTTGCCATAAAGATGGTGTGATCCATCAAAGTCAACAGTGATGGATAGGTCAATGGGCATATGTTCTCCTCTAATAGGTCCAGGGACAGCATGTAATTTTCCTTCTTTGACATAATTAGCTAAACCTGCTGGTGTCGTTTTACGCCCATCATTCCTAGCTTCTAATCCTACATACTTTTGAAAACCTAAACCTATCCCAAAGGTCTCAGATTGACTACTATAGATATGTCTAGCTAGATTGTCACCTGATATTAACCATTCTTTATGTCTAGCTACTTCCTTATCTAGTTTCTCTTTTAGCACTTGGTTTTCAGAAACTACCTCAGCTTTTTCTTTCTTAGTACATTTTAAATCAATTTTAGCACAATCTAAATCACTTTGTAACACACTGATCTTTTCATCATAAGCCAATTGATTCTTTTGAAACCAAACTTTTTGTCTTTCTAATGTTTTTAAAGCCTGTTTATAAGCCTCAACTTCGACATAACATTCATTATATTTAGGTTTCAATTCATCATAGGCTTCTTTAAGTTCATTATATCTTTCACTACAACCAAAAATACAATTATGTACCTGAGAGATGCCCATTAAGGCAACTTGATCATGCCTATCCTTTGAAGTACAGCTTCCCAGCAATCCAATATTCTCTGAACCAGGACCTTCATCATTATCAGGCTCATGCAGATTCCAATTGACATGGTCATCCATAGTGACAAGAGCTGTGGAGGATCCAGCTTTTGAAGTTCCAGCTTCCTTTTGATTCTGTTGATAGGTAGAATACCTAACCTCATCACCAACCTTCCTATCCTTGCATTCTCTTGAGAAGTGACCCATCTGACCACAAGTATAGCACTTGACTTTCCTTCTGTCAAATCTTGTTGGATCTCTTCCTTGGAAACCAAACTTTCTCCCAGACTTACTCTCAAACTTCTTGATGTTCATGGAGAGCATAGCCAGTTGCCACTTCAAGTTCATCTCTTCCATGTCAAATGGATCCACTTGTTCAAAGTCCTCAAAGGCTAGTTCTTTGCTGAGTGTCATAATCAACAACAAAAGAGTGAAGTACATCTTCCAATACACCACTGGATTTAGGTTGAGAACTTGATGAAGTGGTAGTGTAGGATGATGATGCTGAGGAAACAGGACTTGGAGCATAAGTCATCCTATTTGAGGAGGCCCCTACAAAAGCTGTGTGACTAGGAGTGGATGAATGAAATGGACTTCTCACATCAGGCTCAAGAGATTTAAGTCTGTTGTATAGTTCATCAAAAGTGAGCATATCCAGCCTACCTTTAGCTTTGAGGGCAATGCTTACTTGCAACCAAGATGAAGGTAAAGATCGCAAGAACTTTGAGTTGCAGTCATCATTATCTGGCTTTGCCTTCAGCTGATTCAATTGACTCAATATCTTATGGAACTTGTCATACCCCTTGTGGATACCTTCCTCTTCAAAGATTTGGAATTCTTGAAACTGTTGTTTTAGCATTGATTTCCTCATTCTCCTTGACTCCTCATTCCCACCAAACCTAGCCTTGATTGCCATCCATATGTCCTTAGCATCCTGCATGTAGTGAAAGTCACCCAAGTGATCCTCAGGTATAGCCTGAAGGAGAATCGTTCTAACTTTGTTCTCTCTCAACAGCCGGGATCTCTTGAGTTTTGGGACCAACGATGGTAACCTTACCATCGAGGATCTGCGATATGCCTCTTCGGATGTTACCATTCTTTACAACTTCCCGAGATTCCAATCAATATTGGAGATCCCAATTCTGCATCTTCATAGCCCACAAATCATACTCCTCCTTCTTTAGGTATGGGAACTTTGCATTGCTGTTAGTGAGACTGAGTTGTTGCAGAGATGTGTTGTTATGATTGTTGATGACATCACATTCATTGTCTGATCCAGGCATGATGAATTTTTTTTTGGTTGTTAGGGTGTACAAAAACATTGTTCTTAGTATCACAGAAACTCTCCTGAGGCTCTGATACCACTTGTTCTACGGCCCTTTTTCAGAAAAATCTTCTCTGTAAACATTTACAAAAGTTTTTCATCACAAACTTAAGAGATTTAAAACTTTTTGACTGTTCTAGTTCAAGATATTTTTTTCAAAACCCTAAAATCTTTAAATTGAAATGGCTAAAACACAATCTCTTCAGTTTGCATCTCAGTGGGTAGGGGATCTCAGTAATGTTGAATTTAAAACTAACAATGTTATAGGCAATTTTGAATACCCCAAAAATGTCCCAGCCTATAAGGACATAATGAAATTTTTATTCAACGCCCACCCAAACGGCCCTTGTTCGTGTCCCTCTATCTGTACCAAAACCTCCTCGGGAGTTTTGGGCAAGCAGTAATGACCTTTGACCCGACACCCTCTCTGATGAGAATAACCTTAGACCACTCAGGGAGTATCTCATCGAGGTTCGATCTTTTTACGGGGAACAGTCGGTCACCTGCACTATAAAACTTTTGTACTTCAAGGGGTTAGACTATAACAATGGGTCTATGTTGCCCATCACGAACCCTCCCAGTTAAGGATGGGTTAAAACAAATTGTTTTAGATCCAAAGTTTTGGACAGAACCCCATCACCAAGAATTCATTTCATGTGGCTTGGAGGATCTCTGTTCACTTTTGTGATTCAGGTCTCTGGGAACCACTCATCCACTGAACAAGTTAACTCTATTAGGTTGATGATGGCATTGCTTGATAGAATGGGGTCACTTGTCGACATTGGGAGATCATTCACAGTGATCTCGTAACCAAGCTACAGAGCAAAACTAGGATGAAATACGTTTCGTATCCTAGGTTTGTCTCTTGTGCTTTGCAAGTGTTACTGGGTTGCAATTATCCTCAGGAACAAAAATATTGTGCTTTACTTGGCATCCTGAGTCAATCTAATTTTCAAAAGGACTCATCACTTGTCACTAATATCAATTGGCGGCCCATATGGTTCTTGTAAACAACCAGAGAGTCAGTGTCTCCTAACCCTGCTCCTAAAGAGAAAGGGGAAGTCTCAGGACAGGACTAAGACCAAACCAAAGTCGGGGCCTGAAGCCGAGGAACGGCTTAAAAGGCAAAAGAAGCCCAACAGCGATCTGCCACCGGGAGACCAAGCAACATCCACCCGGTGACAACAAAGGACGATAAATCACAGTCAGTGCCCTTGGTCCCAACTACTACTCCCCAAGATCCAGATGGAAACATACAACCCGCTGGTAGGGGACGCCTTCCTGGCATGCCCAAAGGAAGACATTCGCAAATCACAACTTTTGTGAGGGCCAAGCTGAATGATCCCAAAGACTTCAGAGGGGCTGAACAACCCAGCGATAGGGATCTCTTGCGCCCTGACTCCGCAAAAAGGCAGGGAAAGCGCCCACCATGTCCTCGAAGGTCAAGGGGGACAAAGACTTCGGAGGAAAGAAACAACCGCCGATACGGAACCCACAACCAATCCTAACTCCAGCGAAGGCACTGGGAAATTCCACCCAGTGTCTCAGGGGTCACAGGGGGACAAAGACTCGGAGGGAAAGAAACAACCCGCCGATACGGAACCCACAACCAATCCTGACTCCGGCGAAGGCACTGGGAAACGCCCACCAGTGTCTGAGGGGTCACTGGGGGACAAAGACTCAGGGGGACACATACCACCCGCTGATATGGAACCCATCACCACCACTGGTTTACTGACGGTTGCTGAGGTTACTGAAATACTTTTCTCTGATGAAGAACAAGCTGAAAGTGAAGATGAAATTCTATCAGCAGGAGAAGAAGTGGACGCTGATGTTCAAACTGAACAAGAGCATCAGCCTGATCCACAAGAGCCTAAAGAGTCACCTTTCCAGCCTGAAGAAAATGACTCTGACTCTTCTGCATCTTCCTGTCCTGAAGAATTCAGAAAGTTTGATAATACTCTTCCACTGATAGAGAGGCAACTTGTTATGTGGATCACTAAAGCTTCAAGGAAGCTATATTCTGGGGTTACTGAAACTCTATGGGATCAACACACTGAAGCTGCTGCCAGCTATGCTGATCTAAAGTCTGATGTGCTCACCTTCAATGCCAACACTGATGAACACATGGATCTCATTTACCAACATCTACACAAACTGGATGAAAACCTGGTTAAATTTCTAAAGCATCTTTAGGGTTGTGGGACAAAGATTGATGAAATCAGGTACTCGGTCAAAGAAGACCCAGCACTCAACTCCAAAGTGCTTGAGGCTACTGAGCTTGAAAAATTCCTCAGGCCTCACTGAACTTATCACCATGCTCAAAAATGCCAATGTTCAGGGTCTTCAATCTTCAGTTCAGTCTCTTCAGGCTACACTGGGTTCTTTGGATGCTCAGGAGACTACTTTGGCTAAGGCATCATCTTCAATGGCTTGGAATCTTGGGCCTAGAATGACTGCCTTGGAACTCTCTCAGGCTAATCTGGCAGAACAAATCACTGGTTTTCAGAAGGATACAACTGAAATTAAGGCTATGGTCACGGAGATCTACCAAGCCTTCAAAGGTCAAGCAACACCAACTCCCCTAGTGTCCGAGGCAACTCTTGCTCTCACTGACGTTGCAGCAACAGTTGAGGGGAGAAGACCCTGAAGAGAATCCCTCTCACACGAGGGGAGCCAGCTCGTCCAGTCTCTGCAACACCAATATCATCAATCCCACAAGTTTCAGCAACACCCTTATCATCAGTCCCACCAACAACAACAATTATGATAACAACACCACCCTTGGTAGCATCATCTTCCTCAGGCTAGGAAAAGGAAAAGGCCATAATGAAAACACTGAGCCTAAGAAGATCCCTATATGATCGCAACACTGAGTACCTGCTCACTCCACAATAACTAAGTGCCTATCTTGCTAAGGAAGAAAGGAGGAGGAAACTAGCTGAGGAAGAAGAAGAGCAAAAGAAGCACTGGTACAAGTCATAGCTGAAGAAGCTGGGAACATTGGAATTGATCCTAAGAAGCTTGAAAAGGGTCAGGCTGGACAGAAGTTCAAGGAGGCTCAGGCTGCTAAAATGGCTGAAATGAAAAAAATATTAGATGAAAAGAACAAAGAAGCTGCGAGCCATCAGGCAAGAAAGAATTGACCTACACTGGTCAATGACAAGTAGAAGGCTTCCTGAGAAAATCACGATGTCAGAATCATCCCAAGTCCAAACCACTGGCAATGAATGTCTACAGGGGGGATGATAAAAAACACTTCAAGGTTCATGATCCTCTGAAATTCACTGACTTTGGGATCACTAAACTCGATGAACTTGGTACGATCATTGAAAAGAAGAAGAATGCGGTGGTTAAGGAGCTGATGAAAATGCTCAGCAAAAGGTATGATAGACTGAGGGAAGCACCAGCAATACTAGGGATTCAGTCTTCCTTAACTGCACCTCAAGGATCTCAACCTCAATCATCACAGGACAAACAAAATAGGGTTGAGTTCCAGCCTGAGATCAAAGTGCATGGACTGGAATGTAATAGGGAGCTACCTAAGGGGGTAAAGTTTGTAAACTGTCTTGTGATTGAAAAGCCTGAAAGAGGACTGTTCTACATTGATGTCTATGGAAACCCAGCATTCCAAAGATAGAGTGACATTGATCAGGCGGGTGTGGCTGCAATGCTGAGCTACATACCTGTGGCCTCTCAAATTCAGACTCCAGCAAACGTCAGGTTCTGTGCTGACTTAAACGCCAAGATAAATGAGCACCCTGACAAAGAAACACTCATCACAAAGAAAGTCAAACTTGAAGCACTAGGGATCCATCTTAAATAACATCATTATCCTTTATCTTTTGTACTAGTGATAGGAACCATGTAATTGATCAATAAACGATATATGTTTTGTTAAAATATTCAGTGTTCCTTATTATGTTCATTAGTACATTCAGTAAGGACAGCCTCCTTGACATTAACTTTTGATTCCAGCTCATTGTATGATGCAAACCTGAAATAATGGTTTGGAAATCCATCATTTGATATCTTGTGAAATTCTGTATACCTTCCAAAGGTAAACGATGTCTAATTTCGCAAAGTTTGTTTCCAAGGATTTGTTTCCCTGCAAGTGAACTGTGAAATCCTGTATGCAGCATTGGGCTCAAGAAAATATTCGAAATACTGTGTATCATGAACATCCATGTTTTCTAGAATGGAATTTCCCTAAATCGACAAAATTTAATCAAAAAAGAAGTTGTTTCACTTTTACATAATTAAAAATTGTTAACACCTGCTAACTTAAATTTATTTGTCATACCTACTTATCAATTAATATGCAGCAAAAAGTTGTTGGTTCAGGTTTTAGAATATTTTTTGCTACCTACTTTCTGTATATCTTGACTTCTGTAACTCTACTACTATTTGAGGAATTCAAGTTGCAAATCCCGAACAACTTCTGTCGTGCTACAATGGTCTTTATTGTATCTCGGGGCAGCACATTGTTTCCACAACTTGTTGACATTGCCCTAAAATACAAATAGTTTATTAGATAAATAACAACAACAACAACAACAACAACAACAAATGAATATAAAAAGATGTTGGGTTTAGTAAATACCCAAACCCCTTAAAACTAGGATTTGAATAGAAAATACCCTAAGTGTTTAGACCGTTAAACACTAACAGGTCACTGAGTGCATAGTCTCTCAGTGAGCCATCTTCAGGATACTCAGTAAGAGACGAAGAAGAAGTCTCTCCACTCAGTAAGGCGGAACTTAAAGGGTGAAGACTAAGTCAAGAAGAAGATGGTGGATTCAGTGAGTGATGACAATAACTCACTGAATCCCTAAACTCCTCACCAACTACTTACACTGAAGACAAACTGAAGTAGAAGACTGAAGACAATAAAGACTGAAGAATGAGCGGACAAGGCGGGATAAGTTCGAATCAGATAAGACGAAGTCCGTATCAACCAAATTCAACTTTCCCAGAATGGCAAACTATCAGGCTCAGTGTCATCACTGACTTATGGAAAGCTGCCTTGTCTTTTACTTGATATAGTCTTTGTAAACAGAGACAAAATACATCAGTATTTTGTCTTTTGCAAAATGTCAGTTTGTCACTTAGGATAGAGTTAAAACTCATACATGTATAAATAGCATAAGAGATGGAGTGACAGATCAAGCTTGTGAATTGTAAAACACACACACACACAAGCCATCTTTCACTCCTCCAAATACAACTCAGTCCCTGAGATAGCTCAGTGGTTCCATAGTAGTTGTGTTCAGACTTAGCCTGAACTTAGTGAGGAGTACCAACCCTTTGTCATTTCAATCCCAAGTACTATTCCGCAAGTACTTGGGTAATGTATTCTTTTTGATTGATTTCTAATAAAGAATATTATGTTGAAAATTTATCAGTGTGTTTTGCTTACATCTTACTTCAGTCATTGATTCACTATTATCTGTTTTTAATACTTTAACTGTTTTTTCGATAGTGAACAGGGAACAACAAAAGAGACATTCTAATTAAAGGCATTAAATACTGTTACATATTGGATTTCACATACACATCATAACACAAACACAAGTAGGCGTATAGATTATTTTCTAGAGAGAGAAAGTTAGAGGTTTGGGAACTTTAGTGAGAGAAAGAAAAATCTTATTATGAGCTCCAACTCTCTACCTTGGGAGGTAGAGAGTATTTATAGTCTTTACACAAAATGCCACCTAACAGGCTATGGATCAGGCATACAGTGGGTAAAGACCCGTCCGTCCTCCACGGTATTACTTAACTAAATAGTACTTGACATTAAATAACTACGACTACGAGCTTTCTAACGATTACAAAATACTTGAGGTGACCGCATTTTAAATACCTGGATTTACTAAATCCTAACAATCTCCCCTAAGGAGGTCACCTAAAATTACATAGAATACAAACAGATATTACATTGAGATTGTTCTTGGATTCTTGTTCATGTTCTTTGTTCTGTAGCTCGTAGTCTTTGATTCTTTAATTTTTTTTTTTTTTTTTTTTGCATGTTTGGATAATCTGAGTGGAGGTCTTTAACTGATCCACGTGATACTGAGTTTTGAGCCAGCTTTGAGATCATCAGCAAGCATAAATCTTTGACTCATCCTTTGTGGTGTTGGTATTATGTGATGTTGTGACTTTTGGACCGACATGCTCACATTCTGGATCATGATATATTCTCATCAGAGTAGTGGAAGCTTTCGTTGATTCATGATATTGGCAACATCGTAGCAGAAGCATGGAGTGAAAATATCAGAGTCATTGATGCACTAATCATGATTTCTTTAGATATGAATGTGTTGTGTGAGCATGCGGCTATGGATTGACCGATTCATTCTGATCAGCTGCAAACGTCGGGGTGTACCTGCATAAAACAGTTAGCACTAAAGCGTACGAAAGTGTCTTTGATCACTTTCGTTGAATTGAGGTACACGGCCCACGGTTCCCCGTTGATCAGTACAAGTATTGCCTGTGATCAGGTAGAATTCCGAAGAATCTCCTTGACAGGGTTTCGCAGCTGTTCTAGCCGTTCTCAAACTGGAACATCTCAAAGAAGACAACACTGAGTGAGTGAACCAGCGAATTGAGATTCACTGATTGATAAAAAGAGATTTGAAAAACAATCATGTATCGCTCAATAGAAATTGTTTTTGCAATACAACGAAGGTTTTAATGAAAATCAATTAACAATCATAAACACCTTTTATTTTGAAATATTTGTACACAGTCGATGTGCTGGAGAAAAGAGATTTTAAGCACAACGACCGGTTTTTTAAAGGTATCTGTCAATCCATAACCTGAACCAGGATTGATTCAAAAGACTGAATCACCCCATTGTTTTTGTTCAGTTGTCACATGGTTGATCTATTGGATAGATCTCACATGCCACCCACCAGGAGCTTGTTTGATGTTGGCTCCAGAAGGCTTTCCATCTTCATTGTGAATATGTATGCATATCACTCAGATGTTCTGGCAATACCACAAGGATAATGCGTAGGACTCATAAGATATAATCTCTCTTTCCACATTGTGTGAAACAGAGAGTCTTCATTGAAAGTGTCTTAATGAGATTTATTGATGATGTCGGCTCTAGACTCAATTGTGCATATTTGGTTCCTATGCCGGAGACTAGGGAGAGGGTCTCCTTCTTCAATATCAAAAATCTCTAAGAGAAAGTCGATAGATTATGTCGGTTCCCCGTGAGAATGAAACAAGTCCTTTTAAGAGGAACTTGAGTGGTTTGGAAAGTTGAAGGGCAGTGCGTCACTGGGTCTATGACGTCTTGCCTTCAATACCGATGTTACCTAGGTAACCACCAGTAGTATATGAATTGAACCCGGTTTCTGCCCTAAGGTTGAATTATTGGAGGGCTATTTCTTTTCACCCTTTTCATATTCATTTCTTTTTCATTCTTCAACCCCTTCAGTGCTTACCGAGACTTCATTACTAGAACCTTGTTGGGTTTATTCCAGTACTAGCTCAGTCTCAGTCTGCACTCTTCCCATATTCTCATTTTTCTCCTTTTTTCATCATACCTAAGGACTTCTACACTATCTAGTGGATTGTCCCTGGGTAGATCCCTCCGGGTCTGGCGGGATCGTGGGAACGAATACCTAACCTAACCATCCTTATATCACCATGCATAAAGTAAATTTGGTCGGCCTCTTTGGTATTGTTCATCTGCCATTGTAACCTATTGAAAACCATTTGAAAATCAATCCAGATACTTGTGATATATTATCAAAGTATTTTGTATCTGAATTGTTTTTGATATTTTTTAGAAATAGAGCTCCCCCTCAACATTTGCATAGATATTTGAGAAGGTTGTGCACATATTAGGAAAAGACTGCACATTGAAATAAATTGATCACGTTTCAAATCTTTGTGGTTTAAGAGAGATGCTCCCCCTCAACATGTGCATGGAAAACTTGAAATCGTTTGACACATGTGGGAAGGAGAGCTTGTACATCCTTATAAAACCATTTACCAAATTATCAGTCTAAATCCAATTTGAATCACAAATTCTCTCCCGATCACAATTATCAAATCATTTGAGAGTTGTGATCTCTGTAGATTTCAATTGATTTTGAAAGCTTTTAAGGAGAGTTGTGACTTGATTATGAAAACGTTTTAACTGATAAGGATCGAATTTTAAGACTTAAACTCCTTGATTAAACCTGCACGTATCTTTTGAAAACATTGTATGACGAATACCCTTTTGATTTAATTGAAATATTCTCTCCCCTCAATCATGACATAAGTTGTTGATATTATTATCGAGAAGATAGATGTTTTTTGAGAAATTGAAGATCCAGATGAATTTTTCAAAGAGATAGAGAAGGATTTACTTTTTTCCTCTTGATTAGTTTTCCGGTTGTATAGAAGAAAGTGGTTGGAAGAAAACTCGAAAAGCACAAGATTTGAAAATCAAGATATAGCTCTGTTCTTTTTCATTGAAGCGAGAGTTCTTTGTGAAATGACAACCATGGTTTTACTTTCTTAAAAAATTCTTTCTCTCAATTTTTTTTTTTTTTTATATAACATTCGAATACATCTAAAGTCCCGTGTCATTCTTTGAAACAACAAAAGGCCGTAGATATTATCGAATAGGAAAACACATGACAAAAGGACAATATTTTTGGATTTTTTTGAAAGTTTTCTATTTTTCTATTAGCTTTTTGAAGGTTTGAAATTTTTGTATTTTGTTTTTGAATAGATATTTACAAGAGATAGATGAAGGAAAACCTTTTACTCCTCTTCTTCCTCTTGAAGGCGTTTGAGTGTTTCTGGTTGTAGACTCTTAAGACCAAGTGTGGGATAAACTCAAAAGCGTTCTCTAGGAAGAGCTTTGGTGAAGATGTACGCTGGCGGTATTAGGTCCTCACAAAGTATAGTTCCACCACCCGTTTTCAACTTGCTCCTGATGAAATGATGTCGAATGTCGTGTGCTTTGCTCTTGAGTGTTATGCGTTGTTGCATGAGAAAGCAATAGCACACATTATCACGATGCAGAGGGATTTTGTTGAATTCAAAGCCATAGTGAGATAATTGGGATCTCATCCATAGGATTTGAGCACAACAAGATGACATGGCTATGTATTCACCTCTGTAGAGGAAATAGAAGTACTCATTTGCTTCTTTGAAGACCAACTCTCAAGCTTATCACCCAAAAGCGAGAGCACCTCGGGCGTGCCGGATGTGTATCTTGACATCATGCATGATCGGCATGCATGGTACATTAGTGACATACGGTGTCCCGGGTACCAAAGTCCCATGTTGATGGTTCCTTGGAGATACCGAAAGACCCGTTTAACCGCTTCAAGGTGCTTTTTGTAGGCTTAGCACGGTATCTAACACATACAAGCGGCGAACAAGATGTCAGGTCTACTAGTTGTTAGGTACATCGGGGATCGAATCATGCTACGATATTTAGTTTGGTCTACCATGATCCACTGAGTGATCCTCATCCGTTTAGTAGGCTCAATCATGGGGTGTCAGCAGGTCACAAGAATCAAATCCAAATTTTTTAAAATCTCATTTGCATATTTAGATTGATTAATAAAAATGCCTCCGGGACTTTGTGAAATTTGTAATCCCAAAAAAATGACATTTGTCCCATCATTGACATTTGAAATTTAGAACCCATTTCATTTGAAAATCGGTCACACTCATTAGGGTGGGTCGAGGCAAAGATAATATCATCAACATATATTTGAATAGAATTAAATGTTTGCGACTTCTACAGTGTGAACAATGGGATCAATTGCTCCTTTTTAGAATCTAGAAGATAGAAGAAACTTTGATAGCGTATCATACCATGCTCTAGGAGCTTGCTTCAAACCGTAAAGGGCCTTTTTTAAGCGATAAACATGAGTAGGATGCTCACGGATTCACAAAACCCTCGGGTGGTGGCGTAAACCACCTCTTTCAAATCTCCATTCAGAAAGGCGTTTTCACATCCATCGATATACAACCATATTTTGCTAGCGGCATTGGCCAAGAAGATTCGATTGCCTCTCATACAAACAGCGAGGAGCAAATGATTCTTCAAAGTCAATACCCTCCTCTTGACGGTATCCTTTTGCAACCAATCTAGCCTTGTTCTTTAAAACATCACCATGCTCATCAAGTTTAACTTTGAATATCCACTATAGAGCAATGATCATACACAATCGGGAGCGGTACTAATTCCTATACATCTAGCGATCAAACTCATGAATTTCTTCTTGCATGGCATTGAACGGTATCATCATTCATTCTTGTTTTAACATCTTTTGGTTCCACTTTCGAGAGTACAGAATTGAAGAAGCACCATAAGGCATCGGTTGCAAGTTGTTTACAGTGGATCGGGCGGGGAGGGTTTCCAATGATGTTGTCAATGGATGATCATGTGTCCATTTTCTAAGGTGTTCGTGTGGTTGTTGTTGTGGAGGCGAAGTAGCGAGTCGATGTCTCATGAAGATGGTTGGATGATGATTAGGAGCAAAGATATTTTCAAATGGAGCATCTTCGGGAGTAGCAAAGGGATTAACTTCATCACGGGTGCTAGAAGCAATTCCATGATGTACACTTGATGATTGAAGGTTTGTTGATGAAACAGTGATCAGCGGCGCTTCTTGACTTAATGACATCAAAGCTGAAGGGTTAACTTCATTGGCAGGGCTAGAAGCACCTCTGTTGTTGGAATTGACATATCATTGGCATTTGGCTCATAATGTTCATCAAACATTGGATCAAACAATTTCTTCAAATCATCTGGATGGAGGTACATATATGAGTTGCTTGGAAAGGAGTTTGGTACAAGGGATGAACCAATGGGACTATTTTGAAGTCGCGGGTCAGGCTGGATTGCCGGAGCCATTTGGCCGTCGGCTCATCGAGCGTAACGTGAATTGTTTCAATGATATTTGGGTTCTCTTGTTGTAGATTGTTTTATGTTTGGTGCATATCCTACAAATACCCAATGTCGCTTAGCTTTCAGTTTACCTAAATCTTGACCGTCATTAGTTGGATAACATAAAGCACCAAACTCACGAAGGTATGATAGATCAGGTTTTTGGTTGTGGAGTTCATATGGAGTCTTTCCATAGAGATGTGTAGATTAGGGATCGATTTTGAGTGTAGCATCTTTGTGGCAATAGCTTCGCCATAGAAACATTGGAACCTTTGAGTAAAATCATCATTTTTTGCGGCTTCAAGAGTTGATTTAGTCTTTCAACTACAGTTCTGTGAGGATTTCGTGGAGCACTTCTTTGAGGGTGATTCCAATACTTTCATAAAATTCATTTAGTTCTTTATTAACAAACTTCGTTCCATTGTATGCGTTCGGATGATTCTAACATTTTGTTAGTCGGACCTGGGTTGTTTATAAGTTTATGATGACATCTACGAGTTTCATCCTTTGTCCTCAAAACTTACCCAGTGAATGGGGTAGTCATCAACCACTACTAACACATATCTCTTCCCATTAATAGTTTGCACTCTCATTGGTCCTATAAATCCATGTGAATGGTATGAAGAACTTCCATAACATAATTTGTAGGTTTTGGGTTTATGGGCATACTTCTTGCTTTTCCCAATTAACATGCTTGAACAAAGATGATCTTTTCATACTTAAGTCTAGGTAGTCCTTTTACTAAGTCCTTACTGGAAAGATTGTTTATGGTACCAAAGTTCAAGTGATTGAGGCGACGGTGCCATAGCCATGACTTAGTTTTAGAAGCCTTTGGCCGGATGGGTGAAGCTTTCATCATGTCTTCGATAGAGATGGTGTATAGGTTTGAACCACGAGTTCCTCAGAGAAGTTCCACACCATCAAGTTCTCTAACAAAACAAGTATGTGTTTTAGAAGGCCACTTCTAAGTCAGTCACAAATTGTCCAGCGAGGAAATAGATTATGTCCAAGACCTTCAACATAATATACCCCGGAAATCACACTATCTCCAACCACGTAATCTCCATAACCCATAATATCACCAAAATGATCATTTCGAATCTCAACTGTTCCGATGAATTTACTCTCACCCGAAGTTCATGAGAATTAGCGGCCAGGTCTACGATCGATTTGAATGAGACAAGAATGGATAACTGGATAATTGGGATCCCCATGCAAGAATAGGTTCCACTTGGTTGTGCTGATGATTGGAACACCCGCGCCGAGTAGAAACAATGGAATCATTAGAAATAGATGCAGTGTTAGTGTCCGTATTTGACCTATTCAAAGTATGTTCATTTCTTAAGGGAATAGTTCTACCGGTAGGCATCCATTTTCTAGTGGGCATTGATTGCTTAACTTAGGGCAAAGCTCATTAATCTTACGCCCAGTAGGTATCCATTGATAACCTATATTACTAAATTTCCTTCTGTGGGTTTCCACTGTTTTCTAACTTTCTTTCGCCTTTGCCTTTTAGCCTTCTTAGCTTGACTTTTAGCATTAATAATTTTATCGGGGCATTTGTGGCATTAGACAAAACATTCACACCACATTCATGATTAGTGAAATCAAGCGGATCATCATTACATGGTTTTGCGTAGTAGTAGGAGTCGAATTAATTCTGATGCGGCTTATAGCTAATACTAGAATCAACACGATTCGTTTTATTCAACTCAAACTTAATATTCCTAGGGTGATCTACTACTCTCTTCCAATGCACATTCTTAGCTTGCGAGGTCCTATCTTGCTTGGTATTGCCTGGAGGCTTTGACCCACTTGCTTTAATGTCACGATTACTCTGTAGAGGAATTATGGGAACATTAGTTGGTTGATCTACTTTTTGCATTCTGAACTAGAGTGTGCAGGTATCGAACTACTTGAAGGCACATTAGTGTTCACTTTCTTAAAATTGGGCATAGAATGATTTGAATGTTTGGCACTAGGCATGAAACAACATCCACGACTTTGCCTTTTACACCTAAGGATTTAGGACATGTTGCAATTACACATTCTAGCGACTCTTGAGAGTGTTTGGCTGAATGCAAGCAAACCTAATTTCTCTATCAAGAGGTTTATTAATGAAATCCTCTTCAACAATCTCGCGGAGACATTCTAGACTATCCTTAAGGTGAGCACAATAGTACATGAAAGCGGGTTCATTATTCCTAAGATGAGGAGGAATGTATTTACTTGCCACAGTGTATTTTCTAGTCGAGGATGACTTTGATGCAACATTCTTATTAAAACAAGTGGCGGTTTCCCATTTTCGACTCCTCGATTCTCAATTTCTTTTTATAAAGACGTTATTTTTTCGTTGTTTTGGTTACGGTGACTTTCATTGAATCATATAACTCTTTAAAGTGTCGTTTAACTTTTTCATTTTCTTCTAGAAACTCTCGTTTTCCTTTTGTAAGGCATTAACTAAGTTTTGAAGATGAAAAGTTTGAGAGTCCTGAGAATCTAAAGGAGGAGGCATTTGGGATCGGTCCATTGTTCTTTTCACCCTTTAATTGAGAGATTTGGGCTTTCAACTTTTTGATCATGTAACAATGAGCTCGAATCGTTCATCCGCGTTTGCTAATTTCAAAGCGGCATCAAATTAGGGAACATCAAGGATGTCTTGATATTTGAGGTTTAACATTTTCTTTCAGATGTTGATATTTTAATTGCAAAGCAAGATGCTCAACTTCAATTTAGAAATTTTTACCAGTTATCATGATCATCTGTTCAACCTTATCATAGGTTTAGAGTTAGTTTTTCAAGCTCAATGACACGATCATGGGAGACTTTGAACCTTGAGATAATTCATGAAATTGAGAAGCATTAATGGAACAATTTGTAGCATTGTAAAACACATCTTGAGCAATACATTCTGAAATAAGATTCTCATTCAAGGTATGCAAGTTCTTCCTCTCAATCTCATTATATTTTAATTCTCGCTCATAGTCACTAACCTCAACAATCATAGCATCAAATTCCTTTTCCATTTCTTTAATATCTAAGTCCATCCCATTTTTAAGACTCTCAAATTGACCTTTAATTGTTTAAAGAAAGGCATGACCTCAGTTAAGTAACATTCTTTAGTTTGCACAAAACCCCTTTCCCTTGTAATCCATTGGGTGTGATCCTTTTCTTACAAGTTTTCTCAAAATCAACAAATAGTTGAAAAATAACATATTGACTAATTAAGGTCTTGCTTTTAGTGGCAATAGTCTAGAGACTAAATGCATTGGAGTATTGGGAGGATAAACGGTGGCGGGGAGGCATTCTTCTACATGGGGTTTGTACAACAAATTCATCAGCTTTTTCATATCCATATCCTTTTTCGAACACTTGTTAGGGTTCACTGTGTTTGAGGTCTAAACTTGTTGAAATCCAATTGTCCTTAGCATAATTGGTGTTTTGTAGTGATTTTCTTTTCTATGCATAAAGGACTCTTAAGTTTTTCATCCAACTTCATTCTAGTGACTTCTTCTAATTTTCTATCTTCCTCGGTGTTCTTAGCGCCAACTAGGTTTCTTCTAGGCTTAAGGATTCATGTCCATCATAAATTACCTTATTAGCTTCTCTAGCCTTTTGCAAACCAGGGTTTGGTTCATCAACTAAAGCAACACTATGTTTGTCACTTAGAACTTTATGCTTAGTGATCATGTGGCAGTCGAATGGTGTTTCATGCGTTACAAATTATTTTCAAGCTTGTTTTCAAAGTCTTTAGATTAGAAAAATCATTCAAAAGTTTTGATTCCTTAGCACTAAATCCTTGCTTAAGCATTTTAACATTTTCTTGAAGTTCTTGTTTTGCTTAGCGTTTTAGAAAGCTTTTCTTGTAAGGAGTTTAACTCTTGTTTTAATACTTATTTTCTAAAATTACTTTTCTAATTATGCATTTGGTCATCCATTTCCTGCTCACGGGTAGTTAACTCAAACTTAGCACGTTGTTCATAGATAGCAACTTGTTCCTTATAGGCATTGAGTTCAGAGGTGGCAGAATCATCGAGGGCACATGCGTATTCATCAAAAACATACAATCATTATTATTACTGGAAGATACATCACTTGTACAATCTCACTTTCACTTTGAGCCACATGTTGATCATATGGGAAAGTATTACTATTCCTATATTTTCAACATCTGAATCATTTCAAGGATTGTACTTCATTATATTTTTGCTCTTCAACTATATCGTTATTTTAATACCTCTGAGATGATTGATTCTTTGGATGGACCAGTCTGTTGCGGTGAAGGAACCTTAGGAGAGACCATAGGAGAGATGCTAGCCATGAAGATGTTTGGCAGTTGGTTCATCATCCACATCCGAATCATAAGCATGCATGATCCTTGAAATGCATTTGGATTGTGACCCATACCCTATCTTGGTTGCTCATCTACATCGGCATCATATGTCTTAGCATTCCCTTGACAAGAAACAACAACTCCTCTTCATCCAAAGTTGCTCCGTTGTCCACGAGCTTGCACAAGCACATCTTATCTCTGAAGTATTCTGCATTACGAGGGCGTTTGGAGATGTATGCTGATTCCTTGCAATATGTCCACCACACCACAGCGGTTGCGCATTTGATTGGCTTTGCTTGACCTTGATTCCCAATCCTTCCCGATTTTGATTAGCGGCATAACCTCTACCAGCTCCACCTTCCTCTTGTTCATCTCTGCCTTTCTTGAGCTGGTTGCACCATAACCTTCCATCTCGGCGGTTGCTTGATTATGTGGATTGGATGTTGTTGAGGTTATTGGTGTGTGGAAGAGAGTTCATGTTTTGTGACCATGAGATAGTTGATTGATGAAGTTTTCCATGAATGTATTTGGTTCGGTGGCTTATTTATCTTGGATCGGGATGAGTTTGTAATTACCATCACCCATGGGAATAACTTGAGAGGCTTTGGTGGTAATACCAACATTGGTGTAGAAGGCTGTAGAATTATTTGGTGAACTTGTTTCTCCACGATTTGTTTTGAATTGTTCAAGAATCTTTTTCAAACATGGCATGTCTCTCATTACGAAGAAGAAAGGCATACGATTTGCTCATAGTTTGTGTTCTTCAATCCTTTGGTTAGCTTCTGAAGGTGACAAACTTGTGCCATTCAGGATTCATGTTGTTCACAAACTTTGAGTTCAACTGAATATTTGGCATAGTCATTTTGATATTCCTCATATCATTCACAAGTTTGTGGAATCTCATGTAATATTCATAGACACTCTCTTCTGGTTTCATTTTAAAGTGCTCAAACTCATCATACAGTTGAGATTCTCTGTCTTCTTTAGTCAATTGAACACGAGAGAAGCATCTTGACATTATCCCAAGCGCCTTGGCCGGTGTTGTGATTGATCAGCTTGTAGATGTCTTTGGAAGACCACGAAGTATGATGTTTGAAGCCTGATGTCGACGCAGAATCTCTTTTCTCTCATTATCGAGCTCATCATACGTCTTTGGTCATCTAATCCAAAGATCATGGTTCCATCTGCACGTATCAATTAATCTCTTGTAGTCTCAATTTGATAAGGTCCTTCATCAATGGATTTGAGAATGTTGACCCCATTTTCCTTTCCAAGACAGTACAATCTAATTCTTTGAGCCCAAGAGTAAGTAGTCAGATTACATCAAGCATGGGTGGGCGAGTATCTGAACGGTAGCTTGAACATCCTGCAACCGATGGAGATGATTGTAGATGCGTTGGTAGACATGTTAAAGATTACGGGATTTTAAAACTCTATGATTAAACCGGGAAATAGATTCTTTCACGGGATTTTACTAAATCAAGAAAAAACCGTATTACAACCAAAAGTTCAATCAAGTAAGCTAAGAAGCCTTGACCAAGTAAGCTAAGCACCAAGCTGGTATTAGAAATCAAGTGTTATAATGTCAAGTAGCTAAGACACCAAGTAAACAATTTTGACAGAGTAGCTAAGCACCAAGTCAATATAAAGTAGTCAAAATTAAGCTAAATAGCCTTCGCTAATGTCCAAGTCGCTAACACCAAGTCGCTAAGAAACTTAAGTACAAGTGCTAACAAAATTGAAAGCAAGTCGCTACCTTCACCAAATTAAGCTACCCGTAGTGGAGAATCCTAGGAGTATCTGTTTGTCGGCTTGTCTCAATAGACAAATCTCTAAGCTCAATCGCTACCACTTCAACTACAAATCGCTACCAACTTACAAAGCAAGTTAAGCTACCAAGATAAAAAATCCATTGACTCAGTCAATACAGCAAGAATATCTCAAAAACACCACTTTTCAATCCAAAAACAACCCAACCCGCGATGATTCAAGCACCAAATCAAAACCTAAACACTTATGATGATCCTAAACACAAAAGTACAATCAAAATTCAAACTTTAACACTAGAAATGAACCAAATGATGCAAAAACCACTAAACTTTTTCAAACTCAAAAACCATCTAAAAACCACTAGAAATCCAAGGATATGTAAGAGATGATCTAACCATGGCTCTTGATACCAATTGTTACATATTGGATTTCACATACACATCATAACACAAACACAAGTAGGCGTATATATGATTTTCTAGAGAGGATTAGAGGTTTGGGAACTTTAGTGAGAGAAAGTAAAATCTTATTATGAGCTCCAACTCTCTACCTTGGGAGCTAGAGAGTATTTATAGTCTTTACACAAAAGCATACCTAACGGGTGGATCGGCATCTGAGGTGGGTAAAGACCGTCCGTCCTCCGGTATTACTTAACTAAATACTACTTGACATTAAATAACTACGACTACGAGCTTTCTAACGATTACAAATACTTGAGGTGACCGACACTTTAATACCTGGATTTACTAAATCCTAACAAATACAGGACATAGAAACCATGACTATCAACAACTATCCACTTTCGAGTTAAATTAAATTTGAACTCAACTTGTGCTTTATAATTTTTCTGAATTTTTTTTTTTACAATCTACTAATGCAGGATTTTTGATCAGGTTTTAATACTTATATTGTTACTCGTCTACCTATGGTCTACCTTATGCACTAATGGGAAAAGAACCCGATCATGTGTAGT